>OX104121.1:62093351-62491351 GCA_944474755.1 Limnoperna fortunei | reverse complement strand
CATAAGTTGCATAGAAGTATTGTGATGTAACGGATATAGCAAGGAAAATGGTATCGATTTGTTTTTAATTGTAATTAATTAATTCAATAAATTGCAGATCCATTGTAACCGTGAGTGTAGTAATTAAAATGCGTTATCCCTTTTTTCATAACAGATCTCCATATTTCACAAGTCATAACAAATGATATTTTGCCAATGTAAAAATTCGTCTGCTATTAATAAACAATTAAATCTATAGTTCACTGACCTTAACGTGTTGTGACTTGTGTGTATGACTCATTAAAATATAGATTATCGGCGTCATGTTTGAAAATTAGGATTTAAATAAATAATTTAAAAGATAAACGAAAATTAATTATAAAATTGTAGACATTTTTTCAAGAATTGGCTTTTAAGATAAAATAATGTATGTATTGACAGAATGACGGCTGTCCTTATCCCCCTGTATGTAAAAAACAATCATGTATCGTCTGCTATTTATAAACATTTAAATCTATAGTTCATTAACCTTAACGTGTGTATGCCTCATTTAAATATAGATTATCGGCGTCATGTTTTAAAATTAGAAAAAATATTGAAGGTAGAAATAATGTAAAAGATAAACGAAAATTAATTATAAAATTGTGGACATGTTTTCAAGAATTGGCTTTTAAGACAAAATAATGTATGTATTAACAGAATGACGGCTGTCCTAATCTCCCTGGTAAAAACAATCATGTATCGTATTCTATTTATAAACATTAAATCTCTAGTTCACTGACCTTAACGTGTTATGACAAGTGTGTATGACCGCTTCACTTCAGAACATCAAAAAATGTTTTGAAAATTATAAATATCGAAGGCGTTATTAAGAACTTTGATTTAAAAAAAAACCAAATTATTATAAAAACAAAATTATTGTCTCGAAAAGTGACTTTCAAATAAAATAAAATGCAATAATATAGTATGAAGATTCGTTGTACCAATCCCCCTTTTTCCTACCGTTGTTTATGCAATAAGTCCAATAGATTTACAACAAAGTCGTAACTTAAAATGATATATCTACAAGAAAATATAAAAAATCGGCACAATAAGTAGATAATATAAGTGTTTTACCCGATGCATTGTCAAATATAAGGACTTTAATCGGAGCGATAAAAAACAGATCCGTTCAAAATGGCGACATTTCACAACGGACGCTTTAAATAGACGAGTCTAAGCGAAAGGGGTGAGAAGCATAAAACGACTTAAATATTATTTGTAAAAATCATATATCATAAATTTATTCATCAGATATGTCTAGTTTAATATAAAATTAATTAACAGATAGATCTTTGGAGTATTGTTATTCCAAATTTCTATATATTTTAATCATGGCATTGTCCTGACACTTCCTGTTGTATAGCATAGCTCGCGGCACCTATATAAGCGAGAAAATCGAGTGGAATTTTAATTATGAATCGACAGTCTACCTATGAGGTTCATTAGACTTTTAGATGGAATAAAGCAAGCCAGGAATTACAGTGAAGTATTTAAAAAAATTATGTTAACATCATATTTGTAATGAATGTGAAATATTTTAGACTAAATTAACAAATATTTATTAGCATCGGCTACTGGGACCGACTGCGTGACTCTCTCGACTATATGAGATTAAGGGGGAATAATGTCTCATATGGACGTCACCTGGTAGCTTCCCCGAAGCGTTTATGTTTCTGTCTTGAAGAGTGGCTCCGTTGTGGAAGACGAGGGCGTTTGTCAGCTCGATGTCCGCTATGTCTCCACAATAGATTTAAGGTTACTGACCGAGCTTAAAAAAGGGCGCTTCATTGACACTAATTAAAACGTTATTGCTCTTTACATAGTTGATACTATGTATTTTATTTTAATAGATGCGGGTAGTTACAACATGGTATTGAAAGGGGGGTGTATTTATATGTATGATTGTACCTATAAATGTTATTGCAGTGAGAATGTATATTTTCATAAAGTTCTAGAAAGTTTGAAGTAGACTCCTGCACTGGCAAGGTGTACTGACTTAGGGCAATGCCACGTAGCTTACAATGGAGAGGAAGTGTCATGTGGTACGCCCCGCTATAGTCAGGAAGACCTCTCCGACCAAAGCCTTTGCAGCCTCGTTTTCGAGGGCAGCTCCGTTTCCAGTGATGGAAATGTTGATGGGCGGTGGCTACTTTGGCTAAGGCCTTAATCAAACGTTCTTGAATATCAATCAATATGTTATTCATATTTGTATCAATGCTGGGAACCCGTACGGTCGGTAGATTCGAGAGCTATTTTTCCGACCCGTGGGCGAGTACCGGTGGCGATAAGCTCTCCAGGTATGAATGATAATTGGTTGTTCTTGTCTTTGTGAGTGTCTTTATCAGAAAATGAACCATCTGTAATAGCAATGTAAGTTAATTATATTAATTTTATGTGTGGTTTTTTCAAAACGTTATGGGAAAAGAACATTCTGTTAGAATCCTCGTGCAATGACCGTATCCCTCCTCCTCCTCCTCCTCCTCCTCCTCCTCCTCCTCCTCCTCCTCCGCCTCCTCCTCCTCCGCCTCCTCCTCCTCCGCCTACTCCTCCTCCTCCTCCTCCGCCTCCTCCTCCTCCTCCGCCTCCTCCTCAGCCTCCTCCTCCTCCCTCCTCCTCCTCCTCCTCCTCCCTCCTCCTCCGCCTCCTCCTCCTCCGCCTCCTCCTCCGCCTCCTCCTCCCTCCTCCTCCGCCTCCTCCTCCTCTGCCTCCTCCTCCTCCTCCCCTCCCTCCTCCCTCCTCCTCCTCACTCCTCTGCCTCCTCCACTGGTACCTTACTATGAAGTTTTACAACATCCTTTACTTTAATGGTATTTGATCCGACGGGATCGATTGAAACATAGCGGGTTAACAGATTATTTAAATCTTATACTTCTGCTCTTTATGTACATCATATCTGAGAAGACTGTCGGAAGGTTTTCGTTATATAGATGTTAAAAATGATAAATTTTATTTGTATTTAAAGACAAATTAGGATGGTTCTGACCCTGCTGTTCAAATTCCCTTTTTTAAATAATAATAATAATAATGGTAAAATTAAATAAAAGTGGAAATTCCCATTCCTGTCAAGACATATACTGGTGTACACCAATCAACCTCATCGTTGCTATTCTCAAGAAGTAGCAGTTTAAACAAAGTCTAAAACAATAGGGAGAAGCAGTCTTAAAGTTTGTTTTTCAAACCCATTACGTAGGGGTTAACTCATCCGAAAAACAGTTTGGGATATTAAATATTAAACTATGTGTATATATCATGCTATAGTTATAACTTAACGCTTATAAATTGACACCCTTACACACACACAAAAAGAAAAAAAATGGGGGGGAGGCGAGATCGTTATAAAACGATATTATAAAATTTATACAAGGGAGTATTCTACTTTTATACAAAACTTATTAAGGAACCAACTATTAATTAGTATATCATATGAAGAAGCAACGGTTAAATGATGTGTTACATAAATATTCCCCTTTAAGTTATGCCAACGATAAGAAAGAAAATGGGGGAGGATGTCGGGACATTGAATCGACACATAAAAAGGAGTAGGATACTGTTTAATTATATTATTTGGTTTTTAAATCGTATTTTTATATATTGCTTACATCTTTTTTTTCAACGATATTATGAGGTGTTCATTAAATTAGTTACGTTTTCCTTATATCTGTATTGTTTTATTTTACACAAACTTAACAATGAAATAAATAGTAAATGTTAGGGGATTGTGAACTTGTCAAAAAGGTCAACAAAGTCTTTGGGATATTTAAAATTGCATTGAAATGTTTTGACCGATCGAGTTAACGTTTGTGGATTTGTCAACTTTTAACTTTTCAAAAGGTACATGTCTTTGGGATATTTAAATACATTCACTACACTCAAAATGAAAGGCAACAATGGAATCTGCAATATATTTAATTAATTACAATACACCTATTAATTACAATTAAAAACGAATCGACATCATTTTCTCAAGTTACTTCACGTTAAGGTCAGTGAACTACAGATTTAAATGTTAATTAATAGCAAACGATTTTTTTTTACATTGAAAAATATAACAATTGTTAGGACTTGTGAAATATATAGATCTGCTATGAAAAAAGGGGGGTGGGGGGTTCACTTGTGAGTATATATATCTAGAATCGTATTACTTCTAATTAATGTCTTTGTGGTACAATTTATATACATTATCGTCCTATTTAAATTTAAATCATAAAAGAAACTGGAATAGTTGTACACGGTAAGAAAAGGTTGACATTCTTTAGATTTCTATTTATAGATTTAGACTCAATTGTCTATTTATAGAACATCTAAAATGTTAATTAATCTAGATTTAAAATACATCTAATTAGGGTTAAATTATATCATAGGATTTAACAAATAGATCCATAATTAACTATTACAAGACTTAATTCAGTTTCTTAATTGACCTAATTAATTTAAAAAAAAAAATCATTAAAGGGTATCCACAATAGGGTATCCACGAAGTATTTTGTTCCGTAGGATTAATAAAGAGAAAAGGTCGCTAGAAACCCCAGTTCTGCAACTACTTTACAAAATGAAGAACGAATGAAAGCCGTCCTACAGAAACATCCAATTATTAAAAGCAAAAGATAATCAAAGTCGGTGAAAACAATACTCACTAATGCCAAACTTAGCACAGCTACAGATATTCCGAAGGTAACAAAATATAACCGTTTTAATTGTGGAGTGTGTGCATATCTTATTGAAGGATCTGAATTTAAATTTAAAACTGGACACATCTTCCGAATAAAAAACAATTTCCCATGCTATTCGTAAAATCTTATATACGTAATAACATTCAAAGGATGGGGTGAACATTATATTGGACAAACAGGTAACACACTTAGTCAGCGAATGACTGTACATAGGTAACAAATTAGAGTACTTTACACAAGGATGATTTCATTAAGCGAACACATTTCAAATTGTGCCGGATCAACAATACCGAACTATTACATTTTCCTGATATACCAATGTGTAGTTCTATAACATAAAACATCCCATTTCACGTATCTATTATCATTTTTATCTGACTTTTACATTTTTTTTAATTATTTGAAATGTGAGGTTTTATCTGTCAGTTGATTTTTCTCGGAGCAAAATTTTTTCAGAAGTTCTGCATATTTTTACATTTGAAATATCATGAAACTAACATAAACACAAAGACTATACCTGTTTTCATTGAATTAAACTATGTTCAATTAAGTAATCTATGTTTGAAATATCAAGACGAAATTTTTCTGCGAACTGACATTTTGAATTTAACAGTTTATCAATATTACGGAATCAAGTTATATTTAATAGCGGAACGAATACAATTTGTCGCAATTGTAACACATGGAAAATTCGCTTCGTCTAAAACGGATCCATAAGATAGATTTAATTGGGGTCAGCCATTGAATGTAATGGGAGTTAAGGGACACCTCAAATAAAGCTTCAAACAGGACTTAAAAAATCCATGATATACTAAGGTAAGACAATTTTGAGAAAATTTAGATATTTTTCTTTAAGTTTAGCGCAGTTTGCATGGTTGTACAAACTTTTTCATATAAACTTAACTGAAACATTCCGCACGATTTTCTTGCGGAATTTGCGCACGGGAAAATGCGTTTAAAGATGAAACCTCGCATTTGACTAAAAACATAAAATATCAATATCCGATAAAAATGTTGAAAATAAACACGAAATGAGAGGTTTTATTAATGGAACTAACCAATGTGCACCTAAAACAACAGAAGACCATCGTATAAATAAAGAAAAACTCCAAATTCCAATATTTAATTTATTCTGTGACGTTCCGTTACTAAAACGTTCAACAATTACTCTATGACGTTAAGTTACTAAGAAGTTCAACAATGACGTTACGTAACTATGACTAAATCATAACATCTTGTAACTAGTTCAGCCATGAATATCTCAGAGAGACGAAACCGGTCGGATAGAACTTAGTCTGGAATCCTGACTTAATATTCTCAATACCGTAAGCGGACGTCCGGGTCACCAGCAATGAATCCGGTCAAAATTTTGACCGGTTTTGCAACATTCGGAATGCCTCAAAAATTACGTCAGTAATATGAATGTACGCGCTGCCTAAATGCTAGCATCGTACATTGTACATGTCGTTACTTCAGAGCCCCCTAACAGTGCCTATATCGATGTCAAAATTATTTTTGTATACTTTTAAATTATATATTTTTTCGTTCGTCTACAATATTTTCTTCGGATAGCTCAGCTACCATCTGAAATGGATTTGTTCATATGGATCACGTGACTTTTTTTACACACACGCATGTAACCGTATAGCTCGCATCTGCGATGCTCGCTATTAACAGTAACTGACGTAATTCCGATACAAAGCATTATGACGTAACGTCCGGCGTCCGGTAATCAAATTCAAACCAAATAAAAATCCTGTTTATCAAAAGAATGTTTTTATCGATTTATGTCTCGTTTGTGGAAATAACTCTACGGAAAAGGTCAGTTTAACTCGAAAGCCGGAAAACAAGAAGCAGGTAGCTACTTTATTTAAATTGTATTCTAACAGAAATTTCCTACGGAACAAAACGCGCGAAAAGCTAGCTAGAACATGGCGTTTTAAGCAACCAATCAAACCGTGTAGTAAACTGGTGGTGACCTGGGGTGCTTTCCATTATCCGGTACGTACCAGTTGTACCTCCCAAAACTGAAATTAAACGCGACGTACCTATCGGAACGTCTGATTCGTCAATTTTTTGGTTCCAACTTTGTTCCAAGATGGCGGACTCAGACACGGAAAATGTGATGTGGAAGTGAATTTTAAGTTTTAGACGAAAATAAAAAAAAGAACATCCTTTGACATTGTGAAAATCTATCAGTGGAGTGAAAGAGTGAAATTTTAAGACACGTATGGTTATATTTATCGTATATCAATGTATTTTTAAGCGCAGCCATTTTGAAACAAATCGTCAGCCTTGGACGTTCCATTATCCCGAACCGATCCGGACGGTACGTACCGGATAATGGAAAGCAAGCCTGGGGTTATATTTGAAAGTGAAGCTTGCGTAAATGAAAAATATTGCACCAGGGGGCCAGGTTAGGATAGAACTGTGATTAATTAATTGATGGATTTATTTGTATGGTTTATTTTATGCCAAAAGGCCAAAAGTGTAATAAATATATACTTTAGTGGATTTTTCAACTTTATTTTCATATATATATAATAGCGGATTTGGCTGAGGGGACATAGTGCAGGCGAATTGGTGCCACAGTGTCACAACGGTGTGAGTTCGAATCCCGCAGAGGATATCAAAAATGTGACAGTGTTAAAAATCTAATCTAATTCTAACAGTGTTGGGCCTAATTTGTAGACGGTGTTTCTTGTCAAAATATTTGAATATTTGAGGAAAGCCAAGTAACAGCACGGCACGTCCGCGGCTGGCGGACTTGAAAAGCAACTATTTTGGGTTAAGTTGGAAATGAGAAAGTTTAAGATTAAAATGTTATGACTTGTTTACGTCATTTATTTATATTGACATTCAATGACTAAGGCCATTCGTTGGTCAGTCTTTGTCTAAATTTTTGACAAGAAACACCGTCATTTGTATCGTTGCATAATCTTCAAGACTTATATAATATAATATATAATCATAGTCTCTTTAAGAATAAATATAAAAACTCTGTTAAATTTTCCGAACGTTTCGGCCTCACGGCCTTCCTCAGCGGAATTTTATTGCACAGAAAATTTAACAGAGTTTTGCGGAATTTTATTGCACAGAAAATTTAACAGAGTTTATATATATATATATATATATATATAAACTCTGTTAATTTTATTGCACAGAAAATTTAACAGAGTTTATATATATATATATATATATATATATATATATATATATATATATATATATATATATATATATATATATATATAAACTCTGTTAAATTTTCTGTGCAATAAAATTCCGCAAAACTCTGTTAAATTTTCTGTGCAATAAAATTCCGCTGAGGAAGGCCGTGAGGCCGAAACGTTCGGAAAATTTAACAGAGTTTTTATATTTATTCTTAAAGAGACTATGATTATATTTATATATATATATATATATATATATATATATATATATATATATATATATAAGTCTGGAGAATTATGCAACGATACAAATATAAAGATGTTTTTTAACTATAAAATAGTTATATGAATAAATATGACAAAATTTTCGACCAACTGATGGCCTTCTTCAGTGTCAATATCAATCTATAATAAACGATAAAATTTGGATATAGGTACATCAGCATCCGGTGGTGATGTGGTCGGATCTGATTTTATTGATCTTGAACTTTCTCGAATCACATCTATCAGTCATTACATAAGGGAGTACTGTACAATTGTATAAACCATCTTATCTTTAACGTCTTGATATTCATGAATTTATTGTTTATATTTTGAATGATATTTATTGTTTTTTGTTTATTCCATTGGGGTGTACAGAACAGAGCTCTTTGATCCAGAATCTCTCTCGAGCCTCCCGTTCAGAGTCTCGCCACTTGCAGTTCTGCTCGATAATTAGGATTTTTATTCGATCAAAATCCTTTGGAGTGTGGTCGGGCAGTCTGAAGTGTTGGCTTACGGGCAGAAACTGTTTCTTAGTTAGGTCACTTCTGTGACCATTCAGTCGTTTGTGGAATGGCTGTTTGGACTCGCCGACATATTGTAAGCCACAGATGGGGCACTCAAGAATGTAAATGACATTCGAGCTTTTGCAGTTAACAGTAGTGAATATTTTGTACTGTTTACCTGTGACTTTGCTGTTAAATGTGGACAAGGGTTCCATATGTTTGCAACATTTGCAGCGTTTGTCACCACAAGACTGACTTCTGCCAGCGGCAGTGCTGGGCTTTGCAATCTCTGCTCGTACCAATAAGTTGCGGAGACTGTTGGGTTGTTTAAACGCAACCATGGGGGGCTCTGGAAAGATTCTTGACAATCTGGGATTTTTTTCAATCGATTTCCAATGTTCACGAATGGTGCTAATTGTGTTTTTCAAACAAGGGTGGTAAGTTAGTACGCAGGGAACTCTATTGCATTTCGTTTTTTCTTTATATTGAAGAAGGGTACTCCTCGATGTCTGCTGTGCTTTTTGAAAATTCTTTTTGATGTTATTATTCCTGTACCCTCTTCTTCTAAGGTGTCCTTTTAATTTACCTAGTCTCCTTTTAAACGAGACATCGGTGGAACAGATTCGTCGGAGTCTAAGAGCTTGACTATAAGGAATGCTCTTTGTCACATGAGGAGGATGACAGCTACTAGGTAAAAGGTATTGGTTGGTGTCTGTTGGTTTGGAATACAGGTCAGTGGACAACTCACCATTTGCGGACAAGGAGCTGGAAGTATCGAGGAAAGATATACTAGATTTTGAGATTTCATAAGTAAATTTGACAGTGGGATGGATGTTATTGGCACGTGTGATAAAGTTTTGTAGTCCCTCATCAGTATGTATCCACTTCATATCAACATCATCAATAAACCTGTACCAAGATAGTGGTTTTTCAACAGACGATTGGAGAAGTTCTTTTTCTAATTTACCCATAAATATGTTGGCATATGATGGAGCCATTTTAGTTCCCATAGCTGTTCCATTTATTTGCAAGAAATGGTCTCCATTGAAAGTGAAGTTGTTCTTTTTTAGCACCAATGTCAGCATTGCGACTAAACATTCAGTCGGAGGATCTTTGACTGAACGACTTTCCCAGACCTCTCTGCATGCTTCTATGCCATCAGCATGAGGAATGTTAGTATAGAGAGAGGTGACATCCATAGTGACCAGAGTGGTACCCGGTGGAAGGGGATTCAGAGCTGCCATCTTTTGTAAATAGTCGGTGGTGTCCTTCACAAATGATGGGAGTATTTCAACATGTGGTCGAAGATGGTAATCCACAAATTCAGATATTTTTTCTGTCGGGTGGCCGTTAGCTGATACGATAGGTCTACCGGGGTTGTTAGGTTTGTGAATTTTAGGTAACAGGTAGAATCTGCCGGCTTTTGGATTGTCTGGTGTTAGGTATTCGAGAGTTTTATCATCAATATAGCCTAGAGTGTTCATTTTGGTTAATTCCTTAGTTATTTCATCACTGAATTTCTCTGTGGGGTCCTCTTCTAATTTCATATAAAACCGGTCATCATTCAGTTGACGTTCAGCCTCTCGAATATAGGCAGATTTGTCCATAACCACAACCGCACTACCCTTGTCTGCTGGTTTGATGACTATTTCTACATTTGATTTTAAGTTTTTTAAGGCAGTTCGTTCGTCAGGAGAGAGATTGTCAAATTTGTTTGTATAAGATTCAACTGTGCTTATTATTTCTGTTTTAACGTTGTCTATAAATGACTCTAAAGTAGTGTTCTTACTAGGTTTGGGGACCCATTCACTTTTTTTGACAAATCTATATTTGGTATCTCCTTCTATGTCACTACTGGAGTTCACCTCATAATCTTCCACTTTCTTCGAAGCAAAATATTCTTTAATTCTTAAGCTTCTGGCAAAATAATCCAATTCTTGGGATAGTTTAGTGCTGTTGATAGGACCAGGAACTGGACAGAAACTGGTCCTATCAACAGCACTAAACTATCCCAAGAATTGGATTATTTTGCCAGAAGCTTAAGAATTAAAGAATATTTTGCTTCGAAGAAAGTGGAAGATTATGAGGTGAACTCCAGTAGTGACATAGAAGGAGATACCAAATATAGATTTGTCAAAAAAAGTGAATGGGTCCCCAAACCTAGTAAGAACACTACTTTAGAGTCATTTATAGACAACGTTAAAACAGAAATAATAAGCACAGTTGAATCTTATACAAACAAATTTGACAATCTCTCTCCTGACGAACGAACTGCCTTAAAAAACTTAAAATCAAATGTAGAAATAGTCATCAAACCAGCAGACAAGGGTAGTGCGGTTGTGGTTATGGACAAATCTGCCTATATTCGAGAGGCTGAACGTCAACTGAATGATGACCGGTTTTATATGAAATTAGAAGAGGACCCCACAGAGAAATTCAGTGATGAAATAACTAAGGAATTAACCAAAATGAACACTCTAGGCTATATTGATGATAAAACTCTCGAATACCTAACACCAGACAATCCAAAAGCCGGCAGATTCTACCTGTTACCTAAAATTCACAAACCTAACAACCCCGGTAGACCTATCGTATCAGCTAACGGCCACCCGACAGAAAAAATATCTGAATTTGTGGATTACCATCTTCGACCACATGTTGAAATACTCCCATCATTTGTGAAGGACACCACCGACTATTTACAAAAGATGGCAGCTCTGAATCCCCTTCCACCGGGTACCACTCTGGTCACTATGGATGTCACCTCTCTCTATACTAACATTCCTCATGCTGATGGCATAGAAGCATGCAGAGAGGTCTGGGAAAGTCGTTCAGTCAAAGATCCTCCGACTGAATGTTTAGTCGCAATGCTGACATTGGTGCTAAAAAAGAACAACTTCACTTTCAATGGAGACCATTTCTTGCAAATAAATGGAACAGCTATGGGAACTAAAATGGCTCCATCATATGCCAACATATTTATGGGTAAATTAGAAAAAGAACTTCTCCAATCGTCTGTTGAAAAACCACTATCTTGGTACAGGTTTATTGATGATGTTGATATGAAGTGGATACATACTGATGAGGGACTACAAAACTTTATCACACGTGCCAGTAACATCCATCCCACTATCAAATTTACTTATGAAATCTCAAAATCTAGTATATCTTTCCTCGATACTTCCAGCTCCTTGTCCGCAAATGGTGAGTTGTCCACTGACCTGTATTCCAAACCAACAGACACCAACCAATACCTTTTACCTAGTAGCTGTCATCCTCCTCATGTGACAAAGAGCATTCCTTATAGTCAAGCTCTTAGACTCCGACGAATCTGTTCCACCGATGTCTCGTTTAAAAGGAGACTAGGTAAATTAAAAGGACACCTTAGAAGAAGAGGGTACAGGAATAATAACATCAAAAAGAATTTTCAAAAAGCACAGCAGACATCGAGGAGTACCCTTCTTCAATATAAAGAAAAAACGAAATGCAATAGAGTTCCCTGCGTACTAACTTACCACCCTTGTTTGAAAAACACAATTAGCACCATTCGTGAACATTGGAAATCGATTGAAAAAAATCCCAGATTGTCAAGAATCTTTCCAGAGCCCCCCATGGTTGCGTTTAAACAACCCAACAGTCTCCGCAACTTATTGGTACGAGCAGAGATTGCAAAGCCCAGCACTGCCGCTGGCAGAAGTCAGTCTTGTGGTGACAAACGCTGCAAATGTTGCAAACATATGGAACCCTTGTCCACATTTAACAGCAAAGTCACAGGTAAACAGTACAAAATATTCACTACTGTTAACTGCAAAAGCTCGAATGTCATTTACATTCTTGAGTGCCCCATCTGTGGCTTACAATATGTCGGCGAGTCCAAACAGCCATTCCACAAACGACTGAATGGTCACAGAAGTGACCTAACTAAGAAACAGTTTCTGCCCGTAAGCCAACACTTCAGACTGCCCGACCACACTCCAAAGGATTTTGATCGAATAAAAATCCTAATTATCGAGCAGAACTGCAAGTGGCGAGACTCTGAACGGGAGGCTCGAGAGAGATTCTGGATCAAAGAGCTCTGTTCTGTACACCCCAATGGAATAAACAAAAAACAATAAATATCATTCAAAATATAAATAATAAATTCATGAATATCAAGACGTTAAAGATAAGATGGTTTATACAATTGTACAGTACTCCCTTATGTAATGACTGATAGATGTGATTCGAGAAAGTTCAAGATCAATAAAATCAGATCCGACCACATCACCACCGGATGCTGATGTACCTATATCCAAATTTTATCGTTTATTATAGATTGATATTGACACTGAAGAAGGCCATCAGTTGGTCGAAAATTTTGTCATATTTATTCATATAACTATTTTATAGTTAAAAAACATCTTTATATTTGTATCGTTGCATAATTCTCCAGACTTATATATTATTTTTTCGTTTATGCTGCATCGTCATGTTGGCGATCCGATACTTAGTAAGTGTATTGGTTGGTAGCTTCCTTTAGACTATATATATATATATATATATATATATATATACAAAAAATAATATATAAGTTTAGAAGAACCATAAACATACACTATTACTAATTAGCTATCATTTATGCCCTAATACATTAAAAATAAGAGCAATTATATTTTACCTGCTGTCTTGAGAAAACAAATTAGGACGCACAGGGCTAAAAGTCTTAGACGACACATTACTCAGCGATACTAGAAATACTTTCACGAATGATGTCGGATCTATTATATATCAAAAATATACTAAAACCTGTTTCATATTTTTGCCTTTGTCTCTACACATATTAATTTTGTGTCAAACTTTTTGATTGGAGGAAAACTTATAATGCAAATCCTTTGCCAATAGGTAAATTTGCGAAGCGATAATGGCTGAAATAATAGCATTTCTAGTCAACATTATAGTGTGAAATTTAAATAATACTTTTGGACACATTTATATTGTGAGATTGACAAAATAAAGTATATGTCCCTAATTAATAATCTAATATCTAATAACATTATTTAGCTTTGTTTTAAGACTTTCATTTTTCATTGTTTGTCAACATATTTTCATTTTACTTTTTACTCCAAAAACATTGGCGTCGAGTATTAAATGTTGATGTTAAACGCAGTTTCAGTTCAAATTGACTAAATGCAATTTAGTAGCAATCGTTTAGCAATATGATGGCGTTTGGGTTTTGTTTGCGAGGAAGCCAGAGAACCTGCTATAATCCTTCTCCAGGTAAAGAACACTGGCATTCATTGTCACATAAAGTTAAAGTAGAAAATACCTTTCCAGAGGTAAGAGCCGGACTTGAATTCTCAGTATTTAAGCACTGGCCCTTGAATGGATAACTACCAACATGGTCAGTCTGATAAAAGTTATAAGGTGTGAAATAACAAGTTATGAATATTACAGAGAAATGTTTTGAGGTGGTTACAAAAAAGGCAGAAGTCAAATAAAAATTAACTTTGTGTTACGACTTGATAATTGCATTTCTACAATCTATTTACAAGGTTCTGAAGCGTGATTAAGCGATTGTTTGCTAATATCAGTTATTTACCTATGAAAATGATATAACTAGTTCTTGTTCGCCGCGGAAAACTGCGCCAATGCGAAAGGGTTTGGTTACTCAGTTCCCATCAAAGTATGTACACGTTCATGTTTGTGTTTAGTTCAGTATAATATTACAGTAATGACAGTTCATAGACTTCATTAAAATCAATAGTTACTACATATTGAAAGGGTTATTTTCCTCGGTCCTGTTTGATATGCCTGTAAATCAAGGCTATAATTAATTCAAATATTTCACGCTTATATCAACAGTATGAAAAATATTCATAAGCAGAATCGGACCAAAATAAGAAATATAACGTAACTTCTTTGAATATTAATATTGGATTAAACACTGGGTTTTAGGATATTATCAATGTGTAAACTCCGGCGACTCACTCACAAACTAAATAAAGTCCGAAGGACTTAATGTCAAGTTTGTGAGGGAGTCGCCGGAGTTTGCAGTTACACATTGATGATTTCCTAAAACACGGTGTTTAATCCGTATAATTCTGTAAAATAATAGTTGTGATTTTTAAAACAGCAAAAACAGTTACAGAAACCTATCTAGACCTCAAAACGTACCTAGGCCGGAAAGTGTAGGGATATGCAAAACATAGTACCAAAGGAATCGCGGTTCTGTAGATATTGAAAGGAAAAAAAACAAAATGAAACACTAAATTGTATTTATATTATATTTTCTTTGAAATCTCAATCGATTTTAATTAGAAATCATTGGGGCAAAGAAAACCCTGTCCCTTCTCCCAGACGATACGCTAGGAAGACGCCATCTGGTTTACATTGGATACTGAAAGTAGTCCGCTCACAGGAAATGTCGATATATAAATTATCTGAGAATACGCCATTTAAGTGTTTTTATCCAATCAAAGCACTAAATATAAATAAATTACAGCATGAATAGAATTATTATTGCATGAACAAAATACGAAATATAACGTAACTTCTTTGAACATTATTATTGCATGTACTTTTTTCTGTTTAAAATTTGAAATAAGAAAGAAGATTTCGAAATATCGAACTCTGCTGTATGCTGTAGTGTCGACAAGTTCGGCTGAAAAGGTTCGAAGCGTTGATAACCGAGAAGATAGTGAGTTAAAAGTGCTATCATATGACCATCCATTAGCCTTTTTCAAAAGCCCCTTATCCCTCCCCTGCCTGGCTTTGATATCTTTTCTCTAGCCTCTAGCTCAACATTGAAATTTCAACAAGGCAGTACCGTTTTCGCGGCACGCAGTGCTCACAATAATATGAGAAAGTTAGTAGCTCGTCGGGACACTTTGCTTATCGTGACCTAAATACCAATTGATAAGGCTAGTATCCCGACAGAAAGAAGCTATGTGTTATATACTAAATTTTTAAATTTTTATGATTTTAGTAACGTGATTAATAAATTTCCCATGTCAATATTTGAAGCTTACTTTCATATTATATGCAAGTTAATTATCTGTTCAACACGAGTTAAACCAACGACCAACAATAGCTGTTCGAGTAAATGCACAGTCGACAGCTGGGTGTGTTCATTTAAATAACGAATATATGTCTTTGGACTATATTTATTGCTATTTCTACATTGAAACGTACTCCAGACATTAACCATCTGTTGTGGTCGCGATCTTTGAACTTATTTGTAAATAGAGAAAATTATTCTTCACTGTAATGAAATATAGATCTATTTCTAAACTGCCACACCATTCTTATAATAAATGTTTCTTTACATCCTCAAACGTATAGAAATGCCGTTCTTTTAAACTTCACAGTTAAATGTCACGGAATAATTACTCATACAGTACGTAATACAATCATTAAACTTGTACACGAACTCAATGGTGGATTGCCTCAAATCGTGTTGAAAGCAAGCGTTTTGACTCCGAGTCTCCAGTCCACGACGAAAGATCTTACTGTCCGACCCTTTGTTGTCATTCCATGATCTGTTTGGTACATAATCACCAGTTCTTTGACATTCTACTACGACACACTAAATGGCTCCAAACCAACAACCTTGGATTATTTCAGTAGAACTAATCAATGACCGTACGTCAACAGTCGTCTTTGGTGAATGTACTAGAACAAACTAGTTGACACCGTTTAAATAAGTCTTGCTTTACTCTTTTATCCTTGCAAGGAAAAATGTATTTAATAATTTCATTCTGTATCGACAGACTAAGGCCCATTTGTGTCATTGTATAACATCATGTAAATATACAAACAATTAAAAATAAACAAAACACAATATTATACTATATTCATGTCTTTTCACCTCAGTTCTAATGACTGTTTAATAAAAAAAATGATTGCTTTAATATCTTCGGGAATTAAGAGATTTAGTCAAAACAAATTGTTCTGTTTCCGCTTATCTTTAAATTCAGAGTAATTTTCAATGTAATTAGGTGTTAAATTTCATTGTCTATCATATTAATTCTACATAAAATCTTAATACACTTTTCAGAAATAAAGTTTCAATTTTTCAAATAGGGTTTATCTATAACTAACAATTCGTCAATGTCTCTATTATTTTTATTTCAACATCTTGCTCTGTAGACCATTAAGAATACATGTATATCTATAGAACAAGTCTCGGAATGATGTGCTAATATAGGACGAACTGAAGATTCAAATATGTAACGAGCCACTTTTACTGGCACTTTACTAAAATTTGAAGAAATATGGCAAAGAACACTTTACAGGCTTTATTTGTCAGATCTTGACTACACGTTGCCCGATTCCCTTTTCTTCAAAACCATAGTGCGGAGGAATCTATACTCCCTAAAAAAAGAAACGCAACATACAAAAAAATGGGAATTTTACTTCATAAATTATTTTAACAATTTATCATATCAATAATTGATACAGAAATGTAAACATTGCCACACTTCTTGTTCATGAGTTCTTTTACTATGGAATATAACATTTTGTCGCATACTGTCAATAAATCACGCAAAAAATGTCAGTATCTGTTGTGCACAACATTTGCTTGTAACACATCCCTTACTCTTCTTGGCATGGATTCAGTTGAACGTTGAATACGAACACGCGGTATCCTTTGCCACTCATACTGACGTGCCTGCTCTAATTGTTGCAGATTTTGCGGCGGTGGTGGTCGTTGGCGCACCCGTCTATCCAGTTCATCCCACAGATGTTCAATTGGGTTACGATTCGGAGATCGGGATGGCCAACGGATCACATTAAGATTATGTTGCTTTAAAAAATTAAAAAATCTTGTTACACGTGCTGTATATGGTCGGGCATTGTCGTGTTGAAAAATTTCTCTGAATGTCAATTACGGGCAATAAATGCGGCCGTATAATTTTGTCTCTATACCTAATAGCGTTAAGATTGCCTTGGTTATATAACAGCTGAGTGTTCCTGGCATAAGATATAGCGGCCCACATAATAACACTGCCTTCGCCAAAATTGTCTTTCTACAACACAGTTTTGCGTAAATCGTTCATTTCGGCCCCTGTACACTCGTATGCGACCATCTAGCTTTTCAAGCTGAAAACGTTACTCATCGCTGAACCACACTCTTCTCCAGTTCTGTAAATTCTATACACGAACGGTAGTACACCATTGATTGGCGGTGTTGGCGTCTCAGTGTTGCTCCGACGTAAGGTCTTTTTGCCCGCAATCCATGAGAGCGTTACCGATTGCGTTTTGTCTGGGGTGATATACAGTGCAACCCAGGGACTTTTACAGCAGTTTCTGTTACATCAATAGTCCTGTTCCGTAGTTGGAATAATCTAATGTAACGATCCTTCGCCCGAGTTGCAACACGCGGACGCTTTGAACGTAGTCGGTCTGTCGTAGTACCAAGCTGCTGGTAGCATCTCCAAAGGCGTGAAATTGTGCTACGATGAACATTGTACGTTCTGGCAACAGCATTCTGTGATTCCCCGGCCTCGATTCGACCGATAGCGATATTCCAGGTAGCAGCATCTAATCTTGGCATAGCGTCACCTCATCAGAATTTTATTTTATTATTGCAGTCATGGAAAGAAACAGCGGGGTTTATGCCGATTGTCTGAGTTAAAAAATACCCATGAATTGCACGTGAAAGTCGACCCTGTTTTCAGCAATGCGTAATTTGTAGTGTGTTCCAGATTTCGACCACCCTACGGAAGGGAATTCAAAAATCAGAGGTTTCACAGAAAAAGACTTGCAAAGATGTGATGAGAGGCCACTACAATTCGAGTCTCAAAAAATGAGAAGGAACCGAATGACACTAGTAACGTCCTATCAAACAGACCAGATTAACAGGGCTCGCCTGAAAAAAACGGATATTTTACTAGTAAAAGTAAAAGTAGCAGTCTGCAACCAAGATGTTCTATAAAATTAAACAGCACGCGTGACTACCACAAAAGCCAAAACAACAACAGAAGAAATATTTTTTATGCGATTTCTAGTACCGAATACCCAATCCAGATGAGCTCATACGCATCAATCTGCATGTAGTCGTTGCGTCATCCAATCAAACTCATAAAACAAAAACGTGGTTATGGTCACATTCTGATTGTATGTCAGATATAAAACAATTGAGAGTCTATTGGATATTGCAATGGGAAACTTTTTGGTTTACGTAGGAAATATGTACTCTCATTCACTCGTTAACGAACTCTTTTTGTTGTTTAGCACGTTTTTCCACACCAAGACGTACGATTTATATCACCCGTGGAGGATCACGCGGTCTTTGCCAAAGACGTATGGAAGAACCTATTAGAGTATTAAAAAGAAGAGACGGTTGAACAAATTCTATTATGTTCCAGATAGACTTATATGACCTAGAAATGAAGGCTTCTGATGATGTATTAAAAGAATTCAAACACATCATAACTATTACGAAAATTGCAGTGGTTAAAACGGTCTCAATCGTTTTAAAAGAAATTAATGTGTTAATAATATTTGATCTGAAAAAAAATTGTATTCCACTATTTTAAAAGATTTTTGTTTTGAAGATGATATTTCTTTCAAAACATTAAGTAGTCTGAGAGCAGAATTGTTTATGATTGTGTACACTTTAACGAATATGGGGGTTGATGTTTATGTTACAAAATCTATTGGGACTGAGAAATATTTTTTCCAACTCTCAATAACTAGTTCACATTTTTTAAAAACCATCAAAGTAGAGTAGCTTAAGAGCTGGCATTTTGTTAAAGCAAATTTTTGGCTATTAAAACCTAAATATAGATCCTACAGTTGGTTCCCTTGTTAAAATCTATACACACTTCTTAGGTTATCTTTCTTTATACAGCAAACGGCATGTTGTTGATGATTTTAATTTATTGATTCGATTCGATTCGATTAATGGTGTTTAATGCCCGAGCAGCATTATTTCAGCTATATTCAGGCGATGAACATGAAATGGATGATAAAATGAACATGAAATGATGATGAATGAAAATGGGATGGGACACAAGGAAAAATGGGGTAACGGATTTTAGATTGCCACTGGCAAATGGGAGGATGGATAGGGTCGGGCAATTCAGCCTCCTGTAGCGGGATCGAAATCCCTACTCATAGCGAATACTACAGCAGCGTTCTTTAACGTGCGAGGAACGTGGCATTTTTCCTAACACGTGCACTAATATGGTTTGCGGTCAGGTTTTCCGTATTATGGCCTGACAACCCCAGTTTCCAGGGGTACCCCATTCAACCACATGGGGCACACATCCCAGTCGGTCTTTAGGCAAACCGACCTGACACGCCGGTCAGGGTGCTGGGCGCTATTTAGTCGCCTTTTACGACAAGCTAGCGCGACTGCGGTCTATTCTTTTGGCCACCCGGATCCCGCACGGGGCTTAATTTATTGAGTGAAAAGATCAAATTATATAAATATAATATATATAGATGCTCAGTTTCTCAAACAAATTGAAAAATATGACTTAGTGTTGTTAGTAGAAACTCATATGGGTTACAATTCAACAGTTGGTTCAATTGGTAAATTTCATTATCATCCAATTTGTAGAAATATTTCAAGTAACAATAGACATTTTGGGGGTATAGCAATCTTACAAAAGAGCTTTATTAAACCCCATGTTAAAATTCTCTGTAATAATAACCCTGATTACCAATGGTTAAAGCTTGAAAAGACTGTCTTGTGTAATATATAATCCCCCAGCAGCTTCAAAATATACACGCGAGCTCAAATATGATATAATTGAATGTGTAGAAAAAGATGTCTTACAATTCCAGAAAAATGGTGAAATTTTAATCTGTTGCGACTTTAAGGCTAGGACTGGCTCCGAAAATGACTTTATACTGAATGACGATACGAAGTTTACTCCTATCTATTGTAATTATCCCATTGATAAAAATATAATGCTACGGCAGAGTAGAGATGAAACAATTGACCAGAGGGGAAAAGATTTATTATATTTCTGCATAAGTAAACAGTTAAGATCATTAAATGGGAGAGCCCTTGGGGATACATTTGGAAAGTATACTTGCTATACCCCCAATGGGGCAAGTGTGGTTGACTATGTTGCTGTGTCTGAAAGTATTTTGGAAAATATATTATTTTTTAGAGTATCTGATTTTATTCCCACATTATCTGATTGTCATTGTAAATTAGAATGGGAATTATCTGCTAAGTATTGTGGTTCTGGAGTGAATCTGGATAATGCTCAGACTTATGACACATCCCCTAACTTTATATGGAACGAAAATTCATCAGTTAAATTCCAAGAGGCCCTATCCTCTGATACTATACAGAAACATATTTCTATCTTCAACAATGATAAGATACAATTTAATCAAGCTTCAATAGATAATGCATCTTCTGAATTGTCTAATATTATATTGTCAGCAGCTAACTTATCATTAAAACGTAAATGTAACAAACCTACAGCGAAACACAAGAAAAAAAAAGTGGTTTGATACAGATCTCCACAAAACAAGGACCAACTTGATAAATTACGGCAAAATTTATTCAATATTTCCATTTGATCCTACTGTTAAAAACCATTTCTACAAATTACAACGTGAATATACTATATTGAGAAAATTAAAATATAAACAATACAGACAATCCTTACTAGAACAGCTGAATTCTCTACACGATGAGAATCCAAAGTTATATTGGAATACATGTATATTGGATGAGCTACAAGGTAAAAATAATCAACCAAACAATATTAATATACCATCATCTTGCCTTATTTCACATTTTAAAAATTTATCCCAGCCCAATGTTGAATTTCATGACAGATATCTACAACTTGGTGAAAATCTGAAGAAATTAGAAACTATTAAAAATTTTAATGAATTGGACTCCCCTATTACAGAAAATGAAATTGCAAAAACCATCTCCCATTTAAAAAGTAATAAATCACCTGGATTAGATAACATTAGTAATAGTATGATAAAACATGGTTATACATACTTATTAAAAAGCTTTCATAAAATATTTAATGCTTGTTTATCTTCGGGTATATACCCAACTTCTTGGGCAGAAGGGTTTATTACTCCTATTTATAAGAACGGTGATCCTTATGATCCCAACAATTACAGAGGAATAACTATAACTGGTGCTGTAGGAAAGTTATTTAATAGAATCCTGAGTTATACCAATTCCTCCAGAAAAACAATATTATTCATGATTCCCAAATTGGTTTTACTAGAAAAGCCAGAACTGTTGATCATATGTTTGTAATTAATTGTCTTATCCACAAATATTGTAACTCAAAGGATGGAAGATTGAATGCTTGCTTTGTTGACTTTCAAAAAGCTTTTGACAGTGTCATACATACTGGCATTATGATCAAATTACTAAATATTGGAGTCGGATGTTATTTTTATAATATTATTAAAAAAATGTATGAAGTCAGCAATTCCTGTGTCAGAATAAAAAATCAAATCAGTGAATTCTTTCCACTAAATATTGGTGTCAAACAAGAGGACAATCTCAGTCCTGACCTATTTAAAATATTCATAAATGATTTTCCAGATTTTTTATCCAGCACTTCTGACCCAGTAAAAATTAATAACACTTATCTTCACTGTTTAATGTATGCTGACGATATTGTTTTGTTATCAACATCCGCAAATGGTTTACAAGAAAAACTTAACACTCTTGACTTATATTGCAATGAGTGGTGTCTCAATGTCAATATTAACAAAACCAAGGTCTTGATCTTCAACAAAGCAGGCAGACATATCAAAGAGACATTTATATTTAAGAATACAACTATTGAATGTATCTCAAACTATAAATATTTAGGCTTGTATTTTAGTTCATCCGGATCATTTAGCTATGCTCAAAATGAATTATATAAGAAATCCTTAAAAGCCTTTTTCAAATTACGAAAAGATTTTCTATCATTACATCCATCTATTAAAACTAGTATCCATATTTTTAATCATACAATAACACCTATATTATTATATGGGAGTGAAATATGGGGAACATTTAATCCTCTTTCCTCCAAATGTAAAAAAGAAACCATATCCCTACAAAATTTGTATTCAGGTTTGCCATGTGAAAAGGTACATTTAAAATTCTGCAAATCAATACTTGGAGTGCACAAAAATACAACTAATGTTGCTGTTTTATCAGAACTTGGGCGTTTTCCACTTTACTTTAATGTAGTTAAAAGCATGTTATTATATTGGTACCGCTTAGAAAATTTAGATACTCAATTCCCATTATTACATGAAGCATATATTCAATCAAAAATACTTAAACAGGAAAATAAAAAATCATGGTATGGATCACTAGATGTTGTTTTGAAATTGCTAAGTGCTGAATATACAAATGTATGGACTATAAAATCATGTGGATCTCATGATAAATTTAAAAAGACTATAAACTCTATGCTTCTCTCCTTATTTACTAATGAATGGCAACAACAAATTAATAAATTCTCAGATAGCAAACTTAGAGTATATTACTTGTATAAAACAAACTTTGGTTTAGAAAATTATTTAATATCCATCAAAAACTTTGAGCAGAGAAGAAGTCTCACAAGGTTACGCATATCCTCACATAGATTACAAATAGAAATGGGAAGATACAAGGGTACTCCCAGGCACAGCAGACTAAAGTAAAGTAAAGTAAAGTAAATTTTATTTAAAGTCGGCACATATATATATACAGATAAACAAGACAAACATGAGCTCTGAAGAGCTCTTTATACCGACTGATATTATAAAACAAAAACAATACATATTATTAACATAATAAAATCAGCACACATATAACATCAAGAGAGACATACACTTCAAATACACAAAGCATCAACATGATCAAAGCAATTTGACAGCACTAAAACACTATGAGAGGCATTAAATATAAGCAGTTGAAACTTGGCATTAAAAGAAGCGAGTATTAGTAAAATATTACAGAGCAAATATTTTAATTTATCATGATTTGCCAGCACTAAAAAATAAGCACACAATGGTAAAGCATATTAGCAGATAAAAGCAAAAGTTGTTTAAGCTTTAGCATTAAAAAGCAAATACATGTAAAAGAAACTAAAATTCATGCATACATGTTCAAAGTAAAACCTTTTTAAGACAGAGCAGTAAATTATGCAACAAAACTAGCATAGCTATAATCGATAAAAGCATTTAAAACAGGTTTGAAGACTTCTGCTATGAGGCGACAGGACATGACCTCCTACAGGCACTGCAATGACATGTTTCCGAGAAACACCAATTCGAAACAAAATTTTTGAAGGTTCCAAAAGTAGATAGGCTTCTTGCCTGATCTGGCATGTGTTCCACAGCCTTTCCGCCTCATAGCCGAAACTCTTCTTACCATACCTTGTTGTTTTCGGTCGGGGAATATCCGCTATGTTATTGTACCTAAAATTATAAGAATTCTGTTTTATTTTGACAATGTCATGGAGGAGAACTGGACTAGATTTATTCAAGATTTTGTAGGTCTCTAGAGCCATGGTCCTCATTCTACGGACTTTTAATGATGGGAGTTTGGATAGTTCAAGTAAATGATTGTAATTGTTAGTGTAGTCGTCATAAATGAAACGGAGGGCGCGTTCTTGTATTTTTTCAATTTTTTTGGTGTTTTTTTCTGTGCAAAAGTGCCATGTGAGTGGGCAGTAGCTTAAATTGGAGAGTATATATGAGTGATATATGGTCAGTTTAGCTAAGCGGCTGAGGTTGGATCCAATTCTCTTGAGTACGTTTAGTTGGCGCGCTGCTTTTTGACAGATATTTGATATGTGTGTATTAAAATCAAGTTTGAAATCAAATGTTATCCCTAGGAGTTTTACCTCATCATCACAGCTGATTTTGTTGCCATTTAGATCAAAAATGATGTTCTGTTTATGGGTTTTGTTGCCTAGTGCTATTGCTTGGAATTTGTCAGGGTTTGCCTGCATTTTATTTAAAGCAAACCATGACACTAGAGATCTACTATCTTCTTCAAGTGATGAAATGACCGTTTCTAATGAAGTACTCGTTTTTGATAATGTGTTGTCGTCAGCATAATTATAGAGATCACAATGTTTTACAAATAGAAAAATATCGTTTACAAAAATATTGAAAAGTATTGACCCAAGGATTGATCCTTGTGGTACACCTTTATATATTTCTAGCATAGTACTTGAAAATTGACCTAATTTTACACATTGTTTTCTGTCAGATAGGTAGCTTTTTATTAAATTTAGAGATGGACCATTTATTCCATAGTTACTAAGTTTGAGAAGTAAGAGATCATGTGGTAGACAGTCGAAAGCTTTGCTGAGATCCATCAGGATAGCAGCAAGGTATTTGTCATTGTCTAAGGCTTTTTTCCAGTCATCTAGAATTCTAAGTAAGGTTGTTTGACAGCCATAGCCTCATCGAAATGCTCCAAGAAAAGGGTTAAATAGATTTTTAAAATGGTCAGAAAGTTGTTTTTCTATGGCTGTTTCAAAAATCTTTGAAATGGCAGGCAGAACACTTACTGGTCTGTAGTTTCCTTTTTCCAAAACGCTGTTTTTCTTGTGGGCAATTTTCAATGAGTCTGGGAAAATAGCAGAGGACAATGACAAATTTACAAGATCAGTAATTGGTTTGGTAATAACATGTTTTGCATAATGTAATAATTTAGGGGATATATGATCAACACCAGTTGCCTTTTTTGCATTTATAGCAGCAATACGCTTAGAGACAAACAGCTCATCAATTGGTTTAAAAACTAAGGGATTTGAATTAGTAGTATTTGAGTATTTTTCATTTATAGCATTTATACTTGGATGAGTTTCATCAATAATTATATTCGGATCACCAGTTTTTTGCTACATTAACAAAAAAATTATTAAAGACTTCAGATATTTCTTTTTGATCGGTAAGAATGTTGTTGTTTTCTTGAAGTATTATGTCTTTTTGAATTAAACAGCCTTTATTTGTAAGAAAGGGCTTAACTGTTGGCCAAAAATCTTTGCACCTGTTTCCACCCGTGCATCTTTCAATAAAGTAGTTATTTATGGATTGTTTCTTTAATTTTGTCACATAATTTCTCTGTTGTCGATAGGCTTCCCAGTTTTTTTTTGGAGTTAATTGTTTGGAATTTGTTATAGAACATTCTCTTTTTATATATTGCAGATCTTAGTGCTTTATTCATATATGGAAGTTGTTTGGGTTTAATTTTCCTTTCTCTAAAGGGGGCATGTTTATCTGCTATATCCAGAAATTTCTTACTAAAGTTTTCATATTGAGAATTTATGTCATAATTTTGATCGACATCCCAGTTAGTATTTTCAAGTTCATCCAAAAAAGTTTGTTGGTCAAAATTTTTAAAACTTCTACATTTAGAATATTTTGATTTAACATTTGGTCTTTCACATTTAACTTCAATGGCAATAAGATTATGACAGTCACTTAGCCCAGAGCCAAAATTACAGACTTTCCCACATTTGTTTTCTTGGTTTGTTAAAATAACATCAATGAGGGTTGGTTTAAATTTTTTACGTATTCACAAGATTTTTTAAGCAAAAAATATCACAGCAATCTTTCAAAGTTTCATTTTTAACATTGTCTAACATATTAAAATTCATATCACCCATAATGATAAAATTATCATACATTTTTACAATTTTGTCAGTTGTTTTGTTAAAATCGTCATAAAAATTACTGTTTTGCATGCTTAAGGGTTTATAAACACCTACAAATAACCATTTTTGTTTGTCAGATGTTACCTCTAGTGCTAAGGACTCAATGTCTTTAAACTCAGCCTGTTTATTTCTATCTCCGGCTAGGTCTGACCGCATGTATGCTAAAACTCCACCCCCGTGCTGATTTCTGTCAGATCTATATAGAGAAAAATTTTCAACATTAAATAGTGAATTCGGGAAAGAATCATCCAGTTTAGTCTCTGCTAGGAACATAATGTCTACCACATTTCTCTGGAGTAGCTCTACTATATGCTCATATTTGTAGCGGTAGCTATTAATATTTAAGTAGACACAGATTATATTTGCTGGTGACTTTATCCTCAGGTCTACAAGTTCTTTGAAAATATCATAAGTTTCATTATTGACATCATCTAATTGTTTGATCGTTAACAGTTGACTGCTCAAAAAAAGAATCCGTAAAATTCGGAAGGGTACAGGGTTGACAAAACCAGCTTTCAGTTGATGTGGAAAGCTTTTCATACGTCTCTTTGTCCATATTGATACATTTGGCATGGAACCAGAAATTGCATATTTCACATTCAATCCCATTTTGGTTTTTTCGCACAGGTTTGGCGCAAGAGCCACTTGGGAACCGTATTGGACCAGGGTTTAACGCTATATCTCCACTGATCACAAGTATGACCAGTAACCTCTGCCATCTTTGTTTGAATTCTATAGGAATGTGGCAGTTTAATGGTCTTGTATGTTTTATGTGATAGTACATTATATGATACATATTAATTATTAGTATTTTTTTTCGCGAGACAAGGATTATCAGGTTTATATCAGATGAGCTCGTAGAGCGAATCTGATATGGACCTGATAATCCTTGTCAAGCGAAAAAAATACTAATAATTTTTTTATCGGTAATTTCTCAATTTAAATACATCTTTTTTTATTTGTTTTCGTTTTTTTTTGACACATTTGATGTTATTTTGCTTTGTAATAGTGCCGTTTTTACGGTTAGAATCTGTGCACTACTTCTTTTGTACAATTGTTATGCGTAATGCGGTCTGACATGACGTCACTTCTACCTCATTCATTCAAATACTGTTAAAGCGATTGTACGCACGGAGACGGAGGGAATTGAATGGAGAGGAAATGTCAATCTGAAACCATTTTCAGCGTTAAGAAAAAGTTTAAAGAGGTAGGTTATCATGTTTGAAAACTATATTAATGTTTCTTCACAGAAGAAAATGATTCTGATTACGATTTCTTTCACTGACCGGCTTGGCCGTGTGCATGTCAGTTACCGTTTATGGGGCTACCGATATTGATAAATCAATCCATATTGATTTCTTACCCCCTAAATATGTAATGAAAATTGCTACCTGTGTAACACCAAATAATTAGTTGCCTATAGTATAAAGGGCTATAGCCTATCTACACTTTCAAGACACGTTTATCGCCGAAATTCGATACTGCCATACAAAAAGGGGGGGGGGGGGTTATTGTATGTACATTGTTCGTTATTCTTATTTCAGGAGATGAATAAGATACTCTCTAGATACTGATTGTGTGTTGCGTTTTATATTTTGTAACACTTCTTAGTGTCTGGACAGGTCTGATTAATTGCAGCATAGATGTATTGTTTTTTTTGTGATGTTTGTTTTCCTTAATATTAATGAGCTTTGGTCAGTGATGCGCGATTGGTCAAAAAGTAAGGCAGATTCTTCCGCAATGTGTTCGCGCATGACAAATGACCAACAGCTGATAATTTCTAGTATCACTAGTCGTTGTTCTTTTGAGCGTTGATACTAATTTTATTGGTAGTAAAGATCAAAGGAAATTGTAACAAATTACCGATAAAGGTTAATATTTAGATCGTTGGCAAATTTTACCTCGAATGCATTCATAGCCTGATCATCAGTTTGTATGGCATAAAAACGATTTGAATTCAAAAAACCATTACTTGACTTGTAGTAACCACGATGTTCTGATGTTGCGATGCCAAGGAGAGTTGATATTAAAAGTACAAGTGTTATTATTCTGATGGCCATCGTAGTGTTTATTTACATCCGGAAGTGGGTTATGTTGGTATGTAAGTGGCGAGTAAATAAATTGTCACTCAAAGTTTTTGTATATATCTTGATTTCGAGCGATTTCCATAGTTCGAAAACTTCATAAGTTTATTTTACGCAGTATCTTTGTAAAAATGTCTTGTTGGTAGTTTAAATCTTGAAGAAAAGAGAAATTTAGTTGTATTTTTCGCTCGTTTGAATTTTACCACTTTCCTTTCCGGAAACTATGTCCGGAGACTATGTACTAAATGCAACCAAAATGCTATTGAAGATGAGCTTCATTTTTTATTTGACTGTCCTAAATATGAGTTTGATAGAAATGTTATGCTATCTAGTATCATAACTATTAATAAACATTTTGATAAATTAAACAATGAAAATAAAATTATTTGGCTATTAAGTGTAGAAAATTCAGAATTACTGCAAGTCATTAGCACTTTTATACTTAAACATCTTCCGTGATCATTGTACATTTATTTATAATTAATATTTTATAAATCTATAATACAAGTATGTCTTCCTTAATTTAATTGTACACGTATTATAAGACTACTTGGTATATCCTAATTTAGGCATCGTCCCCTGGTGGCAACTGCATCAAAGGTACAAATCAACCTACCTTTGGTGCGTTTGACACGGGTAGGATAACCAAGGCTTCACATAATACATTTGTATATGTGTACACATATATTTATTTATATTTATTTATTGTTTATAATGCCATTTGATTCCCATGGCTTATTGTAGTTTAGCATTTCCACCAAATTTAGGCAACGTCCTCTGGTGGCAATTGTATCAAAAATACATACAACTTCAATCTACTTTTGTTGCACTTGACACGGAAAGGATAGCTAAACTATATATGTATTGTTACCATATCAACATATACTTGTAGTCAACCACACTTGCTATTTATAATTGTTATACTGTATAGTTACAATTTTTACTTTCTTTTGTTGTTAGTGTAGTTTATATACAAATCAATATCTTTCTCTTTTTTTTTGTAATTGTATTGTTGTTCATGCCCTCCACGGGCCCATAATTGGTTAATAAAGTATCTTATCTTATAATACAGAACAAACAATTCAGTGACATCGTATTGTAGTTGATTTTAAGACATAACTGATTTTCATTTATTCTAGTCATAATTGTTCATTTTGGGGCAAATATGATTGACAAATACAAATGTGAAAGTAATAAAATACAAATATCTCCTTGGGACATTCATGGGCTTGGCAAAAAACTTGAAGATATCATATTTATTAATAGCATTAAACATTTTATTAGAAACGTGGAATGGTGATACCGGTAATACGTATATATCTGTACCATGATTTAATTCCATTCACAACACAAACAAGCAAGACGAACTAGACGGGGAATAACAATATTGTATAAAAATCCTTACATAAGGGTTTATCTTATATAAACGATAGATCTATCCCCCCCAAAATAAAACGTGAATAAATTTTGAGGAAACATTTTTGTGTTAAAAGAAAATAACCCTCTATGTGCAGTATTTGTACCTCCTTTAAACTCCATACATAATAAAAACGATTTTCAGAGTTAGAAAAAATGAATAGCGAGCATAGTATTCTATTCTCATTAATACCCCAGTGTCCCAATATATATAAGATATGGACTACAAAAAATCAAGGAAAAAATACTGGGACACCAAGCGGATAAGAAATAATTTTTTTTTTTTTTTTTTTTTTTTTTTTTTTTGATGACCACGCAAAACAGCAGTATATATTGTAACCTAAAATGATCCAAACCCATGCAGTAACTCCACCTAGCCAGTCTCAGCAAACTGAGGGGAAATCTTAGATCTCTTATCTATATAGGTGACCCTTGGCTACCAATGAGAATAGTATTCTATTCTCATTAATACCCCAGTGTCCCAATATATATAAGATATGGACTACAAAAAAATCAGGGGAAAAAAGACACACTTTGGCATCATATGTAAACCACTTACCATCACATTACCCACACATACTATACCTAAACATATATTCAATACTTAATTAACTAAATGACAAATTCCTAATTAATCATGAACCCATTCTTAACAACCGATAACCCATCAAAGTCTCTTAATATAGACTGACCATGAACATTAACCCGAACATTAACCATGACATTAACATTTTCCAAAAATAATCTACCAGACACCAAACACCTAAGAAAAACAGTCACATGTCATGAAAAATCTGTCAACAAAATCTGGGATATCACCATGACATCAGAACTTAATGTTCAGAGAAAACCATAAAAATCTTTCATCTAAAGTAAACCCCAGGTTAATAGAAAACTTAACCTTCAGTATAAGAAAACAGTATCCCTTAGGGAGTATCCCTGTCTGATAAAATTGAAATAATTTCACTTTTCGCACAAACCACAAGACCCCCACAATACAACTAAACAAAAACATGAATATAATTAACTATGTGTATCAACTGTTTAATTAAAAACAACATTATAATTAAAACATTTATTATCTCACGATAAGTAATATTGACCAAAAAAATCTAATAACAAATAAAATTACATGCTCTTAACAATTATATCTATATATTTTGACATAATTTCTCCTTAATTTTTCTAGCTTCAGACCAAATTACAAATTTATTTTAGGAATTATATCAACAAAGCACAGAGAAATCAATTCGATGCAAAATTTCAAGCAAACATAACACCTTTAACACCAATTGCTGCTTACCCTAAACTGAATTTAAAGCAAAAAATAACACCTTAAACACAAACTACTACTTATCTTAAGCTAAAGTTAAAGCAAAAAATAACGCTGTTAACACTTAAACTACTACCTATCCTAAACTAAAATTAAAGCAAAAATAACACCTTAAACGCAAACTATTTCTTATCCTAAGCTAAAGTTAAATAAAAAGTAACACCTTTAACACAAATAACTACTTATCCTAAACTAAATTGAAAACAAAAAAAATAACACCTTTAACACTAACTACTACTTATCCTAAACTGAATTTAAAGCAAAAAATAACACCTTTAACAATAACTATTACTTATCCTAAACTAAATTTAAAACAAAAATAACGCCGTTAACACTAACTACTACTTATCCTGAACTAAATATTTATTTTGATTGATTGATTGATTGATTAATGGTGTTTAACGCCCGAGCAGAACTAAAAATTAAACAAACCCTTTCATATTATTCAATAACATCTTTTCTCCCATAGCATTCATATGGACCTGATCTTTTCGAATGATCAGTAAAATAATACTCACACTGTCGACACAATGAATATAAATATTTATTTAACTCATCAATACGTTCATTGATAATAGGGGATTTAGTATACAGACATCCAGAAAAAACTACAGCAAATCCTTGATTCACTTGTAATTGTTTTATATTCTCAAAAAAGAACCTTAATCCCTCTTTTACGCATATTAGCTGATCTTTCACAGGTGTATAAACTTTGTTTACATCATTTGTTCCTATATGAATAATTACAACAAAAGTTGATAATCTCTCCAATTCATTTTTTTTAAATACCAAATACATCATTAATTCTTGCTCCCCCAAGTGATATAACAGAAACTTCTGATCTGAAACCCTCCAAAAATCTTATCATTGAATCTCCTATCAAAAGAACAGGAGAAAAATAATCGGGTTTAATTGACATGAATTTTATCAGGATAAAAGTTCTTCCTTCTTTCGTCTCCAAAACTAAACCTTGCTGCTAACATATCAAATTGTAGTCCGCGCTTATCAACTTGGTACCCTTTCCATGAAGGAAATAATCAAACTCCTTGATCTCCTTGAAAACCCACAGTTACAATATATGCATATCTCAGAACTAAAGGGAACCAAGGTGGAGTGGGAACAAAATGAGGAAAAACTTAAGTTGATTTTTTCCTCTATCAAAAAATTAATGACAGCTGGTATTAAGCAATAAGGAGGAAAAGCATAATATTTTTTCTCAACTATATAACATTGACTTAAGGCATCAATACCGGATGAAAAGGGAGACGCCATAGGTGTGAAATGTTCTAAAGTAACACCATTATAATCGACCATTGCATTGCTGTCTAAGGCGACATGTCAACATCGTGTTTTCCGAACAAGTATTCTATATATGCCCATGTGCGTTTACTAATTGTTGTGTCCGACTTGGAAAGTGTACGCGAGGGAAGATCTGCTGGTTTTCAGAAGAGGGTACATAAACCAGTGACAATGTACAATTATTTTCCATCATTATTTGAAAAATGTCTTTCATAATTGCTGCTAAATCATAATTCTTCGAGTATTGATTTTCCCAGGCGTACACCACAGCCTGATTGTCTACATATGCAACAATACGCTTGTTATTTATAGCATTTGAAACACTCAATAAAGAGTTTTTTAGAGCAAGAGCCTCCTTAATCATAATTGGTGCTGACATAATTGAGTCATTCCAATAATCTGAAAAAACTCTGTCCAAATTAGGACCTGAAATAGTACAAGCCCATTTGTAATCAGATAAATCAGATGTGACTTTTAGAGTTAAGTGTCTGTCTGGTACCCAAGGAAAAGGTTTATCCCATGAATCGAAAAACTCCCAAAACCGAACTTCTTCCATTAGTTTTTCATCAATGATAATATCAGAAGAGTTTTTTTATCGCATTTGAAATCGCCTGATTACAAACAGAAGTATACAACTTTGCCCCAGGTATGGCCAAACACATTGAAATACACAAACCTGTGAATTTTTGTATAACAGCGACTGGTACCTTCTTAATTTGTAAAATCATTTTTCTGACATTTTTGAGTTTTTCTTTTCTTTTCTCAGTTAAAAAGAACGAAATCTTTCCTGTATCTAAAATCATTCCCAAAAGACTAAAGATTGTGTTGGTTTTAAAACAGACTTTTCAATGTTCAAAAAATATCCTAGACTAACAAATAACTTTACAGCTAATTTAATGGCTATTTTAGCACGTGTTGTAGAATTGTCCAACTGCGGTGGTAAATATCCATTGAATTCTTCAATTAATCTATCATCAATGTACAGGAGGCATGAAACGGACTTTTGTCGTAAACGTGAAACAGCTTCTAGATTTATCGTATGATAAACAAAAGCAGAGTTTGTCCATCCAAATGTTAATGTATTACATTGAAAATAATAACCACCCCATTGAAAGCCCAATAGACTCGTAGAATTTTCTGACATCAAAACATTATCATAACCTGATTTATCATCGAGTTTATTAAGAAAACTATTTTTCTTTACAATTTTTGGGACTTCTGACAATGTATCTAAGGTAAAATGAGTATCTATCATGAAACAATTAAGGTACATAAGATTTATACACAATCTTGGTTTGGTCGGTTCTATAGTTATTGGTGAAACGATGTAAGGTGGCGCAACCTCTCCAACTTTTCCTACACAAGAAATTGCACCGGAAATGACTCTTTCTTGAAGTTCTGAATTTATGAAATATACAAAAGCCTTGCAATTTTGGGCGTTCTGAAATTGTGAAGGCAGTGGATACTTATGGTCATACTGTATACCCCAGAATTCTCCATTAAATGGTTGGAAGAAGTCATTGATATCAACACCGTTTTTAATCCACTTTAGGACATTACTTTCAGAATTTGTAATTAAGGTGTTCCACTGCGTAAAGTTACGATGCAAATTGCCAGCTACAAAGTTATCCTGGTTATATACAAAAAATGGCTCTGATAATAATTCATGCACATTATCTAATTTAAAATCAAGGTCAAAACTCAAAATATCGTGAGTTTCTAAGCTGTTCGCATCACTTTCCAATGATACTAAAACTGGAGTCTGTAAACGTTTCTCAACTTTCAAGGGCAAAAACTGGTCATGAAACTCCCATGGAAAAGGCAACATAGGTGAATAAAACGGTATCTGTAAAGATAACAAGTTTAATGTACAAGTTATTGTCTACGTGGGCAGTCTACTTGGAAATGAGACACGTCACCGCAGATGTGACATCCGGAATAATTTGGACCTGGGCGAGGCCTAACATTGGGGTTAACCCCTCTCCTTTGCTGAAAGAAAAATGGTCTTGGTGGCCTTGAAAAACGCATAGGTTGTTGATGAGGTAAAACAAAGTTTTGCATAAATTGCAACATTGTTTCAAATTGATCGAACGACGGCATGTTCTTCTGTGCATTTTCTACTTTGGGCGCCAAATTAATGTTGGAGGGGTCCATATCAATTCCTTTATTAGCGTGTAATTTCAAGAATTTTTGTTCCTTTTCATACACCTTAGCTTCAGCTGGAGAACATAATAGCGACGTGACTAAATGACCAATGCGAGGCTGATCTTTGTTACATAGAAAACGTTGAAGGATCAACGAATACAATTCCCTACACTGTGATTAAAACGCCTGCCCATCTCATCAAGATGCATTAATTTCATCTGCAAAGTGTCGATATTGATATCATTTGCCCTAGCAGCATACTCCTTTACTTCACGCAACGCGTTAGCCACATTATCAACAATCAAGCTGTTTTTTAATTCCTGAATTTGTTGCTTCAAAACAGAGTTCTAAAACAAAAGAAACAAAGTTCTTAAGATACAGACCAGAACTAACATTCACTGAATTTTTTAAAATTTAAATAGCCTTTACAGTGTTCATAAATCTTTTGACGAGGCGTTTTACTGTGCATGACCGAAAGAGCTTTCGCAGAAGCGTATCTACTACACATGTCATTACCCACAGTATAATGATGGAACATTGTATCAGATTTCCAAACTACATGTTGTTTTATGGACTCCTGATCGATTCCCATCCAAGCTAAAGTTAAAGCACAACCACCTCTTGTGCTATGAGGTGTCTCTCCCTCCCATAAATTCAATTTGCACAGGTAGGATTTAAGGCGCCCGTTTACTGTAGACGATGTTAACGGTTTATCACTTATTGTTGAATGAGCGTCAATCGGTCTAAACACATAACCACCCGTTAACACAAAACCATTCTCCTTACAAAACTCTAAATACTTTCACCGGACAAAAATCCAAACTATCACACTTCAAAACTACAACAACTCTTGGATCATGAATATCTGCAGTTTTTCCAGTACATAAATTTAAAATTATGCCCTCATTATTAGGAATAGCAAATATCTGATCTAATAGACAAAAGATTTAAAAAAGCCCGGTCTCGAAATGAAATATATCTATAAATCATCGAAAGATTAGGATTTGTGAGTTTATAAGTAATGTGTCTAAGTATTTTATAAAGTTTATCTCTGAATAAAGGCGGTGCTCTTCTTGGCGTAGTAGCACTAACAGACTGTATTGCTGCTAGATAACGTTTAATAATAGGAGCGGCGACAGGATTCCCTATTCCAAATACTGCATTCCAATCTGAACCTCTACCAAAGTCACGAAAAATAGCTCTAACCTGACCAATGAGACTATCGACTGATCCCGCTGATCTTCTCACAGGGCAATCACATTTTGAATTTTGTTGCCTCTTGGACATAAATGCACAACCAGATCTATGAACTTTTGTTTTCCCATCTTTTTCTTTAAACACTAGAAACATTCGAACATCAGATGGACACGCGTCTGACAAATCTTTAGGAGGATTCATCTTGTTCAGAAATGTAATTAAATCATTTTTTAATGATCCCTTTTGTTTTGCATATTTTGTGTTATCTAAAAGAGCGTCTAACTCATCTATTCTCTTATTAATTCTATCCTCGTCAATCGAGCACTTTCCCTGTGAATAATTAAAAATTCATGTTAATGGGGAGAATGGTATTTATTTATTTATTATTATTATTGTTATTATTATTTTTTTTTTTTTCAATTTACTTTTATTAAATTTTATTATTATTATTATTATTTTTTTTCAAATAACATGTAATAACTTTATTTTTTGTGAAAGAAATGTTTACTAATTGTTAAATGAGGCAAATGACTGATTAATGAATGATCGTTTTTCTAGTCTGCAGATAGCTTAATCTGCCAGTGGTAGCGTCTGGGTCAGACTAATAAAATATGTTAGGCTACATTTTAACTGCTTGTTCAGTAAGAGTGTGTGAAGGTCATGTGGAACATTTAAAGTTATGTAATAAACTTTGGATTCAGGCTTTTGAGCTGTGAAGACATGTTACAGTTCGTGTTACCATGACCTCTTGTTACACGTTGTATATGTGTCTGAGTGTTTCCTAATTATAAATCGTGAAATCTTGAAATCTTGTTATATATCGGCTATTATCATGAATCATCAATATCATATATATACCTATCATTTATTTACTTAATATTTGTATTAATTTTTTTTTTTTTTTTTTTTTTTTTTTTTTTTTTTTTTTTTACATTAATTTACTTTCTTATATATCCAATATTATTTTATGATTTTAAAGAAAACTATGGTCTTAAGTTCCGTCATTTCATTATGAAAAACATAAAACGGTTCAGAGTAAGTCTCTTTCTTATTTAAAATTTCTATCTCTTCTAAAACCCTTTAGCTTACTGAATACCAAACAAAACAACATTACACATTAATCATAAAGCAAACATAACGAAGCTGGTAATTTCTTAACTCTCTCAAATATTTTCCGCATACATGACATTTACCTATTAACTTAGACAAACTACACAGGCTTGCACGAGAATTCATTTATCCCTTCCGTAAATTAATACATATTTTCTTCCTTCACCCGTATGTTTCTGTTTAATTTTGTCCTGTAACTTCCCGTAATAAAGGTTAAAAGAAACTATAAAATCATAGAATTACTTCTGCCTCTCCCTTATTCATCTTTTATTTATCGTACAGTCTTCTACAATTCCAAAGCTTTTTACTCTTACATCTTTTTACTACCTTCTGCCCAAAACACCATAAAACGGTAGCTTTTACTCTCTCCCATGAGACAAACTGTCTTAAATCCATACCATAATATTTTTAATCTCATTTTTCTCCATAAACAGAAAAACAACATCATAAAATTTTGCCACATTGAGGATCATACGTCGTATGAACTTTCTCCCTAATGAGGACCCTACCTCATAAAAACGTTCTCCCAAGAGGATCCTACCTCCTATGAGCTTTCTCCCAAATGAGGACCCTGCCTCATAAAGACGTTCTCCCAAATGAGGATCCTACCTCATATATAGACTTTCTCCCAAATGAGGACCCTACCTCATTTTTTACAAATTTTTCTCGTTGCCTTTAATTTAGATATGGGGACCCTATCTCATATAAGCTTTCTCCCAAATAAGGATCAGATCTCATAAAAACTTTTTGCCAAATGAGGATCCTTCCTCCTATAAGCTTTCTCCCAAATGAGGATCAGACCTCCAATAAGCTTCTCCCAAATGAGGATCTTAGCTCCAAAAACATTGTCCCTCATAAAAACGTTCTCCAAAATGAGGAATCCTACCTCATAAAAACGTTCTCCCAAAAGAGGATCCTACCTCATAAAAACTTTTCTCCCAAAAGAGGATCCTACCTCATAAAACATTCTCCCAAATGAAGATTCTACCTCAGAAAAATGTTCTCTCAAAAGAGGATCCTACCTCATAAACCTCTCTCCCAAATGAGGATTCTACCTCATAAAAACGTTCAACCAATTGAGGATCCGACCTCATAACAACTTTCACCCAAAAGAGGATCCTACTTCATAAAGACGTTCTCCCAAATGAGGACCCTACCTCATAACATGTTACATTTTCTACAATTTTTTCTCTTTGCCTTTAATTTGGATATTAATTTTGACAATTTTTGAACATACATGCAACGATCAAAATACCACGGCTCTCAGACAACCATGCTCGCCGTGGATTTTCCTAAAAATTTTGCATTACACTCAATGACTTTTTGAGAAGGTGTTCTGCATTTTAGATACAACAGATGCACCTGTTACCAAACTTGGTTAGCAATCGAAAAATGATCTGCTAAATGTAATGCAATTATAGTAAGGCAACTACTCTCACCCAAAAAAAAAATTAATAAATAATACAAACTCTCCGAGTTATTTGATGTTATTCACTGTCTCCCGTATTTTGAACCATTATAAATATACCAATATTGTAAATATCTTAAAACAGCTTATCTTATTTTCTTATTTACTCTAAGATCTTTCAACTCGAACATCATAAAGTATTGCTTACCGATGCTTCATCATTTTTCCCTTTTTTTGCTCCTGACTTATTGCGTTATCCTCCTGCTTCTTTCTTTTTTGAGGGCCACACTTTTGATTTGCTATATGTATAGCACAATGCGTCAGGTTTACTAGATCAGTCTGATCCAGGTCTTTATTTAACACTTTGATAACTTTTTCAAGCTTAATGTCAAAACTTTTATCTAGTCTCCTTACAAATTTATCTCTATTAAGAGTATCCAAATTTTCATCTTCATGAAAACAATTCAAATTCTCAAAATGTTCATTTTCCTGATACATAACAATTGTATCCATTAACATGTCAGAATCAAACGGATGATCATTTATTAACTTCATTATCAAATTAAGAGACAAATTTTATGCATGTACAAGCCCTGGCCAGTCTCAGCAAACTGAGGGGAAATCTTAGATCTCTTATCTATATAGGTGACCCTTGGCTACCAATGAGAATAGTTCGTAGCGGGCAGATCTGCCCGCGAAGAGCGGTGAGCTCTCCCCAATTATGTGTCACGTGATCAAAATCTGCTTAATGCTTATTAAATTGATTTTTTGTCGTCCTGAAGTTGATATCGCGAAAAAACTGTCACAAAGTGAATGAAGAAGAGCACAAAAATTAATTTTGAAGGTAGAACAAATAAATGTTCTTTTTAAAAAATAACAAAAATTTCATACATTTTTTTTGCCAATCTCTAAATCGTTCTATTTAACACTGAAGGTGCAGTCACACGACACCGCATAACGTTAACGGACGCCAAACGCAAAGAAAAATTCGGCTGAAAGTTATCCGGTGATTAAAAGCATTTATTATATAGATAAAGATGAAATATCGAATTTTCCGAGTGACAGAAATCACGGTAAATCACATGTGAAAATTATCGTTTATTTTCACTCTCGGGTTTTTTCCCGCCAAAACGTCACAATGGTTTTGTACTATACAGATAGTCATCCGCCGTTCATAAAATTAAGGATTAAGCATGAAAATTTTACGAAAACAATTTTGCTCTATATAATAAATAGGATAATCAATTGGGCATCGTGAATATCCAAAATATGATCACTCGTGACGCATAAAGCATCAGATTAAACTCGTGCGCGGAACAAGTTCCCCGCACTCGTTTAATCAGATGTGTTATGCGGCACTCGTGATCATATTTTGGATATTCACTCCGCCCAATTAATTATCCTATAATTCCCGCTGCTGCTGCTCGGTGCTCTCATGATCGCTGTACGGGGCGCATAAAACTTGCAAAACGCACAATGACCGAACGATCAACACACATATACTGGATGAACGACGTACAGTTAACGGACTTCAACGTACTAGTAACGAATTTGTACCGCACAAAACGTACACGCAGCGCATGAAGAACTGACAAAACGTTCTTTGAACTTTTAACTCGTTTAACTTATGTTACATCCGCTGCATGTCCGTTAGTAGTCCGGCCGTAAATCAGGTCCACTGGGCAAGAACGGACTCGAACCGGACAAGTACAGTATAAGGAACGTACGAGTAACAAACAAAACGCATACCAGCGAATGGTTACCGTACATCTGACGGACAACTTTATCCGGTGCTGTACGTTCCAAATTTTGAACATGTTCAAAACTTTCCACCGAACGGAACGAACACCGCTGGACATCGCCGGACAAGAAGCGCAATCGCCGCATGATAAACGGAAAAGAAACGCATGCGAACGGACATGGACGGATTGAAAATTTTGTTATGCGTTGGACGTCCGTTAACGCTATACGGTGTAGTGTGACTGAAGCTTGACAATCATATGACATTTGTTGTCTGTGATAATGATATTGTTAAATCTGATTGTATTTTATCAAGTAATAAACATTCGAACCTTAGATTTGTTTCCACCCTGTTACAGACACACCGAAATCATTTTAGCGCTTCAGTACATAAACACATATATACATGTATGCTAATTATTTTTCTTAATGGTTTGTTTTTTTACAGAAATATAAAAAAAACATATATATTATGACATACGCTTCCTGTGTATAAAACCAACGGTGTGAATTGTTGTCACTATATATTATACCTCGTAATTATGTCTTGCAAGCGAGGTTTTGGGAGACATTTTGTGTTATACCATGAAGTTTATTCAAGTTTTTTTTTTACAACACACGTACCAGACCTTTTCGTGATATTCTCTTTAAACCAAACTCGCTCTGAGTGCTCTTTGTTAACTTGGAAAAGTCCTTGTAAATATTCTTAAAATATGGTTCGAGCTGCAAGCTATCACGTATATATGCTCTATTCCAATATGTATGTTCATTAAGCTTTTTACGACTGATCGGTTGTTGGTTTGTTCCCACTGTGTGAACGCTCACTTTTCCCGTGGGTCATTTCCAAATTCATCCGCCCAACGACTTATCCCATTACGTTGTCAACATGGTTAAAATGGTAGCATTCTGCGTGTAGGTTAAAAAATGTCGGTCTGTGTCACACGTCACACAGTCAAAGGATAATCAAACTATCACGTGATTAGTACATGTATTTATGTGTGTAAACAATTGTTATGAAATTTTTTAATATGTACTTCAAACTGTACTTGAGTGACCAGATATAATCATTCCAACTGTATCATTTATAAACTCAAACTGCGGATATCATAAATTATCTATACAGTATTATACAATTGCGAACATTCAGTGATTTTCAATAGGAAGTTAAATAGTTTCATTGAAAAACGTTATACAATGGAGTGGACGAGAATATTCGTGATTTCGGCAATCGTTGGTACTTGCTTTCTATCTGTGGGACCGATGCTTTACAGACATTTTATAAATAGTGGCTCAGGAACAAACTCTTTGTACATCAAGGATGTTCGTCTGAAGCCAAAGCTAAAAATAGTGTGTGGTAACATTGAGTCTATAAAATGTGATATTTGTACGGTCTTTGTGGATGGACTTCGAACATTAGTCCAACAACACGCAGCAGAGGAAGATATAGTGAAGTTTTCTATTGAAGTATGTGAAGTCTTTAAAATAGAGGATGTCAGGGTCTGTCACGGCATCGTCCAAATGTTTAAGGTGAGTTTATAAGTCTTTATTTGTATATAATACATGTAGTTTTTATGACTGGGATCACACGGGAAAGACCAGTGCGTCCCCGGGTGCGCATAGGGATGATCCTGTCATTGGGGGGGGGGGGGTGTCAGGCCATAATGCGGAAAGCCTGGCCACGGACCGTAGTAGGTAACGTGTTTGTTGGAGAGTTCCACCCTCCTTGCACGATAAAGGCCCCTTTTGTAGATAACTAAAAAGAGTGGGATCATTGTAGCCGCTACAAACGGCTAAATTCTCCGCCACTACCAAACTATACTTTGCCAGTGGCAGTCTAAATTGGGTTCCCTACTCCCCATCCTGCCCCATATTTTAAAATAGATTTTTGTTTTGTTTGCCACTCATGGCGTCCGACTTTTATTTGGCGAGGAAGCCAGAGAGTACCAACCTACGGTAAAAAAACTAAAATTAATTAAATTGTTTAAATAGCTTGCTGCGGCCGTTTCAGCTGTTGGTTCATAATTGGCGGCCATTTTTGTCCAACAAGTAATTCCAAACGAGAGATCTTCGTACAGGACTTCATATACATATTATTATATCACATGCACCATTCTGTTTATTTGATGGTAATTGCAGATGGTATCATACATATTTAATTAGTGACGACAGGACAGACGACGGACAACGAGCGATGGCAATAGATCGCGCACTGACTGACTGTCAAGTGAAATAAATATAAGTTTGTAATGCCGTTTTGCGTCCATCGCATGTTAACTCTCAACTTTGGTCTCGGTCGTTCTGTCGTCAAGAACATGGACTACACGCTCGTAAACAAGTTTGATACAAAATTCAGGCATTTTGATTATCATAGAGTAAAAACCATACCCAATGCCTCTACGAAAATCCGCACATTTTGTAACATTCATCTAAACATCAAGATGGTCTTTAATGTGTAGATAGGAAAAAGTCACAGTTTGTTAAAAAAAGAACTAACTAAAAAAGATCTTTGTTTGTAATAAATTGACATGTATAGGCGCAAATATCATGGCAAAGCGAACAATTGATTGATTCCATGTTTGCTTTAGGTCCAACAAGCAGTGCTTCAGCTATAAGCAGGACGAGAACAAGTTAACAAACAATAAATCTTCAGAAAATTTGAGAAAACATGGGCAGACAATTTTAAATGCCACAAGTATGGAGTTTTAGTAAGGGCGGACAATTTAGCTTGTTGTAGCGGCTACAATCAGCCTACTATTATCGAGATCCACAAGAGGGTTTCTTTGGCGTGTAAGTAGCCGGGCACTCTCCAAACGCGACACTCACTATGGTCCGCGGTTAGGCTTTCCGTATTATGTCCGGACAGCCCCTCCCAACACAAATCACACACGAGGGCCCAGTGAATAAGGAGTGAAAATCTTGAGGTCTCATTCATCTTCATACATTATTGTTGTTTTTTATATCTTAATATTTGTTTACGAAATATGTTTTACCAAATATATTAATAGTAACATTTGTTTACGCAAATAAATTATTGTTTACTTCTCCGTACATACATCTGTTATTTATTCATAAAGTTTTAATTTTGTCTTGAAAAATGTACAGTATACTATGACATTGGAATAACCATTTTTCAGGATGAATTTATTGGAGTTATGGAGAAGCTGGTTCTAACTCCAGAAGAAGTGTGTGGTTTTGTTGTCGGCGAAAGTTGTGGAACACCATATGATCCTTTTGCATCGATGTGGAACGTTACATTACCAGATGTACCCAAGCCACCCGTTAAACCGCTAATCCCTCCAAAGGTAATGGCCTAGGTATATTTCAGTAGACCCAGCACCTATACATACATTTACTTACCTTAACCCTAACCCTACACTAATGCCACCCGAAAACCTATCACTACCTTTAACCCTAACCTAACTCTACCATACCATAACCCTAACCTTAAACCTACCCTTACTCCTAACCGTGCTTAAACCTGCGTTCTTATAATAATATTAAATAGATAGATGTACTGTGTTTTGTTCATTTTTTAAATGGCTCTTAAACATCTTAAATATTTAGTCTTCATATGCATTTTTTTAGGGCAATAGCAAAGTCCAAGATGCAATACAATTATATAATTTCAAAACCTTTAAGTTTTTATGCCCAAATGTGGTTCTCAGCTGGTGCCCTAGTTCCCACTGATATAACAAACCAAATGGTTTCTCTTTGGTACTCACACGACTATTTTTTGTATTTAATTCAGAGATGTAGTCATTGTTAAACTTTACTGCCACAATATTTCTATCTGGGATTTTTAATACCATAATGCAGTTAAGAATTTTTGTGATAAAACTGCTGTATAATTTGGCTTATCGTTAGTTTGAGCTCCTTTGATAAGTCTTAGCGCATCTGGACTAGTCCTTAGTTTGTATATGTGATAACGTTTTAGATGCTACTGTAATATTGTAACTGCAAGGTTACAACTTTTCCGAACTGTAAGCATACTTGTTGTTTTATCCCCCATTTCCATTTTGGGATACACATGAAATTATACTTAATATAATCAATCAATCAATCAATCAATCAATCAATCAATCAATCAATCAATCAATCAATCAATCAATCAATCAATCAATCAATCAATCAATCAATCAATCAATCAACTGAATCTAAAAAGGCCAGAAATACACTTATATAAAGTTTGACTTCATAATGTCAAATCATTAACTCCGAGGAACAGAAACATGCAAAACAAATTACGGACCCAAAATTTGGGTCAAATTTGCTCCGCTTATGTCAAATATGTATGAAGTTTTAGCGGCACGAAAACGATAATTTGAGAAATTATAAACGAATCACATTTTAAGCTTGAAGATATGTCTGTCTTTGTCTTGTTTTATTTTTACTGGTTTTTAAAGTATTTTTTATATTTATCATCCGCCTACATAGGACTTCTAGGCGTTGTCTGGCTTAGAAATTTCAAGTTTGTATGTTTGTATTATTTTTATATTTGTTTCTGGGTTAAGCCATATTAAATTGTGGAAATCAACGTATGTTTATTTCAGAATACATCTTTTGGCGTGATTGATTTCATGTTTTCTTGCTAACTCCACTTCACGTTTTATATTTACAGCCGGGACTACCAATACTCGGGATACTGCATTTATCAGATATTCATATTGACCCTAAGTACATAGAAGGAGCTAATGCTCAGTGTGGGGAACCATTGTGTTGTAGAGTCGGGGATGGACCTGCGCGTAAGTATATAGAGCCAATGAGCTGATGCTCAGTGTTGGGAACCACTGTGTTGTAGAGTCGGGGATGGACCTGCGCGTAAGTATAATGTAAGAGCCAATGAGCTAATGCTCAGTGTAGGGAACCACAGTGTTGTAGAGTTGGGGATGGCCCTGCTCGTACGTATATAGAAGGAGCTAATTCTCAGTGAGGAGAACCAGTGTTTTAGAGTCTGGGATGGACCTGCTCTTAAGTATATAGAGCCAAGGAGCTAATGCTCAGTGTAGGGAACCACAGTGTTGTAGAGTTGGGGATGGCCCTGCTCGTACGTATATAGAAGGAGCTAATTCTCAGTGTGGAGAACCAGTGTTTTAGAGTCAGGGATGGACCTGCTCTTAAGTATATAGAGCCAAGGAGCTAATGCTCAGTGTAGGGAACCACAGTGTTGTGGAGTTGGGGATGGCCCTGCTCGTACGTATATAGAAGGAGCTAATTCTCAGTGTTGGAGAACCAGTGTTTTAGAGTCAGGGATGGACCTGCTCTTAAGTATATAGAGCCAAGGAGCTAATGCTCAGTGTAGGGAACCACAGTGTTGTAGAGTTGGGGATGGCCCTGCTCGTACGTATATAGAAGTAGCTAATTCTCAGTGTGGAGAACCAGTGTTTTAGAGTCAGGGATGGACCTGCTCTTAAGTATATAGAGCCAAGGAGCTAATGCTCAGTGTAGGGAACCACAGTGTTGTAGAGTTGGGGATGGCCCTGCTCGTACGTATATAGAAGGAGCTAATTCTCAGTGTGGAGAACCAGTGTTTTAGAGTCAGGGATGGACCTGCTCTTAAGTATATAGAGCCATGGAGCTAATGCTCAGTATAGGGAACCACTGTGTTGTAGAGTCGGGGATGGCCCTGCTCGTCGGTATATACAGCCAAGGAGCTAAGGCTCAGTATGGGGAACTACCGTGTTGTAGAGTCGGGGGTGGCCCTGCTCGTACGTACATAGAGCGAAGGAGCTAGTGCTCTGTATGGGGAACCACTGTGTTGTAGAGTCGGGGATGGACCTGCTCGTACGTATATAGAGCCAAGGACCTAGTGCTCCGTATGGAGAACCGCTGTGTTGCAGAGTTGGAGCTGGCCCTGATCGTACGTATATAGAAGGAACTAATGCTCAGTGTGGCGAACCACTGTGTTGTAGAGTTGTGGATGGACCTGCGCGTAAGTATATAGAGCCAAGGAGCTAGTGCTCTGTATAGAGAACTACTGTGTTGTAGAGTTGGGGATGGACCTGCTCGTACGTATATAGAAGGAGCTAGTGCTCAGTGTTGGGAACTACTGTTTTGTAGAGTCGGGGATGGACCTGCTCGTACGTATACAGAGCCAAGGAGCTTTTGCTCAGTATGGGGACCCACTGCGTTGTAGAGTTGGGGATGGCCTTGCTCGTACGTATATAGAAGGAGCTAGTGCTCAGTGTTGGGAACTACTGTGTTGTAGAGTTGGGGATGGACATGCTCGAAAGTATATAGAAAGACCAGTGTTAAAACCGCGGTTATAAATGTGGAGATGACATTGTTCTTACGTCTATAGGAGAATCAAATGCTCAGTGTTGGAATCCTCAGTGGTGGATCCAGGGGGGGGGGCGTAGGGGCGCACGCCCCCCTTTAAAAAAAGGAAAGAAAAAAAAGAGAACAAGGAGGATAACAACCAGCGCCAAAGGCAAAAATGTAATCCCCGCTCGTCCTCGCCATAAATGAATGTATTAACGGTACTAATTAGTTTATTATGATATCTCTTTTGTATATACTGCACCAAATAAAGGTTACTGTTCGTGGCCTTCCTTTTCAGATATCCCCTTTTTACGCCCCCCCCCCTTTTCGAAAATCCTGTATCCGCCCCTGACCCTGTTATGAAACTTTAAACGACATTGTAATTGTTCATAAGTATATGGAAGGGTCTAATGCCCAATGTTAAGAGTGACTGTTATATAACTAGAGATGACATTTGTTTGTAAGTATATACAGATGGCAATCGGAACATCTCTCCTCCATTTCTGTCAGGGCTCGGGACCATAGGCGAAAATAACCAAGGTGATACAGGAAGGAAGTTTTAGGACTAGAGATGGCACTGTTCGCAATATATCAACGGATCTAACGCTTTATTTGTTTATCTTTGGTTTACATATGATTGTTTAAAGCCCGACCCATAAATTCTCATTTTGCTCTTACTTCCATGAACTATTTTTGAAATTCTGTTTTATATTTACTTGCTTCGTGCTCTGCATTAAAAAAGGGACAACCCAGTACAGTTACGAATGGACGTAAATTAGACTTAATTTAATAAGAGGCGGTCACCGCTATCTCTGTTATCTACATGTACAATTTTATTGCTCCATTTTATTTTGCCAGACCGCCTACATCCCTCTGTGTAATTTACGGCAATGTTACGACAAATATTTCGTTCGGGCTTTGTAGACTGTACGAAATTTACAAATTCCAAACACGTTTACAAACCCCGAAGACAAAAGAATTTATTATTATGTTTTTTGTATTTCTACTACCTTATATTTTGATGTATACCACATCAATTGAATGTACATTTTTGTTCTAGCAGCGATGAAGACAAGACATTTCTGGTTAAGCGCAGTTATGTCCAAAATTTCTATATATAGTCTATATAGAATTTTTTAAATAAATAAAAATAATTTTCACAACCAACATCATTTTTCTTATGCCAGGAGAGAGGAAAAAAGGATAAAAAGAGTGTTTTAAATAACCGGTTTATTTTTATAAATGCTTGTCATGTGCATTACTAATCCCGTATTTAAATATAGAACTAAAACCCAAAACATGTCAATTTTGACGTAATGTCGTATTTGGTACACTATTTTAAATCAAGTGTGTATGGTACAATGCAACGTAAAGGGATTGATAAAACATTAACTTGGATAATTATTGAATTAATTATAAAAGAATTGTATTTTTAACTACTAATAAACCAAGTTCACTGACAAAATTAACAATAAAAAAAACTACTAAGCCCACCATATCCTATTTGGCGTGGTTGTAAATACGACTCAAAAATCATTCTAGAAGTTCGTGCCGCTAGTGTATGTCCCCATTGTCTATTCTAGCACCGGGAGCACCTGCAGCTGGTAAATACGGTTCTCTGAATGACTGTGATCTGCCGTACATTACACTCCAGAACTTGTTTCAGCATCTGAGGACGATACAAGATCAGGTAAGATTTAAACAATTTTAAACGTCCATCCATTGCACCGGTATAAAATTAGGTTTTTAAGTACATCCAATGACAACTTAGATAGCCTTTTAAAGAATCCCATGTGTGTGTTATATAACTGTTTGTGATTCTTATCACGTACTTCAATAGCGTTGGGGCCTTATTGGTCGATTTATCCAAAGGTATTGGAAGTCAGCTGATAAAAAAATATTCTCCAATGATGTTTACAGTTTGACTATGTAGTGTTTACTGGAGACCTGCCTGCACACAATGTCTGGAACCAGTCAAGATCTGATATCATAGCAGCCATGAACGTTGTTACTCAGTTATTCCTTGCATACTTGCCAAACAAGAAGGTGTACAACACCCTAGGTAATCATGAAAGTGTACCGGTAAACAGGTAAGCATATGACAACGGCCTCCTAATCATTTGCGTACAGGGGGAACTATTAACATTCTTTGCTCTATGTCAGGCACCAGGTTTCGTTGAGTAATGAAAGACCCCTCAAAACGAGCGAAATAATTCCAGCTATACTTCTAGTATCACATTAAATTTTTGGGGTGTCATATCAGATAAAAATTTTCGTAAATTTAGAAACACCGAAAGGTAATCAAGGAAACACAAACACCCATAAAATAGTCCAGAAATGGGCTTTGCACAATCAGCTGAAAAATAACCAATACATTTAACAAATTTTATAAATGTCAGTTTATTTGGTAAAATAAACTGTTTTAGGCACGAGCGATTAATAGTTTTCCCTTATGGGTACCTCGTTTGAGTATGTCCTTCAATGCATGTATGTAAACCCCAATTGGAATTTAAGTCCTTGAACTATGTTTGTAAACCCCATCATCACAGGACAATTAGATCGAATATCATACGTTTTGTTTTTCAAAGATGTTTCTTATTTCCGCCAATACTCCTCCACCCCCACGGTTCCATCCCCATTGCAGTGAACAATAGTATTACTTCTAGTTGTCAATCAGAGTTATTAAATCTTGATTGTTTTTTTTGTTATTTTATAATTATTATGTGTACAATTTTGTTAGGTTCGGTCATTTGATATTATTATGTGTACAGTTGTGTATTTCATGTTGGGACGGCCATTGTGGAACCCCACCTTTGTATTGCTTGTAAATATTAGATGAAGATAAGCAGATAATAAACTTCGGCCACAATTAGTGGCCCATTTTCTTCCAAATTTAAGTGTTTTCTTATTTATTTGCAAACAAGCTCGCTGCACGGAGAAAATATAAATGACTGAGTTGATAATAAAGTAAGAAAATTTGTTATTTCTGGAAATGAGCTCAAGTTGCATAAAAAAATTTATCAATTCTGTATAAAACTGCTTTTTAAATACAACTCTAATATCAAAATTCTCATTGAATTATAAATCCACTGACTGTCCATGTTACAGTTCGGCCAGCCAAATATCAAAATAAGAACGTCATTTATAGAGCCGTTGTCATATATGACGTCGTGCATAAAGGGCATATAGGACACCTTAAATACTTTGTTTGTAAATATTTAGCGGGTACAGAAGTACTGCAAAACATCATGTCATGCAAATGTAACACGGTAAAGAACAGATGCTTAATTGTTTCACGTTCATATTACAGTCATGTAAGTTAAAATCAGGCAAGTTAAAATTTATTGACATGACTAATTCACTCAAAATTTATATCACAAATTTGAAAACCATTCAGTTGTATCAAGGTAAATTCTATCAAATACATCTAATGTTAACGTGTCAATATGTCATCATAATCAACTTATTGCTTGATTTGTTTGAGAAATATAATTAAAAAAAAAACAACTCCGCGATAACGAGGTTCGAATGTAGGTATATGAGCATGCGTTGTTTCAGTTTTCCTCCTGATTACATTACTGGACCTGATGCCGAGAACTGGCTGTATGAGGCGACAGCTAAAGCTTGGAGCAACTGGTTGCCGCCAGATACTATGCCTGACATCCTTAGGTATAATAATAATAATTGTAAAAAAGTTAAATGAAATGTAGTAGATAAAGTACTAACGAAAAAAATTATAGAAAGTTGAAGGTTTTTTTTGTTTTCATGACGTGTTATCTACTTGCCTTTTTCTTTTACTTACACATTTACTTCCGAGACGAAAATGCAAAAAGGTAAAACCGCGAAAATCGAATCGAAAGCAAACATTTGATGTAAACAGCGTAATATCTCTTTTTGTGCTCTCAAATTTAACTCAGTTGTTGTTCTTTTGCGTCAAAATTTCGACATTTAGATTTTTCGTCATCCATATGCTAAATGACAAGCCAAAAACCATACATCGAAACGGTGTGACTTTTTGTATAAAGTTATTGAGGCGACACAAATGTTCGGAATATGCATCCGATTATATTACTTATGCCTATCACATGCGCTGCATTATCGGAGCCCCATAGCGGTCGTGTTCTCGCTTATCTACCACTTATTTTTAAGAAAATGGTAGTAGAGCGATAACGCGAAGTGGGTTTCCGACCTAAGTCTGACACAATATTATTTTTATTTGATTGGACTATTTAAATGGAGAAAAACAGATTATACGATCATAATTCTATTCATGCTGTAATTTATTTATATTAAGTGCTTTGATTGGATAAAAACAATTAAATGGCATCTTCTCAGATAATTTATACATCGATATTTCCTCTGAGCGGACTACTTTCAGTATCCAAAGTAAACAAGATGGCGTCCCCCTAGCGTATCGTCAGGGAGAAGGGAGAATGTTTTCTCTGTCCCAATGATTTCCAATAAAATCGATTGAGATTTCAAATAAAATATAATATAAATACAATTTAGTCTTTCGTTTTTTTTCCAATCAGTATCTACAGAACGCGATTCCTTTGCTACTACGTTTTGCATATCCCTACGCTTTCCGGCCCAGGTACGTTTTGAGGTCTAGATGGGTTTCTGTAAAATGTGTGTAACTGTTTTTGCTGTTTTAAAAATCGCAACGATTATTTCACAGAATTATAAGGATTAAACACTGTGTTTTAGGAAATTATCAATGTGTAAACTCCGGCGACTCCCTCACAAACTTGACATAAAGTCCTTCGGACTTTATTTAGTTTGTGAGTGAGTCGCCGGAGTTTACACATTGATAATTTCCTAAAACCCTGTGTTTAATCCTATAATAAAACATGCAATAGTCCCGTTACGTATTCGTACGCCGTTACAATTCAAATCGGTTCCGTGACGTCGTTGCTGTTTTTACCGTTAAAATTGTCAAGTATTATGTTTAAAATTAAATTGTAAGGAACATTTCAAATTTCTGAACAAGTTTTACTCTGTAACCTGTTTAGACATTGAAGTGTTCCTTTTTTCCATAATAATCTTTTTAATTAGTGTAAATATCTGTTGTTGATTTATATTTACTGTCAATATCTAAATAGAATATAATTCAAAGCTGATTATTATATGATTAACATTTATCTTAATTTTGATTGGCCCAGGGTATCATGAAAAGTATTATGCAAACAGTGTGTTAACCTCAAAGTAGATAAAAATAGACTGATATAAAGTTTTGACTTTTGAGTAGCTAAAAATAGAATATTTATCACTTTTCAGTAGTTACGAATATAATTCAACAATGGAGAAACAAGCATTAATTTGATTAGTTGAATAAGAAACATCAGCCAATCAAAATCATTCTTTTAAAACATTCCATTTGTTGACATTGGTTCAAAATGGCTGACGAGCAGCAGACAAGTTCGACAACTGTCAATGAACAGGAACTGTTTTTGCCAATTTTTCATAATTGCTTTAATATTATTATAAATTTAATTGGAAAATTTCAATTTAAAATGTGATAGCTTACTGTTGTTATTGTTGAAATAAATTTTTATTGTTTATCCTAAACACTTCCAGGGTAAAAGTAAAAATAGTCATATAATAAAACATTTATCGACTTTTATATAGGTTAATACCTCAAAAATAATATATCCACACTCGCCCTTGGCTCAGTGGATATAATTTTTTCAGGGTTGATAAAACCAGGTTTTAACCTATATCAAAGTCAATAAATCCATAGTCTATAATTCCGACCTATCAAACAGTTCACAGCCGTTAAGATTACATTTTGCAATCCTGTACAAATTATGTTTATATTTGTATATTTCTTGATGTGTTCTCCTACATGGATGTCTTTAATGTACATGGTGTCTATTATTTTTTTCTCATTAAGATGAAAATTAACATTTACCATGTTTACTTTCATCAAGAGAACATTATATGCCCTAGGTCTGCTGTTACTCTCATGTTTATTTCGTCATTTATGTCACTACATATTTATACATTGTCATGTGTGCTTTGAAAATATTAACAGTGAATTGTCAAGGTTTAAATGACCACTCAAAAAGAAAAGATGTTTTAAATTTTTTAAGAGCCAAAAACTATAATATTTACTGCCTACAAGACACTCATTTTACACCAGAAAACGAAAAAAATATAAGAGCAGTGTGGGGCTATGAATGCTTTTTTTTCTTCATACAGTTCTAACTCTAGAGGTGTATCTATTATGTTTAATAATAATTTTGAATTCAAAGTCCTGAAAGAGAAGAGAGATGTAAATGGAAATTACTTAGCTTTGGATTTAATTATTGACACTCTTAGAGTTACACTTGTCTCCTTGTATGGCCCAAATATAGACTGCCCAATTTTTTTTTAACAAATTATGACAGTTATTGATGATTTTGAAAATGAGAGTTATATACTTTGTGGGGACTTTAATCTTGTTCTTAACCCAGATATAGACTATTCTAACTATTTACATATCAATAATCCTAAAGCAAGAGATAAAATTTTAGAAGTTATGGAAGAAAGGGGTCTTTATGATCCATTTCGGGAACTGTACCCTGACTTGCGCAGATTCACCTGGCGTAAAAGAACTCCTTTCAAACAAGCAAGGTTAGATTTTTTCCCGTGTTCAGAAAGCATGTTACCAAACTTAAATAATTGTAAAGTAGAACCAAGTCATCGCTCAGACCACTCAATGGTACTTTTGGACCTACATTTTAACCCCTTTATACGAGGAAAAGGACTGTGGAAATTTAACAACTCCCTACTGTATGACATAGAATACTCTAATATAGTCAACAACAAAATTCTAGATATTAAAAACAGTGTGCTGCCCTTGTATATGACCTGGATAAAATCCAGGATATTGATAACGACAAAATTCATTTTAGAATAAACATACAATTATTTCTCGAAACATTATTAATGGAAATAAGAGGCATATCTATTTCGTATTCAAGCTATAAAAAAAGAGAAACAGAAAAAAAGAGAATGAATTAAAAAAAGAAATAGCTGAATTAGAGGAAAAAGTTGACGAAAGTTCTTTACAGCATTTTGAAAATAAAAAAAAAGAATTAGAAAATTTAAGAAGAAATAAATTAAAAGGTAAAATGATAAGAGCAAGAATACAGTGGATAGAAGAGGGGGGAAAACCTATGAATTACTTTTGTGGTCTTGAGTCAAAGAATTTTACTAGTAAAATAATACCAAAAGTTGAAAAAGAAAATGGGGTTATAGTTACAAAGCAAAATGAAATATTAAAGGAGGTCAAAAAATTTTATGAAAATTTGTATAAAAATAAAGACCTGGATAAGGGAGGTAAATTGAAAGACATTGAACAAGAAATGAAAAATATCCAACTTAGAAAACTTACTATAGATGAGCAGAATAGTTTGGAAGGGAAAATAACCATTAAGGAAACAAGTGAAATTCTATATAAAATGAAAAGCAATAAAAGCCCATGTTCAGATGGTTTTTCAACTGAATTCTTTAAATTTTTCTGGAAAGATTTTAAGTTTTTCGTAACAGACTCTCTGAACTATGGGGCAGAGAAGGGTGAATTATCAATAACCCAAAAACAAGGAATTATTACTTGTCTCTCAAAAGGTAATAAACCTAGACACTTCTTAAATAATTGGAGACCTATTTCTCTCCTGAACACTGTTTATAAAATTGGATCAGGAGTAATAGCAAGTAGATTTAAAAGGGTTTTGGACGTTCTCATAGATAAGGATCAGACACGTTTCATAAGTGGAAGGTATATTGGGGAAAACATACGACTTTTATATGACATAATGCAGTATGCAGAAGAAAATGAGATCCCTGGCCTTTTATTACTTATAGATTTTGAAAAAGCATTTGATTCAATTTCCTGGGAATTCCTCTTAAATGTTTTGAATTTTTTTAATTTTGGTGAGTCAATAATAAACTGGGTAAAAGTTTTCTACAAAAATATAAATTCTGCTGTTATTCAGGGAGGGCATTTGTCAGAATTTTTCAATATAGAACGTGCGTGTCCTTACCTCTTTATCCTTTGTGCAGAAATTTTAGCAGTCAAAATCAGAAATAATACAAACATAACTGGGATATCAGTTACTAAAATAGAGCATAAGCTGTCACAATTTGCAGATGATACATCCTTGATTTTAGATGGTACTAAAGAATCATTAAATGAAGCTTTGAAAGAATTAGATTGGTTTGCGGATATATCAGGTTTAAATATAAATTTTTCTAAGACACAGGTTATTTGGATTGGCAGTAAAAAATACAGTAAAGAAATACTTTGTCCAAACAGGAACCTTGCTTGGGGTAAAACTTCTTTTAAACTATTAGGCATTACATTTGATGTAGATTTAGATAAAATAAATGACATTAATTATGACGATAGAATTCTGCAGATTAAAAATGTTATTAAGCAATGGTCTAAGCGGAATCTTACTGTAATAGACAGAATAACAGTGGTAAAATCACTTATCCTACCAATACTTAACCATTTGATTATTTCATTACCAAATCCAAGCGATGAGACTATTAAAAAGTTAAATAATCTCCTGTTTTCTTTTATATGGGCTTCACCAATTCACAAAATCAAAAAAGAAGTATTACAAAAGGGTTATGAAGAGGGTGGACTTAAAATGATTAACTTATATGCTTTTATTCTTGCTCTAAAAAGTACTTGGATAAGACGAATCCTTCGAACTAACAGCAAATGGCAAAATATATTTCTTTCTACTATTGAAAGTAAACAAATATTTAACTGTGGAATGTATAACATAAAACAGTTGCAAATGAAAATAAAAAATAAATTTTGGAAAGATGTTCTAAAATCATGGCAAATGATAATTGAAAAAGAACAAAATAACACTTGGGAAAATTTTCTTTCAAGTCCAATATGGATGAATGAAAAAGTCCAAATAGATAATAAGCCAGTTTTTTATAAAGACTGGTTTAATGCTGGAATTATATATATAAATGATTTAATAAACACAGATGGATCATTTTACTCTTTTGACCATATACAACACAACTTTCTAATAAAAAATAATGTCATGAAGTATAATAGCATTATTGCAGCTTTAACAGAAGCAGCAAAAATGTTTATAAAAGAAAATTATAATTTGAACTCGCCTTTCATCCCATCAGTCATTCAAGTGTTCCTAAAAAATACCAAGGGATCTAAAGATATGTACTCCATTCTAAACAGAAATCAAAGTATTCCGAAAGGTAAAACTAAATGGTGTGATATCTTTCATACCAATGAACAAAATTGGAATAAATTCTTTAAGTTACCATTTGTAGTCACCAAAAACACCAAATTACAGTGGCTTCAGTATAGAATCAATCATAGAATCGTTGCAACAAATAAATTTCTCTGTAAAATCAGAATTACTGATGATCCAAAGTGTACATTTTGCCAAACAAATATTGAAACTATTGAACATTTATTCTGGGAGTGTGAACATGTACAATCATTTATTACAGATACTGAAAATTGGTTTCTCTCAAATGGTATAAGTATATCATTCATCTGCCAAAACTTTCTGTTTGGTAATATAAGTAATATTTATTATGGAAATGCTGAAAATATTATACTGCTCAACATAAAACAATACATATATAATACTAGGTGTTGTAAAGGTAGATTAAGCCTGCAATCATTAAAAGAAAAGCTTAAACACATGTACATGATTGAAAAGATGATGTTTGTAAAAAACAAAAAAATGACTAAGTTTAATAAACTATGGAATGCATATCATATTTTATTAAATTAAGACTTTATTATGTATACATATATGATGAATGTACAAAATATATCATTTATAACTTACAATACTGTATATTATATTATATATATATATATACTTAAGCAGGAATGGCAAAATTTCAGTTTTTCACTTGAAATAAAGATACTTCTTTCTCCCATTTCTCTTCTTTTCACTTCTTCTATACCTACCTTTCTTAAAACTCTTATAAAAAAATCAGCAACTGTTTTATTTTTGTATACATATCACTTAAATTTACTACAATTGTATAATTATTCATTATTATTGTGATATTCATATGTAGATTTATGTATTTGTTGTTGGAAAATAAAAAATTAAATTAAAAAAAAAAGATTAATGTCCGGTAGTTCTTATGTTATAGAGGAGGATATTACACAGTTCTGATAGAGGAGGGTTTCAGACTGGTATCACTGAACATGAATTTTTGCAATAATCAAAATTGGTAAGTAGATTAAATAGCAATGTCTAACATGTAGCTGGAACTGACAGTTCACATTAACAGACACCACACTATTACAGACTGGAAAACCCTATCATAAGATTGTAGGTACTAACTAATTAAGCCAGGATCTGGGAGGTGTTAATCTATGGGTCAGCACGTTATTTTTTATTTTAAATGTATATACACAAATTTCACGTGCACTCACGGTGTTATACAGGTTGGACTTGATAGGCGCAACACTGGTTTGATTGGTAGCTGGTCGTTCCGTCCCCAAGTCGATCCGGCCCCAGTCGATTCGGCCCCAGACGATCCGTCCCCTAGTCGATCCGTCCCCTATTTGTTGGTCGATCCGTCCCCAATAAAAAATGTATAAGTATATTACTACATTTAATTTTATTTTAACTGTTTTTAAGTGTAAAAAGTGAAAAAGTGTTGATTAAAGTTATTTTAATAATTAAATAATCATTGATTGATAAGATGATAAATTTCTTACACCAAACTAGTTATATTAAAACCCTCCAAGAAGTTGAAAAATGATTTGCCAAACGGTAGTTGTTATTTAATGAGTATACGGAAATAACCAAGAGCAAGGGAACAAAAGCCTTTAATTAACATCAGACGGTAGTAATGGATAGATTCGAACAATTAAGTCTACATACTGTTAAATTGTATGCACGCCATTAATTTGGCATTATCATAACTCAGGAATATAGACTCCCTATCTGTTGTACGTTAAATTAAATTATTTGTATTCATCTCTCATAACAGCATATTTCTCCGTGGGATGAGTTTTATTCTCAAAGCCAGCGGAGATAGTTCGTACTCGTATACTTCCGATAAGATCTGAGGTAACAAAAACACAAACGGATACTATGAGTAACTCGGTGGCTGAGTACTTATGGTAGACTTAATAAGGGGTCTATCAACACTTAGGTTGCTAGTTTAACCCTGAAATTGGACAGTAGGTTTTGATTTCAACCTTAGTTGAAAAGGGGTTGCCAGTTTACGTCATGAAGATTCCTCTCTCACGATAAAAACTCGACGCCGTGACATAGATGACATATATTGTTTCAGCGGCTTTAAATTCCATTAAAAATCACTAGGATGCAATATACTAAAAAATAACAAAGATACATCGTCGTAGGAAACCAGAGGCTATAACAAAGCAACAGACATCAAAATACCATGATAAAAACATGAGAATATAGTAACAAATACGATACCAGCGAATATTCAAAAGGAGAATACAACATAAATAAACACAAGTATAGGACATTGTAAAAAGACAAGATGGTAAAAAATCAATGATACATGGTAGTCGCAAAGATGAGAATACAACGTATAGAAATCAAATTGAGGACAGACCAAGCTGCAACAAAGGAAAATACAAGGCATCACAAAACATTATATAAATAAGAGCTACAATACAATTAAAAGTTGAGGATACAACATAATGATAAATAGACACAAACTAGGGTTACGGCTCAAACAAAGTCACGTGACCAAGTGTTTAAGGTAGTACTATCGATCACGTCATTAATGTTGTAGGTTCTAGTATTACTGTGGAAGGGTGTGTTCGACTCTATTCCAAATCAACAAGGACTACCAGTTTCCTGCCGGTTCCGATGCTTTTTACTGGATGCTGCAGCTGCACCCAATATAAACTGGAAGCCATGATAAAGTTGGAAAATTGAAAAGTTGCGTTAAACACACAACAAAAACTCAAAAAAAACGATACACAACACTAAATGACAACATAACAAAAGTCACCGTGTTTTGTTAAGAGTTTTTTTTGCGTGAAGATACAAACCTGCTTATTACCGCGTATGATCAAGCGTATGCTCCTTTTATAGATAAAAAAAGTTATCGTTCGTGTATCTCTTGCGTAACAGAAATAATATTATGCCCCTAATTGTAGTGTGTCCCTGACTAACGAATCTTTCATACCATCAACTATTAGACATTTTGCATATTCCAAATATATTAACATTATATATAGACTTTTTGATAAACTTGTATTGCTGCCAAATTAATGTCAAGTAATCTAAAACTTTTTACATCTGGTAACCCGTTATTGTCCACAGAGCAGAACGAACAAATTTTTTAAACATGTTGTTGAGTATATAAAAAGGTCAGAAAGATTCCGTACTGCTTAATGCATTGCACACATATCATCACTTCCTGGGGCCTCGGTGGCCGAGTGATTGAGGTAGTTCGTTTACTATTCATTGATCACGTGGTCTGTCAACCGTGAGATTTGCGGGTTCGATTCTCACTGCAGGCAGGGTGTACTCGACCCCAATCTTAATTGATAAGGATTACCAGTTTTCCTACCGCAGGTCGGGGGTTCTCTTCGGGCACTCCGGCTTCCTCCCTCAATAAAAACTGGACGCCATGATATAGTTGAAAAATTGCTGAAAGTGGCGTTAAAACACCATTCAAACAAACAAACAAACAAACAAATCCTCACTTCCTCATTATTCTTTAATTAATCTCTTTTTCCTTATACATTCTCTCTATCTCCTGTTTTGTAAATATCTTATCTTAAACAATTACTATAATTTGTTTTAAATTGTATGCATGCTCCGTGAATGTTCTTTTGTAACATTTTGTATATTTGGAGAAGACTTCACAAGTTTGTCGAACTTTTGTGTTATACTATGTCGATATTTGAGCAAAAAATACGTCTAAACTAAAATTCTTGACCTTTTTTAATATTTTAGTAAATTTTGACCTAAATAAAAACGGACGTGTAACCTAGGTACAGTGGATTTTGTGTATTTGAAACTCGTCATAGTATTTAACATGGACAGGTTATCGTCACTGGATTTTCGTAATAAAAATGTAAAATAGGTAATAATATAAAATATGCAAGCAAAAAACAGATGCACTCTACAGGGGTGTGACTTATAGTATAGTCTGCATCATGTACTTATCGACAAATAATTAATTTTCAGGTGGTTATTGATAAATACGACTGACCCCATGGGTCAGTTAAGTTGGCTTATTAATGTACTCCAGAGTGCTGAGGACAAGAATGAAAAGGTAGGTAAATTGTTGAAGGTTAGAACCAACTTATTCTATCATTGTTTTTTCCACTTTGTCTGTAATTTTAAGAAATATGGACAAACTTATTGCCTTATCTCACCAATGACAAAGTTTGGTGTATACTTTCATTTGTTTTTCATCCAAACCATATCGTTTATAATGTACCGTAACGTAAATTATCACACAAGTAAATAGCCGTGTAGAATGATAACCGGTGACCTAAAACCTGGAATGTTCCATATGATATGGCCAAGCAGATTTCAGTTTTCAAATCAAATTAAATTATACGATTAAAAACGTCAATAACAATGGTAATATCTATAAAGGTTCCAGCATAGAACTGACAATATTACGTAATGAAGAAATTGTTCAAAACTGATTTAATATTATACAGTATATAATAATGTAATTCATTTACGGTTATGAACAGGTTCATATCATAGGCCACATTTACCCCGGGGGTGGCAGCTGTTTAAAGGCATGGAGTTGGAATTATTATAAAATAATTAATAGGTAATATTAATTATAACATGTATTACACAAACATTCCAGTCTTATTAAGTTATCAAAATTACAAAATGTTTTCAACCACTTAAAAGACCTACCCTGTCCAAAATAAGGGGATAACACAGAATTTTCAATAGTAGATGTAGATGTTATTCTCTAATCGAGGCTATTTTAAATTCAGTTAAAGACGATGATTTTGCGAATTTAATTGTCAAAACCTCTAAATACCGTATGCAGCTATTTTAAAGTTTTAGTACCAGTGTTCTTATCATATCGTGTTTTTTTTTTACTAAATGCAATACAGCATATAAGTATACATATATGAATAGATACAGTTACAGCATAAATATTTGCAAAACACCATTAATTATGCATAAAGTTACAATATGCAGAGCGTGACAAATTTTTGCATGTCAAATATTGATACAAATTTATTAATTATGACAGCCGCAGCCTTTCTGCTAATTTTAGATATTTTCCGAGGTCTGTAAGACCATTTACGGCCTTCGACGTATTTTGTTTTATTTGTGGCTATGGTGCAAAAGCAATTATTTTTACTTCCACCATCCTCGCCACCTCAATCCTAAACTTAAACCTAGTGTTTACATAAGCATGCGCATTTCATTATGTAAGTTGTAAGGCAAGTTCACTGAATTATTTGGCTTTGCTTGTTTTTACGTCACTTTAACATTGATGATTGTTTTTATCTTTGAATATCAATAATAATTTTATAGGTATGAAAGCACGATAGCAGCACAATTTTTCGGACATGCTCACAGTGATTTCTACAACATGTTTTATGATGACGTCACTTTCAAAAGACCGACAAGTGTCCTATACATTCCAGGAAGCGTGACTACATATTCAAATTTAAATCCTGGATACAGAATCTATGACGTCGATGGCTTGTACAAGGGCAGTTCATGGGTATATATTTTGCTTACATTTTTTTGTCCAACTGCAAATATTTAATTTAAGCTAGATGACCTATCTATATGAATGTGTGCTTCCCTGGAAAGCAGCAATCAATAGAATATACTGTATGAGGATCAAAGCAAAAGTTCAGACATTCATTCATTCATTCATATCTTTATTTCCTCATTTATATGAGATTATATGAAATACAATGTACAGATATTATGCGTAACTTAATAATAAGGTGAGTATGTACATAAAGAGGGGTGTAAGCAACATTATAATGTCGAAATATCAATAATAATATTTACATGTCTATAAATATGAAATAAGAACACCTGATTCCAGCTTTTGCTGACAACCGTTCATGCCTCAGCAGACGACGTTAACAAACGTTTCAACCTGTTATAGTGCGCTATAGATTGAACAATATGTCTATGACATAGTAAAAGAAAACTGTCATTATCGACTAGATGATCACAGTCGTCGATGTTTTCACCAAGGAGAATTTGATAGAATTGTTCTTCGTCTTTTCCGTAAAGTTTGGAAAAGATTTCAAGGAGAAAATTTTCTATCACAGTATCCCAAAAGGCATTCTGTAAAAAGACTGTTCCCTTACAGTTGAAGCATATGTGGACATAAATATCAAAGAATTGTCTGTCACAAATCGAACATGTTCCTTGAACTGAATTTGGTATATCCGTTATTAGTTTCGATATGATGTAAGAATTTTTCACTTCTTGGTTAGAACTAGCGAGTTTCCAGAATTTTGCAAGGACTACATTTTTATGTATGGATCTGAATCTTTGGAAGTCCGAGTCATTTGTCACTCTTGCATTCCACTCCTTTGTTTGCATAGAGTCAATAGCATCTTTTGTATTAAATCAAATATTTTATAAGAAACTGCCAATAAAAATTAAAAGGAATACATGAATTCATATGCTTACTTATGAGTAAATTGATTGTTATTGACGTAATTTTGCCTTTACTTACTGTAATGTCACTTGCCGTTAGGACATCATTACTGAGCATAACGGAGTGAGAGTATATATTATTTGATGATTTTTGTCAGAATGATATTTTAAAGTGATATATTTATTTATTTAACCATTGCCTAGGGCTAAACAACGATATATTTGTTTTAATAATTTTTCCGTTTTTTTTGCAGTATCCTCTGGACTATCACAACTACGTTCTAAATATTACTGATGTTAATAAAAGCAATAAGGCTGTCTGGGAGCCATCATACAGCGCAAAAGTAAGCTTTATAGGCCTGTTTCATATACCCATCATACAGCGCAAAGGTTTTTAAGATTGACATGTATCGACTACCCTGAAAGTCATATACAGCGCAAAGGGTATAAATATAGTACTGTATTGAATAACCATGTAGACCATCCTAAAGAGCAAACGTAAACAATATAGTCCTGCATATCAATTACCTCTACAGGCCACTATACAGCATAAAGTTTGTTGGTATAGTCCTGCATATCAAATACCTATGAAAACTATCATAAAGCGGAAAGTTAGTTCCTGTAGTACTGTATCAAATACTTCTGGAGGCCACCATACAGCGCAGAGTTAGTTCATATAGCCCTGTATATCAAATACCACTGAAAGCAATCATAAAGTGCAGTTAGTTCATGTAGTCCTGTATTAAAAAACTCTAGAGGTCACCATACAGGCAAGGTTTGCTCGTATAGTCCTGTATATATCAAATACCCATGAAAGCTATTATAAAGTGCAAAGTTAGTTCATATAGTCCTGTATTCCTCTGGAGGCCACTATTAAGAACAAAGTTAGTTTATATAGTCCTGTATTCCTCTGGAGGCCACTATTAAGAACAAAGTTCATATAGTCCTGTATTCCTCTGGAGGCCACTATTAAGAACAAAGTTAGTTCATATAGTCCTGTATTCCTCTGGAGGCCACTATTAAGAACAAAGTTTGTTCATATAGTCCTGTATTCCTCTGGAGGCCACTATTAAGAACAAAGTTAGTTCATATTGTCCTGTATTCCTCTGGAGGCCACTATTAAGAACAAAGTTAGTTCATATAGTCCTGTATTCCTCTGGAGGCCACTATTAAGAACAAAGTTAGTTCATATAGTCCTGTATTCCTCTGGAGGCCACTATTAAGAACAAAGTTAGTTCATATAGTCCTGTATTGCTCTGGAGGCCACTATTAAGAACAAAGTTAGTTCATATAGTCCTGTATTCCTCTGGAGGCCACTATTAAGAACAAAGTTAGTTCATATAGTCATGTATTCCTCTGGAGGCCACTATTAAGAACAAAGTTAGTTCATATAGTCCTGTATTCCTCTGGAGGCCACTATTAAGAACAAAGTTAGTTCATATAGTCCTGTATTCCTCTGGAGGCCACTATTAAGAACAAAGTTTGTTCATATAGTCCTGTATTCCTCTGGAGGCCACTATTAAGAACAAAGTTAGTTCATATAGTCATGTATTCCTCTGGAGGCCACTATTAAGAACAAAGTTAGTTCATATAGTCATGTATTCCTCTGGAGGCCACTATTAAGGACAAAGTTAGTTCATATATTCATGTATTCCTCTGGAGGCCACTATTAAGAACAAAGTTAGTTCATATAGTCCTGTATTCCTCTGGAGGCCACTTTTAAGAACAAAGTTAGTTCATATAGTTATGTATATCAATTACCCACGAAAGCCACCATAAAGCGGAAAGTTAGTTCACGTAGTTCTGTATCAAATACCCCTAGAGGCCATCATAAAACGCAAAGGTAAGTAGTATTGTCATGTATCAAATGTTTATAAAAGCTATCATAAAACGCAATGTTAGTTCGTGCTGTCCTGTATCAAATACCTCTGGAGGCCACCATATAGTCCTCTATAAACTACTGTAACTACCTTATATCCATGTATCAATATATACCCAATACGTTTTTGAGCATTGTATAAAGAATAGTTTTTGACAAGAAACGACTTAATATTAAATTAATTTTAAAAAGTGTTTTAAAAACACCTAATTTGTCAAATAGTTTGAAAGTTTTGCGATTTTGTTATGATACTATCTCAAAAGTTCTGCAGGCGATTTCACAAAAAATCTTAAGTAAAAAATCTATTGGGAAATCTATTGTGACGTCAGCCCTAACAGTGTGTTTTAAACTAAAGACTTTTTTAAGAAGCACTTTGAACCTGAAAAGCTTATGAAATACATGTATAATAAGGAACTTTAGTTTTACATGAATACACGTTTGTTTCAGGCAGATCTGGGTTTAAAGAATCTTTTCCCGGATGACTGGAATGACTTTATAAACCGTCTGAAAGCTAACGATACTTTGTTTCAACAATATTATAGGTATATACATTTTAAAATATATTGTACGGTTAAAAACATTAGTTGTAACAACTCGTGGAATCAATCTACATTTAAATTAATAAATCTTGATTTCTTACTGTACACTAACTCGTAACGATAGAATCTTTAAACAAAGCTTGATGGTAAAGCAACGAAATAAATTCAAGCAACACATGGTTTGATGCTCAACATATTAATAATATTGAAAAATCATTAAAATGCCTTCGATTCAGGTGACCCCAAAATCTTCACTTAAATAATTATAGTTTCCAAATCATCGATATGTTAAGTTATTGTCAAACATCACAATTTCACTGATCAACCATTTGACAAAAAATGTGGACAATGAAAGTTCAGTAACCTCTCTCAATTAAACGAACATTCATGAAAACATATTTAGCATAGTCCAGATTTCTATGTCCCAATGCCTATTGATCTATTAGCAACATACGTTAAACACTTAAAATGTAGATTTTACTAATAAAATTCTTTATTTGAAGATACTCACAGAAGTTGGCGACCACAACCACATGTAATGAAGAATGCAAGGCATCTTTGTTATGTGATCTTAAATCTGGACGCTCATACGATAGAGAACATCTATGTCAAGATATATAAGAATTTTGGAAAAACATTTATCTTTAAAATATTGTAAATAAAAACTGTTATTATCGTTTATAACCAGTAATTCACGTCCGGTAAAGACTTGGTAATGTTGCAAAAAGACCTCCATTCACTCTTTCAAATTAAGTTGTTTAAATGTAAAACTCTTTTGTTATATTTTGAAGTGTTGTGTTTAGCTGTTGTCGCGATAATAATGATTTGTAGATTTACCGGAATTAAGACTGATATTCATTTAGGGTTAAATAGATTCATAACATTTCACTTCCAATGTGATATTTCTATAAGTAACTTTCATTTTTGTAAATAAAAGAATGTCTCCAAAGTATCCAATGTTATAACATGTATCACACGTAATCAAGATTCATCAGTAGCACTCGCACCAAAAAATTTGAAAAGACAAAAAAAGAAATAACATGGTAAAAACCTTAAAACCTTTAAACCAAGAGAGCATCTACACCTTAATAATGGAACTATCTTAAAATTTTTAACATTTTTCACAATTTTAAAGCAATTTATTTAAATAATTAATCGTCGGCGACTACACGGCTAATAATACCCTCAGGACTAACAGTCCACCATGCATCGATTCAGTGATTTTTAGAAGGCCAAATGATTAGGATGTTTGAAGAGCTTATATCATCAAAATTCCACAAAGTTTTACCCGAAGTGCCTAGCATATTAATGATTTCTCATGTATACTTTCTTTTCTTACCTATATTTTAAACCTGGGACCATACTGGGAGGGTTTCCAATGCTCGACCCACAGAGCAGCCAAGCGCGTCCCCGGGTGGCGGATAGGCGAGACCCTCTCGTTGGGGGGGGATTTCAGGTCATAATATGGAAAGCCTGACCGCGGACCGTAGTGGGTAACGTGCTTGGAGGGTGCCACGCTCCATGCACGATAAACACCCCTTTTGTAGATTTCGAAAAAGGCTATAATTTTCTGCACCTGCCCAAAACTCCGTACGTTTCCAGTGGCAGTCAAAATTGTAACCCATCCTACCCCCATTTTCCGTTGATTTATTGTTTGTTAACTTCTTCCCGACCTGAATATAGCTGAAATACTGCTCGCTGGACGTAAAGCTGACATCCAATCAATCAATCAATCAATATATTTTAAACAGTAGTAAATTAAACACAATAAATATATTACTGAAGGCCCAAAGTTAATATTCATTACTTATTCTGAATTCAGATGTACGAACGATAGTTAGGCATTATGGTAAGTGAACATTTCTCCGGGTACTCCGGCTTCCTCCCCAATAAAAACTGGACGCCATGATATAGCCGCAAAATGGCTGAAAGTGGCGTTAAACACCGTCAAACAAACAAACAAACACAAGTATACATCTACATTTTAAGAAACCATTCTTTAAACTGTCGTTCGTTTTCCATCGCAATCTTTTTATGGAAAAAAGAAAAGTCAATATTTGTATCGTTACATCACATAAAAAGACTCAGAAGGGTATAGAAAGTTGACTTTGCCTCTTTGGACTATGGTTACATCGCTTCTTCAAGTGCGTTCGAGGTAATGTGGTACTTTCAAAAACACGCATACAGTAGCGCAGAAACTATAGCGTCCTTTCCATCTGACAATTAGTACTTTTCTTTTATTGACCTATACCAGCCGACAAGCGAACACATTCTGTAGATAGCGATTTCAGCAATATCAAATACTTATTGCTTTAAGTTTGTTAACACCAATAGCAAGTTCGTTTACATATATCACGAACTAGTTTTTTGGAAGAGGAAGTAATACTCAGAATTGATGGTCATCTTGAAATTAAATTTTTATTCCCTGTAATAAACGGCTGATTTTGCCATCCAATGTCGTTTTTGCTAGCTTCTTCATACGGTGAAATATAATCCAAGGTTTCGTCTTGTCCGCGTCTTCAATAAATTTTACAATAGATACTATTTCTGTATTTATAAATATTCTATCTCGTTTGAAGATATGATTGCAGAAATTTTACCCAGGTTTTAAATTAAATACATAGGAGATTCGATGATCATTGGATATTGACTAATGGTGTATGATACCCGGATACCCTAACGTTTTATTAACACACTAACTCGCACAATACAGTGATGAAATCGGGATCGAGGTTTGGCCAGACATAAAACCTAATTTAACCGATTATTTTTTTCGAATAGTCTGTAACAAGTAGGACCATCAGTTGCTTCACTTTTGGATGTTGGTTCTTGATTTTGCCGATATCTTGAACTTTAATACGTAGATTATGACCTTCATTTATACCCTAATTAGGTAATGTTGTATTTTACGATCCACCGCTGTATTTGATATTTTGACTATTTCAAGTGTCAGTTTATCTGCACTCAAACACGTCAAATAATTAATAAAACATTTAAATAAAAAATACAATTATTTATTATATAGATGACCAATCAGGGTAAGGCACAAATGTGTTGTTATAGAAAGGGAAATGACACATCAAACAAATAAATACTTTATAACAGTGTAAACAAAAAAAGGAAAGATTTCAATAACATTAGAACCGAGCACATTTAAAGCGTTCAGCTAACAGCGCATGCTGAAAAACTAGGACAAGAACTTAACTTTAATAGATTTTTTGCGCAGGTTATAATCCATTTACAAAGTGGCATAGTTGTAAATGCCATTAATAGAATCATAATTATTTGGTTAAAATCTTTTTTCAAACTAGTCATTGTGTTCGTTTATTTTTACAATGACCATATTTACAGATTAAAATTTAAATATTGGTCTGATTAACATCAAGCCATCAAAGTGTAATAATAATTATTTTGATTGTTTTACCAACTGTCTGTTCTTATGACTCACATTGTGGGCTTATTAGTTTTAACATATTTTTAGTTCTTTATATGTACATGCGCATTCAGAATGGTTTCTACTTTGTTGTCCGTTTTCTGTAAATTGCCTTCTTCAATGATTGACTGATAGCTAAACTCGCGACCTTTATTTGTAATTGCAATATATTTCTGATAACGTTAATTATCAAAGAAACGCTTACAGATTTTTTTGCCTGATTTTTCAATATTTATATCATTCGGATTTTGACTAAAGCATGTTATCCCGTTACTTGTTTCTTAAATATTTAATTCCATTAACTATTTGTTCAAAGATTGCACTTGGATATGAACGGGCAATTATATCTTTCCGACTGACGTTATTAAACAAAATATTCCCCAGTGAACTTATCAATAAGTTTTAATGCAAAAGTATGAATAAACAACGGTGTTCTAATTTGAACAGAGTTCGTTGAGGTCAATGGTCATTTATCTTTATTATGTGCTTTGATATGTAATTGTATACAAAACCCGAATCACGTATCATTTTTCAGTGAATTTGAGATGTTGTTTGCTCCAACAATTAGAATTAACCGTCCTGATAATACTAAAACGGTCTGCTTTTAAATGCTGTGTTACTTGATTTTAAGTAAAGAAACTCGAATACATACTAATAAAACCTCAACAGAAATATTTGTATTCTAGAAAAAGAGTATCAAAAGACAAACAAGATTAACGTAGATTAAGACAAAATATACAAATTATTAAAATTTGTGCTTTCAGTTGCAAAAATAATGTAAATTAATTAACATCACAGTGGCTTTAAAGTAAAAACACTAACATCCAGGAACACAGTAACACTACCTTTTCGTACCCCAAAGTTCACGAGATAAAATAATGTAGATACAAGGCTATTAATTATATACATATTGATAATAACTGTTAAATAAGATATGGTATTTAATCTATAGCCATATCTAGCTACATCTCTAGACTGGTCCCACTGTCATGTTTATAACTCATAATCGCGTACTATAAAGTACGATATAACGATTGGTAAATTCACTAGGGATCACGGGAACCAGATTAGCTACATCTCGTGTGGTAAAACGTGGTACGTTATAAATCGATCTGATCTGCGTAATTTAATTAAATGTCTACCTCTAATTTTATTATACTTTTATTTTTAATTAACTCGTCGTTTTCGATTCCGATAAGTAAACTTATTCAAAAGAACAGCAAGATTGACTATGTAGCTGAAGCCTCGTATTTAGAGCCTGTGTGTGGAACCTTCAAGAACATTTCATGTGCCGTGTGTACTTTATTCGTAGATGGATTAAGTTTAATAGTACAACAGCAGTCGAAAGAAGACGATATTGTTGACTTCGTAGCTAAATTTTGTGCTGCTTTGAAAATCGAAGACGAAAATGTATGCACCAGTATTGCCCAACAATACAAGGTAATGACATATATATCCCATACAGAATCCCTGTAAACAGATCGTAACTACAACTTCAGTTTTTTTACTTAAAGCTTAATCTGAATGCTGAATAATGTATGGATAACCTAAGATATTTTTATAGGACTCCGTTTTGATAATTTTCGCTTTTGGAGAAATCAATTAACTTTTATTTGAGGCACCTTTGTGAGTTTAACCTCACATCAAACGACCGAGTATATGGAATGCTTAAATATGACACGCATGTTTACGCACTTCAAACGAGTTTAAGCATCACGCCTAAGCTGTTCTGAAATGTGAAGGCAGTTACATCTATGAAGGTCTTTTTATAAGACAGCTTGAAAACTCCTCTTTTTGCAGAAATCTATTAAAAACATTTTAATCTTTTAAATATATTATGCAAACGTACATTAAAATATCTTTTTAACCATTTGTGTCTCTTATTTAGACACAAACAATTAAACCAATACGGTTAATCTTATATCTTTATGAACCATTGTCTCTCTTTTAAGGATGAAGTTATAACCGTTTTGACGACTACTATTCTGACTCCGGAAGATATATGTGGAATAATCAGTGGGCAGAATTGTGGAACTCCATACGATCCTAATGTAATGTGGAATGTCACCTTAACTAACACCACGAAGCCACCAGTAGTTCCGCCTATGCCACCTAAGGTAGGTTATTGTTACAACCATATAATATATCTACCCAACGTATTACTGACGTATCAGAGGTAGCAGAAATGCAGGGTTAATACCAAGTATTTATATACGTCTACAAATTAAACGAAACACTGTTAGAATGCGGGCGAACTGGCGCCACAATGTCACAAAAGTGTGAGTTCGAATCCGCCGAGGGTAAGCAAAAGATTTGACACTATTAAAAATCTTATTCTAAAAGTGTTTGGCTTAATTATTAGTAGTATATAAAAAATTAACCCTGTATTTCTGATGCTTCATATATATTTATCCTTACATACTAAAAAATATTTAGATGATATGTAATGCATTAAATGTATGTATTTCATGTTATAGCTTTGCAGATATACTATTCGAGGCCAAATACAACTTCTCAAACACAGGTCCCGTATGACAATACCAAGTTAATTTTGTTTCTGGCAAATGCAGATATTCAATACAGCTTTCTTTTGATACAATAAATGTCAAATATAATAACAACAAAATGTAAAAATGCTAATTTTTCCATTTATTCATGGATAACTGTGCTTTAAACATATCAATATGTCGGCCATAGGATTTATGTGAGCCTCGCTTTTGTTGAGGTTGTTCTCTAGATCTTTATCGTACGGACGTGATTAATCGTCAAAATCCGATAAGATTATATAATCCACTGTTGTCAGTTAGCATTATAATATTTCAGCCAGATGCCCCGATTTTACGGATTCTACATTTAACAGACATCCATATAGACTATGATTATATTGTTGGTGCTAATGCAGATTGTGGAGAACCAATATGTTGTCGAGAGGGAAACGGGATTGCGCGTATGTATATAAGTTACTCTGTGTATTCGGATAGATTTTTCACAAAAAACAACAACTATTATTATAATTATATTTATAGGTTATCTGCCTCTTATTAGACCCAATTTGAGTTACTCATTGTCAAGTCTAAGAATCAGTTCTGGAAAAATTATAGCCAGGCATTTCCTTCAGTAGTCCTTGTCCTTCCCGGAATTGACCTTCCCCTGCACAAGTAAATCGATAGACATTTATTACTCGTCTATTTCTTTCGGTTTGGTTTCTAATAATGCATTGTCTCACTTTCATTGTTGCAAACGAGCATGCTTTTTAAACTTAGTTCTAATGGATTTTAGCTTTTCAATTCATTCGACTTATTGAATCCCGTTAAATTTTCTTTGGGGCTCATCAGAAATAGATGGTGATATAAGTGTATAACGATCACATATCTGAAAGAGCCGACATGAATAGAAGACAGAAAGAATTAAAATTTTTCGCCGTTTTAGGTGACGTATAGAAGGATGTATTTGTAATTATACATTGATTAAAACTTAAGGAAGTAAGTCATACTATGAAACATATAACTATAATATTATTTACTGCTAGCTCCTGACAAACCCAGAGCTGGTATGTGGGGTGAAAATGTTTTCCAATGTGATATCCCATTCCGTACAGCAGAAAATTTGTTTAAACATCTAGCTACCATTCAGGATCAGGTAAGTATAAATGAATGTATAGTTACTGTCAAGTTTATTACCTACTTAAATTGTCAGCTTGTAAGAAACTAAGTATAAAATTGGAAAAAACAAAATAGTTATGTTTTCCATCTTGAATAATATGTACGGACGATATTTACACAAATAAAACTATTTTGCATTTTGAATCACTGTGAAATAAGGTGACCAAGATTCACGTGAAAACTAAAGCCTTTGTATAGGTACACATACAGTGATGTACATTTTCTCATACTTGCTATGCATACAAACTTTTAATATATTGAATGAAGTTTAATTTGTGATATTTTAGGTGAAATTTTAGGCATATGTAGGTGCCCAATAGGCACACGTATTGGAATATTTTAACTTGATTTAAGTTCATTTATAGTATATGTTTGTGTTTAATAGTTTGACTATGTGATATTTACCGGGGACATACCACCACATAATGTATGGAACCAGACACAGGCAGACCAAATACGCGCGTTACAGAAATATTCAACACTTTTCCAGACTTATTTACCAAACAAAATAGTATATAATGCAGTTGGTAACCATGAAAGTGCGCCGGCCGACAGGTAAAAATTAACATTCTATACAGAGAATTGGCTGGGGGTTAACATAGAAACATTAAACCATGCAGTTTTATTTAGGATACTAGTACGTTCTACGTTGCACACTATAGGAAAACATTAATTTTGGAATAAATGATGTAAAATATTACATCTGTGCAGTGTTATTCAGGAGTTCAATGTGTACTCCATATTTTTAAGGTGTGGTAATAAGATAATAATTTAATTTGCTTTGAAAGCTGAAATCTGATCGTCAAATTCAAATGTAGAAACCAATATTATACCATATAACTTGCGTTGGTCGCGTGCACTATTCTTACGCCGTTAAAACTAATATGGTTCCATGACGTCATTGCTGTTTTAACGTAAAAATAGTCAAGATTTATGGTTTAATTAAATTATAAGGAACATTAAAATGTCTGAACAGGTTATAATATAATTTGAGTCTGTTTACACCATTCATTAAACGCTTCTCGGTTTATTAGGCGCACACAGACCCAAACCATAGTATATCGCATAACCAGAAATTTGAAGTATTCCTTAATTCACAAGATGAAACTTTTCCTGCATCTAGAGATATGTTGCAAAAGGTTAAAGCTAACATATGATATGGAAAGATAATATTTCATATAATCATTTTAAATTTCCTTATTAGTACATATATAATTTTCACATACTTTTAAAACCCTAGAAAACTCCATGTGTGTTGTATCAGATGCATCGATAGGGTTAATCATTTCTGCTTTGCTAGCAAACTACCCAAAATAATTGTCTTTTGTTCAAGAGTTTTCTGAAAACAAATTTTTACTTTAAAAATGTGAAAAAATACAAAATCATTGGTCTTCACCTCTTTTTAACATTTGTTCAAGCTTCCCTCCAGACTTCATAACAGGAAAGAATTCCGAGGACTGGTTTTATGGGGCTTTAGCAGAGAGCTGGAGTACTTGGTTACCCGAGGATACACTGCCAGATATTCTTAGGTAAACATTGAAGCAACAGTCATTCAGCAATAGCATATTACAGAAAATTCGATTTCGATAGTATATTGGAAATGATATAATCTCAATTAATTATGCATACAATGTTATTATAGTAAGCAAAATTATAAAATTTACTAAGCCAGACAGAGGCTTGGTCTAATGGTCTAATCAAGACTTATTAGTGGCGCTCAAACTCATCGATACATATATTGTTGTACTTTTTATTTTTCAGGGGAGGATTTTATACCGTTGTGATCAAACCAGGATTCAGATTAGTTTCCTTAAATACAGTCTTTTGCAGTCACATTAATTTGTAAGCAATAATTGTCAAATATAATATTTGTAACAAAAAAAATAAACCCGAAAGCAGCCATACATTCTATTTCAAGTACAATAAAATGAAAACATATGTTTAAAAGATTACATTACATCAATTCTACATTTCAAGTATTTATCGGGTGTTAGACACAGATTGAGAAAACCCAAGGAAACTGTCTGCATATAATAATTGACATACATCTTTCTATAGCACAACGCTCATTATTTTGGCACCAACATTTGAGGAAAGGTCCCTTACAAACGTACACTGTTCTAATACGGTAAATCATTATAAAAGAGACAACATATTTATATATTATTTATAGTATTTAAAGTATACTTTTTAAGGTGTTAACAATACGTGTTATTCCCATCCCTTCGTTTTTCAGCTGGTTACTAATAAACAGTACAGATCCTAACGGACAACTTCAGTGGTTGGTGGAAGTTTTGCAATATGCAGAAGATCATAATGAAAAGGTGAGAACTTTTAGATGAAAATAAGCTGTGGAAAACCTCGTCGAGTTTCCAGAAATTGTCGTTTTTATATGTTTTCATACTAGTAAATTTAGACAAACGGAATAATTTCCGAATTAAATAGATATATATAACACTAAAAGATCTTATTCGAATGAAAAATGTTTTTCTTTAATTTTTTTGCAACAACTCATCGTTTTCTCTATCATAAACTTGACCAAGACAGAAAACTTGTAGACTATTAAAGAATGAAGATTATAACAACAAACCGAACACCAATGGAAATGTGCAAATAAGACAATTCAAAGCCCATAAAACCGGAAAACTCGAGAATTACCTACCAAAATGAAGTAAATATAGCAGTCATGCTGACTAAGTTCAGGCATTTCGAACGAAAGAGTTTGTTAAACCTGGTTTTATGGCATGCCTAACCTCTCGGCTAGATTACTGTAATGTGTGAGTTATTCTGTTGATGAAAAAGATTGGGTGTTATACACCATTAGTTAGTAATACGTGTGTCCAATTATCATCGCGGCACAATTACTATGAACTGAATTAAAACACTGGGAACACTTTCTGCAATCATACCTTCACATGATGGAGAATATTTATAAACAAAGGAATGTTATCTATTCACAATATGAAGAATACACACCAACAATTAAAAAAGGTTAAATTATCTCCACTTCATTATCTAACTGTTTAGCTTCCTTTACGGTTTTTTTGTTTAAGGTTCATATTATTGGACACATTAACCCTGGTGATAGTTATTGCCTTAAAGCATGGAGCTGGAACTACTACAAAATTGTAAACAGGTATACAGTTTCTGACATTTATATTTTGCAAATTTTCAAACTAAATGATCGGTATTCAGTGCTTAATGGAATAAATATCACATGTAGTAAGTTATATGCAGAATACGTCAAGTAAAAAAAGAATGAACTCTCATGTTTCGTAATTTCGAAACGGGAAATGAGGATAGGCTGTATATTACTACATGTGTATACGTGTAACGTATATGGTTTGGATTTATCATGGCATTGGGCACCTTTATCTATGCATTGTCATAACCACTAAATCTCAATACAATTCATCTCAACATTTCAAAAACTTTTTTTAAGGCACCATCAATTAATAATTTGTTTTTAATTGATAGGTATGAAAACACAATTGTAGGACAATTCTTTGGACACAGTCACAGAGATTTCTTTGAAGTTTTCTACGATGATGTTACCTTTGAACGGCCTTCAAACATCCTCTACGTTGCTGGGAGTGTAACAGCCTATCCATCCTTGAATCCTTCATACAGAATATACGAGGTTGACGGACTGTATGATGGCAGTTCTTTTGTAAGTTTCACTGATAATAGATATGTATAAAAATTGAGTCTACTCAATCTTGCAAAAATCACAATCGGCGAGACGAGCATCGGTCCTTGCTCGTTTATTATGCAAAGCTTTGTTTGAAATTATAAATGATTAAAACTGTTTCCAATTTGTTTCTGTAAATAGCACAAAATTACCATAATTAATTTCACTTTATCTGCAAGAATAATTGCACTGTATTTCGTCTTCTTTATAAACATTATTGTAAAGTCGTTACTGATTTAAACATTATATAAATTTCCAGAAAAGATTTTTAACATCATTTATTCAATGTACCAAAATACAAAATGTAGAATTAAATTTCCATGTGGACTCAGTGAATATTTTCCCTCCATTTGTGGTGTCAAGCAAGGAGATGTCCTCAGCCCTACACTCTTTAATTTATATATAAATAAAATCACTAATGAGCTAATAAAAAATAATACTGATCCAATTCACATTGGTAATCTAAAGATAACTTCATTACTTTATGCAGATGACATAATATTGCTTTCTGAAACCGAAGAAGGGCTACAAAATGCACTAGACATACTACAAATGTTTTGTACATCATGGAAACTTGAAATAAACACACAAAAATCTAAAGTAATAGTTTTCAATTCAAATGGCAAAACTTTCCTTAATCAATTTAAAATAGGAGATAAAACCCTTGAAACAGTGAAATCCTACTGTTACTTGGGAATCACTATAAAGTTTAATGGTAATTTAAATCTGTCCAAAACCAATTTGATGGATAAAGGCAGGAAAGCCTGGTATAAAATTAAGAAAGTTTTAACACTAAACAACCCTTGCATTTTATTAGAAAAATTATTTGATACACTAGTTGTACCTATAATTCTATATGGTAGTGAGGTCTGGGGCAGTAAAAAAACATACAACGACTCAAACCCATATGAAAATTTACATATTAAATTCATAAAAGAAATGTTAGGCGTCCATTGTAAAAACACTAACATAACCTGCTTAGCAGAAACAAATCGTACTTCTCTACACATCAAAGTTAAACTTGGTATTATAAAATTTTTGGATCATACCATAAGTTCCCCTAATACATTGGTCTGTGAAATACTGGAAAAAACTAAACACAAAAATACCTGGCTTACACAAGTCAAACACTTGTTTAATACTTTAGGTTTTGGCAACATCAATCAAGATTTTAACGGTATAAAATTTCATTTACCCAAAATTGAACAACGGCTGAAAGACCAATTTAAACAAAATCTTAAATGTTCTCTTACATCATATGAAAAACTGTCCTTCTTTCGCCAAGTACTGGTCCCATCAACTAGACCTCCCTATATTGATATTTGTAAGGATAAAACTGAAAGATCCATAATAAGTAAACTAAAATTAAGTGCTCATACACTAGCCATTGAAAAGGGTAGATATAAAAATATTGAACGAACTAATCGTGTTTGCCTGTCATGTGACGGGGGCCACATTGAGGATAAATATCACTTTTTCTCTGTGTGCCCCCGCTATTCATCACTAAGAAATGAATACTACAATAAAATTAAATTAAAACTGCCATTCCTTTCTAACTGTAAATTTAATTTCAAGGAAATCTCTTTTCTGCTTAATAGCAAAACTGAAATTGTCAAATTAACAGCCAGATTTATTAAAAGTTGCTTAAACATAAGATCAAAATTATTCTTTTTTTTAACTGTATTACCACTGTCACACCATGAATATCATATAGATTATAACTTGTATATATAACTATATGTTAATTGTAAAAGTGACAGTCTTGTTTCATGCCTTAACCATTTATTGTAAATGTGTTTGCGCAAATAAATATTGTCTATTGTCTATTGTCTATTGTCTATCTATTTACTACGACTTTTTTTTTAAATAGTTTAATATCATGGCTGTTTTCACCAAAACTAAAAGCGCACAATTTATTGCTCTATATTAAGTTTACATTATTCATCAATGTGGTAATGTTTACAGTATCCATTGGACCATCATAACTACATATTAAATATAACAGAAGCTAACATAAGTGACAACCCACAGTGGGAACATGAATACAGTGCAAAGGTATGTGTTTTTGGAATTGTCATATTTGAGCACAAAACCAAACTTGTTATTGCTATTTTTGAACTGTTGAATTTAAATTAATTGTATATAACGATACTTGCTATAAAACAGGCAAATCTATTTTCTAAAATAGGGAAATAATCTGACTTCAGCGAATATTACTACTGTTATTCTACGCTGAGAACTATATAGTGTGTGTATTAAGAACACTCAATGGTTATCAATTGTGCACATAACGTATTTACATACACTCTCAAGAAACAGTAAGCATCGAAATTTATCATGAAACTAATTTTGTATGTAAATATTTTACAAACAGGCGGATCTTGGATTGCAAAATCTGTATCCACGAGAATGGGATAATTTGATATTCCGCTTACAGATAAACGACACTCTGTTTCAACAGTTTTATGGGTAATTATGTTGCTTCTTAATATCTATTTTTCTATATCTGATAGGCATAAAAAACCTCAGATATTAAAAAACGTTTGTTAATTTACAACTACTCCAAACGAAACAAATGCAGTTTGCTGCACAATTTGCCTCACTATGTATGGTCAATAGTAATTATTCGACATTTTAAGGTGACGTGTGTGCGAAGACTCGTCTTTTCATTTGAATAAAGAATAAACACAATTTGGCTTCATGATACATTTAAACTACCATAAACAGTATTTCCAAATAAAGTTTGGTGGAATATTTTAAAGGCCAGTTTTCTTGACCATAACTAAGCTTTTGCACAAAAATATATCGTTCGGCGTCGATTTACTGAAGACATTGGATATTTAAGGTCACGTAGCTAACAGTCATGTTTCTCGTACTGCAAAAATATGGACCTCTTAAAACTAGCAAATGTTTTAAAAGGTGAATGCGGATCTTTTTAATGAAACATTAAAAGAGGGAAAAGTGTGAGAAACAAAACTAATTGTACATACAGAACATTAGATTTGAAATTGGAAACCCAAAAAGTAAAGACTACAAAAATACGTTCACATTTTTGTACTTTGTACAGAATAAAATGTGAAGTTTAATTGACATCTTAAATTAAAATTATAACAACTTGTAATCACAAACCTTTTGGTAGGCGTGTGGAAAGTACAAATTTTAAATTGACATGCACAATTACATATACTGTTCTTTAAACAAACCAAGTTTCATTAACTTTTTATCAGTGATTTCAAAAGAGGAGCGCTTAAAACTTGATTCCTATGTATATTTGAGATATTGCGACGTTTTAATGATAAAACTCGTAAAATTATTCATTAAATTTCCTGTCTATGCACAGAAATAGATGGTGTCCATTATTCCATTATACGTTTAAAGAAGCCTTTTAAGTATAGTTGTAGTTTCAGAGCAGAAGCGCTTACGAACTCTTTTTGTCATATATTTAGAGAAATTTCCAAACTCACAAGAACATAACTCTTACAAAATATATCCTCCATTCCCACCAAGTTTTAAGAGAAGTTGCGTTTATAGGAAGAGCCTAAAACACTGACGACCTGACGGACATGTCTAAAACAACATTGTGTTGGGTAAAATAAAACTTAGAATCATAGCTATTTTCAATACTTTTTAATTTGGAAGATATGTGAATGTGAACCATTTAAAATACTAAGACAAATGCTAAGAAAGAAAATATTTCTTTTAACCTTGAGGGATTAAACATAAAACTAGATTAAATTAAGAAGGTTTCTGTGTACAGAGATCGTAAGTAGTGAGGACTAAGGATTTATTCGATGTTTTCTATACGTCCAGCGAGCCGTATTTCAGCTATATTCAGGACAAAAACGAGTTAACAAACAATAAATTAATTTTAACAGAAGATGGACCAAAGGAAAAAATGTTGACTGCCACTGGAAACGTATACGTTATAAGCAGGGGCAAAACATCTAGCCTTTTGTAGCGGCTACATGCAGCCTACTCTCATTGGCATCTACAAAACGGATCTTTATCGTGTAAGGGAGTGACTTTCTTAAAACACGTTACCCACTGAGGTCTGTGGTCAGGCTTTCTGTATTATGACCTGACAACCCCCGACAAGAAGGCTTCTCCTATCCGCCACCTGGGGACGCGCTGGGCAGCTCTGTGAACCCTCATAGTAGTGACCCAGTCAGACGGAGGAAGCTCAACTATTTGCTTACATTGGTTTATTCAACAGTATTTTTCTTATGACATTATTAATCTTTATTGTTATAGTGTTTTTTTTAAAGAACTACTAGTATTTGTGTAGTCCCAATACAGTATATATATTTTTGTCGACCTAACATCACATGGTCAGTTTATTAAAATTTAGCTTTCGTAAAAAGTTAATCCTTTTGTTAGTTCCAAATTGTAATTACACTTATTTTCTCATTTTCTATAATTATAATTGGTCATCTATAAGGTGCATTTTAAACTGAAAAAGTGTAAAATTACCACAATGGCATCAATTACACTTCTTTCCCATAACATGATTACTTGTTTGGTTCGATTATAATTACGTAACCATTTTATTTAAATAAGTATCATAAGCAACATCCTTCCAACGTCTAGGTATCCGAGTCTACGGACCAGCGACACCAATAAAAGTTGAAATAGTTTAAATGTTGGACCTTTACATTACAGGTATTACCAGAAATTGGCACCTAGTAAACCATGTAAGCTGGAGTGTAAATCAAAGTTACTGTGTGACCTTATGTCTGGACGTTCTTACGACAGAGAACATTTATGTTACGAACTATACAAATAGAGAAGGGATGTATACAAAATGTTTTATAAAATCTTTTTTAATCTTGCTTTCAGTGGCTTGTAATTTTGTCTGTTATAGAAGGGCAGAAAATCGCTCACTATCAACAACAAGTGGATATACGAACGGAAATTAAGACAATTTGTTCTATACCGCTATTCAATTAGATTAAAGCGCTTAATCTGCCCCTTTCGCATTGTCCCTTGTTGTGATCAACAAAGGTTGAACGTTCAGAGGTCACTTGACTTCATGATGTTAAAAGTTCAGAGATCACTCGACTTCATAATTTTAAAAGTTCAGAGGTCAATCGACTTTATGATGTTAAAAGATCAACGGTCACAGCAAATCTCACAAATTCGTGTAGACAAATAGATGTATTATGCTTTATTCTCATAGTACTCTGTATACAAATATACTTTTGTCATAATACGTTTTAAAGGGTTGTAATGAAGATACATGTAACAAAATAAATACAACCTAAAACAAAAAAGCGACAAAGCAGCAGGGAAGAACAAACGTGCAACGAGATGGGACAGATACATTTAGACGAAATTAATCCCAACATTTGACCTTTTGTTAAAGCGCATATAAAAAGATAAAGTATGCGCTTTTGAAAGAATTTATGTTGAATTAACCCAATACAGAAACGTAATTATATATACAAAATATATGAAATAAAAATACACGAAATCTTGTAAACAACAGTTGTTCAGAAACGATAACCGCATCGTGCATAACTTGAAACACCAGCTGTATTTGTCGTGTCAAGAACGATGATAAAGAGATAATAGTGGTAAGTTACCCAATATAGGGATCTGCTATAATTAAAACTTGTCAAAATTGTAAGAATAGAAATTTGAATTTAAAATATTTAGAAATCTTGGCTGACAAAAATGCCCTTACGCTGTGTTGATTACATTTTAAAATCTGTAGATGGCTTAGTAGACATTATAGATATTGTAACCTGTCAAAAACAGAACGCAATGATGAGTTTCATTATGTTAACAAATGTAAATCTCTTTCTGTAGCTTTAACAAAAATACTTTTGCGTTAGAATTTTATGTTTCAACACCAGGTTCAATCCAAACATGTTAAATGATAAAAAGTGAGAAATTTTTAAGTGTTACTAATGCCAAAGTAAGTCATCCTGCAGCTGGTAGTTATAAAAATATTGATTGCAAGCCTGTTGTGTCCCTCAAAAATGTTCAATTTGATGACTATTTGCATTCAATTTACTTAGTGGGATTAAAATTAAAGGCGCCACCATTACACTAAGATCGCTTCCTACTTGGACCTACTTCTAGAAATAGACTCAGGAAAACTACAAACTAGACCCTACGACAAAGGTGATGAATTGTCAACTTCCCGTTCATTGACAGCAACATTCCAGCAGCTCCAGCGCATGGTGTGTACATTTCGCAACGCGTACGTTATTCTAGATCCTGTGATTGGTATTCCGATTTTCTAGCCCGATAACTGATGTCGACTACTAAAGTTCTAGCTGTTGGAAGTCTGAGGTTTTCATTGGGTACTACGGTTTTCTCCCGCAATAAAACTGATACAAGCTGATAAATTGCTGAAAGTGGTGTTAAACCTAATTCCAACAAATAAAATATTGTATATACACCTGTGTGATATAAGATTTTGCTTGCTTGCTATACGTTTATACACGATGTTCATGTAGTAGGAACTACTTCTGTGATCTAATCAGTATAAAAAATTTCCATGATGTATCAGTAAATACGGAAACCAAATGGGAATACCTTTAGTTTGGGTTCCTGACTAGCTATTCTCCATATTGTAATTAGACTGACATGCTAAATATTATACTTTAAAGCGAAGCTAGCGGAAATGAAAAATATTGCTCTACTATATCATGTAGGAATATCTTAAAGCAAGATCATGAATATTTTAAAAAATAAATATTTATGAATCCAGGTTTGAACAAATCAAAATCGTTTACGCCTGACATTTGATTGAATGTTGTAATGTCCAAAAAAGAGAAACAGTAATGTTGTGATGTATCATAACATTAACTGTTACATAGATAACTCGATCAGGTTAGTTCAAACAATAAATATACATATACTTGTTGATTAACTAAAAAAAGTCGATCTAGCGATCCCAAAAACCCACCCTAATTAAAAAGAAATTGGTAAAGATTTTCGGTGACCTTGACCGTTGATGGAATTCCTACAACATCAATAGAACTTGATATGTAATAATATCTTAAAGTTTCATTGCAATCAAATGCACCTTTTTAGTAATTGTCCGAAAACATCTTTGGTACATATTTGTAACATCTTTGGCAATAGTGACCTTAAAATTTCACGAATTTCCCAATAATCAGTAGGCTTCTGATCCCTTTAATATTAAAATATATCCCAAAAATTTCATTGAAATTAAATACAAACCGTTTGAGTTATTTTCTGGAAACATCTCTTTTGTAAAACTTTTAAACATTTTAGACAACTGTGACCTTGAAGTGCAATGGATTTCCCCCAAAATCAATATGCTTCTTACCAACCTAATATGAAACTAAAAGTGTCAATTAAATCAAATGCAAACTTTTAAAATCTTATTGACCGGAAACATCTTTTTGTAAAACTTTCAAACGTTTTTAGTCGACTGACTTCCTCCAGCATCAATAAGCTTCTTACCCACCTGATATTTTACAATTTCCCAGTTTCATTGAAATCGGATACAAGCCATGTGTAATATTATCCCTAAACAAAACTGGACGAACGGACGGACGAAAATGAATACTACTATATTCCCGGACTTTCGTCGAGCCGGGTATAATAAATGCAATCTAAGTTTTATTTCTTTTTTGCTGTGACACTATAATGTATTGTAGATGTACAACTGTTCGTATTATGTCTTGTCAGTTGTTTGCTTTGTCTGTTTGAATGGTGTTTAACAACACATTTAGCAATTTTTCAACTATACCATTGAATTCGGCTTTCATTTGGGGTTAGAAAGTCAAAGTACCCAGAGAAAACATCCGACCTTCTGTTGGACAACTGTCATTCTTAGTCAATTGCCCAAAGTGAGACTCAGACGCGCAATCAAAATCACGAGTGGGGGGTAACTTCCTATATAAAGGTATATGTATATGTGCCAAAAATATGGGTAGGCTTTTCTTGAAAATTTATATAAAAATGGGTATAGTTTTTACAACAATCTTATATAAAAATGGGTATGCTTTTTAATCTTAATTGAAAAAAAATCTGGTCTCGTATAAATATGGGTCATGTTTATAATATAATAAAGTGTAATTTTAATAATGACATTGTGTTTTCTTCTTCACTATGTTATCATTTTGTGTATATAAATATGACCTTCTTTTAAGTTTACTAAATATAAATATGGGTTATGAAAATTGTTCATTTTATATAAATATGGGTCATGAAAGTTGAAATTTTATATAAATATGGGTCATGAAAATTGGAAATTTTATATAAATATGGGTCATGAAAATGGGAAATTTTATATAAATATGGGTAATGAAAATCGGAAATTTTATATAAATATGGGTATTGAATTCAAATCAAAAATGGCACATCCCCACCCTAAAAACTACCAAGTTACCCCCCCCCCCCCCCCCCCCCCCCATGATCAAAATATTGACAGTCATGTGATCAATCGTAGATTACTAGCTACCATAAACAGTCTGCCACCAAGGACACGTGTCAACTGTACTGAGACCATTTAAACATGCATACCCTTTCCAGCAACAAGTAATTAATTTTCCTAAATCATGTGAAAAGTGAAATAGGGTGTTTTGTGAATGGAATGAACTGAAAACTGTGATTTTGTACCACAATCAACCTTAGGATGACAGTTAATATATGTTATTATATTCTTTTGAATATCTTAAAAGCCTAAAGGTCACAACTAACTCCAGATGCTATCTCTTAAGGTAAAAAACATGCAAGACCAGTAACAACTGTCTGTGGTATATCTTGTGGTTGATTGTAATCAAGACGCATCTAAATCCAGACATCACCTTCAACCAAGCAATCAAGTCAAATCTAACTCTAGACAACATCACCTTCAACCAAGCAATCAAGTTACATCTAACTCCAGACAACATCATCATCAACCAAGCAATCAAGTCAAATCTAACTCCAGACAACATCACCTTCAACCAAGCAATCAAGTCAAATATAACTCCAGACATCATCACCTTCAACCAAGCAATCAAGTTACATCTAACTCCAGACAACATCATCATCAACCAAGCAATCAAGTCAAATCTAACTCCAGACAACATCACCTTCAACCAAGCAATCAAGTCAAATATAACTCCAGACATCATCACCTTCAACCAGAAACAATTGCAGCGTAATCTACTCCAAAGGTGGCAATCTTTTTTGAGAATACACCAAGACTGTTCTCTGTTTACCTTGCTCTTTTAATACATACATACATACATCTTATTTATGTATCTGGTAAAAACAAAGGTGTCCAATGTCAAATAAAATAGCTCCTATTGAGTATTGTTATATATTTATCAAAGCTGTTGATTAAACAAATTATATTTTTACTTGATTTTAAAACCAATTTAATATTGTTTGTTTATCAATCTGACAGTACCAATTTTTCAATAAGGACCGTTGTGCTCTACTGTTTTTTAATTGGTCACTGTCTGTAATTAGACGTATCTCAGAAGTAAAAAATGGCATGTTATCCGTTTGATACATTTGAAAAATAAATAAAAACGCTTTCAATTTTCTGTTAATTGTCTTGGGTAATAAATATGTCATTAATGATTTGATAAAATGAACTTTGTTGAAATTTATGGACAAAATTTTAATAATTATTGGCACTCAAGGGACCAAATGGTTATGAATTTATCATCAGTTTTCAAATGCTTTCCTTAAAAAAGAAATTGATGAATGGTACAAAATACATAATAGTTTGTAAAAACACTCATGTGTAAAAACGTGCTTTATTGATACCATTCATGTAAGAGTAAGATGCCATATATTAACTACATGTGTACATGGACCACAGACCTGTTTCACATGTCATATATTAACTACATGTGTACATGGACCACAGACCTGTTTCACATGTCATATATTAACTACATGTGTACGTGGACCACAGACCTGTTTCACATGCCATATATTAACTACATGTGTACATGGACCACAGACCTGTTTCACATGCCATATATTAACTACATGTGTACATGGACCACAGACCTGTTTCACATGCCATATATTAACTACATGTGTACATGGACCACAGACCTGTTTCACATGTCATATATTAACTACATGTGTACATGGACCACAGACCTGTTTCACATGTCATATATTAACTACATGTGTACGTGGACCACAGACCTGTTTCACATGCCATATATTAACTACATGTGTACATGGACCACAGACCTGTTTCACATGCCATATATTAACTACATGTGTACATGGACCACAGACCTGTTTCACATGCCATATATTAACTACATGTGTACATGGACCACAGACCTGTTTCACATGCCATATATTAACTACATGTGTATGTGGACCACAGACCTGTTTCACATGCCATATATTAACTACATGTGTACATGGACCACAGACCTGTTTCACATGTCATATATTAACTACATGTGTACGTGGACCACAGACCTGTTTTACATGCCATATATTAACTACATGTGTACATGGACCATAGACCTGTTTCACATGTCATATATTAACTACATGTGTACATGGACCACAGACCTGTTTCATATGTCATATATTAACTACATGTGTACATGGACCACAGACCTGTTTCACATGTCATATATTAACTACATGTGTACGTGGACCACAGACCTGTTTCACATGTCATATATTAACTACATGTGTACGTGGACCACAGACCTGTTTCACATGTCATTACTCCTTTTTTCAATAACATTTCCAACACCATACACTTTTCCAAATTTGGTTTATTAATGTCAACAAGGAAATTCTACAAGGGACTGGTATAACAGTGGATTAACAAATTTAAACATGTACATAAATAAATATATCTATATCTAACTGGTAGTAATGACAATGTGCTTAAATAATATAACTTAAAAAACCATAGCACCTAAATACTGGATACAGATATGATGCAAAAATGAATAAGAAGAATAACAAAATCAGTATTATTTATAGCATCAACTTGTGACTATGTATAAACAGCTAATATCGTTTGTAAATTTGCCCTAACAAAATCGGAAAATTTGATACTTATCTAATAGATAGTTTAATTATTTAAATGTTTTTAACATTTATTTTATTTCGTTAATTTTGAATATTGAATACAACCTCTAAAGATATCACAAGTAATCTGAATAATGAAACTCATGATTAAATGTTGGTTATGAATAACATATTTTATGTTTTTTCAGTTTCTTAATTTGTAAATTTGCAAGTAAATCTGGCTTAAATGTAACTTCCTAAATGAAATCTTCATTTTGTTCCATTAAACTTGTATTTGCTTGTTAGACTCCTGTTCCTCATTTCTCCCTTGATCTTTCCTTGGACAACCTTCAGGGTTGTAGTGATATTTCCTACAGACAGGACGAAGTGAATTATGGCAAGGGCTATGACCTGAAAATAATTTTATAGCATTATATATTACACAATTCTGTAAACAAGTGTGGACACAGAAAAATGTCTCACCTGAATTCCGCATCAGTAACGGAAAAAAGCATGTCATAAGCATTACGTCAATAGCATTGAATTGTTATCATTCAAAATATACAATGCATGGTTACAGAGAAAAAGACCTAATCCAAAAAACTTTAACTTGGACCATAAAATTGAGGTCATGGTAAGTTGAAACCTACAAGACACTCATGTACTAATCATTAGCAATCTATATACCAAATACTGTCATCCTACCATGCATGGTTACAGAGGAAGTGCCCTAATCCAAACACTTGGTCAAGGTCAGGTGACACCTGCCAGACAGTCAGGTCCTCTTCATCATCAACCTGTATACCAAATATTTTCACCCTACCATGCACAGTAACAGAGGAGCTGCCTTAATACAAAACTTTAATGTAGTCACTGAACCATGAAATTGAGTTCAAGGTCAGGTGACACCTACCAGACAGTTATGTACTATTCATCAGCAACCTATATACCAAATATTGTCATCATTACCATGCGTGGTTACAGAGAAAAAGCCCTAACCCAAAAACTTTAATGTAGTCACTGAACCGTGAAATTGAGGTCAAGGTCAGGTGACAGTGACTGACTTGCAAGTGCCACTGGACCAAATTTGAAAGACCTGGGGCTCAATCTTACAAAGATATAAGCAAAATGTCCAAGTATTTATGACACTGCGGGATTCCCATACATATCTCTTGCCTCCAGCGACTATGATCTCAGGCAAGACAAAAATAACTGCTGGTTATTCAATTCAGCTTTAAACACGATTTAGTGAAAACTAGTTATGTTGTAACAGGTTTATTCAATGTAGTTAATGAAAAAATACTGTTAATTTTTTCTGCTTGATGAAACGTTTATGTGATTCAGATTAAGATTTGAATAGAAGAACAGTGAAATTCATTCACCGGTAGATATTTCTACCGAAAGTGAAATTGAAAATAAAACAATTTTGACATCCATGTAACATTTACTGATAATTATCGATGCCATAACCGCATTTAAAATTTATATTGAAAGGTTATGCGGTTTCCATCGAATATTTTTATTTCTATGTCCTTCTTTCAGATTTTTAAAATTGTCCCATCAGACAAGTACCAAGTCAAAGTTGATTGTCCAACGGAATTTTCGGCTGGTACCAGACAATCAGACAAACCTTGTTGTCGAGCCCTGTTACAACAGTTAACTTGTATATTGACGTAATACTGTTAACCAGACACTTGACGAGGGTCAGTGGTTCCTGCAATTTACTGCTGAAGCTGGATGCCACAATATAGCTGAAAAATCTCTAAATGCCACATGAAAACATTTCAATTCAGTTAAAAGATATTAATATTATTACATTGACAGGCAGATTTCTCATTGAAATAAATTCAACTAAATCACATAAACATAAATTTACTAAGTTCTTTTGCCCCGTTTTAGTTATCTCACAATGTGTGTCCTTACCAAAATCGCTGGCAAACATTTGTGCTCAAGGAAAACAAAGTTCCTCTACATTTTCAATGACATATTAAATATTCAACAATGTATTAGGCAGGATAATTAATGGAGCATCATGTATGTTGAAAATAGTATCACTCATGCCAAAACCCAGTTATATTTAACTTGTTCACAGGCAAGTTCTGGGCACTTTTTTAATATTGACTCTTGATTATCCAATTATACACGGGGCCTCGGTGGCCGAGTGGTTAAGGTAGTTCGTCTACTATTGATCACATGGTCTGTCAACACTGAGATTGCGGGTTATAGTCTAACTGTGGGCAGGGTGTACTCAACTCCACTCGTAACTGACAAGGATTCCCCGTTTTCCTACCGGCTCCAGGTACTTCGGCTTCTTCCTCCAATAAAAACTGGACACCATGAAATACATGTGTAGCTGAAAAATTGCTGAAAGTGTCATTAAACATCATTTAAACAAAGAAAACAAAACCTATAATACCAACCTGCCAATCATTATTTTCAGGTAGTCGTGATAGCTGGAATAATGTATAGGCATTGTACATCTGGAAAAACTGTAAACAACAACAGCATACAAACATTAATATATATACAATAAACAGAAAGGGCAGAATGACTTGCTCACTCTTAGGTCATTATTTCTCAGGAATTGTGGAATTCTGGAATCTTATATATAAATATGTGTTATCATGATAACTGTTATGCTGTTATTTTATATCATTTTACATAAAAAAGCTCAACAGACTGGATGAATGGTTTGGTATTATCACCAATGTGAAAACAATAAAAAAATGATAAATGTATTAATAAATTACAATACATATGTATTACTGTTGTCTCATCAGATGAATGTCAGGGAAGATGACATCTATAGCTGAGAGTATTTAACTACATTAATGTTGATAAAATCCCGATATCTTAGATCTGTAGTCATTTAAGGAATAATTCAAATTTCTGAACAGCTTATACGATATAACATGGTTTGGGTCTGTATACGGCTAATAAACTGGCCAATTAGATTTCAGCTTACAAAGCAAATTAATTATAAACCAATGTTTGTTGACTTTGCTAAACGCAGATACAATCATGTAACATCTTACAGATATATTATACAAGTTTAGGACAAAAATATCAGTTACTCTGATCAAGCATGTTTATCTGCTGGATATACTGATTCACAAAAACTATATAGAAGAAACTCTATGAAATCACATTTTTGGCCAAAACAGTCAAATAATTTAATGTATTTTGGTGATATGTTTTTCTTCTTTTTAATAGCCTCTAAACATTTTGGAAATGATCGTCCAATCAGGAAATTCAAAATCGGCTGAAGTATTTTGTTTCTTCAACAAAATCCGTAACAAAAATTACATTACACCAAATTCAAATTTGAAGCTCTGGTTTTGCTAAAAGTCGAACAATCACAAATAAGAATCCCCAAGATGACCATTGTCAGACAGTCTTGCAAAATGATGACAGAACCAATGATGACAAGTGTTTATTTTGGATAGTTATTATTCATAAAGTTTATATAGTAACAACAGCTGATAATGCCTGACTGATGAATACTTACATAGCCAATGAACAGAAATGGTAAGAGAAAAACTAATCCTTTAAACATCCAAGACATGAATCCTTCTACAAATAAAATAACATTAAAACATTAAAAACAGTCTTTTTTCAAAAATGGTAAGGTTTTATTCAAGTTAGTAACAAACAAATTAACCAGAATTAGCTGTGAATACTAAGGAAGACAAATAGATAAATGGAAATTATATTTTGAAGTCATGATTACATTTATTATTTTTTGCTGGTATGTTATCTGTTTAAATTTAGCTTCTAATAGCCAGTTCAAGACGGACATTTTATTTTGATTTGAAACTGACATTAAATGATTGCAGACTGTTTTCCCAATTACTGTAGTTTAATATAACATTAGTCTAATATGATTTCAGTGATGTACTTAAACATTGGTCTATCAATATTACTTCAATACTCGTCTGTTCCAAGTAATTCCAGTACTGTCATTCCCATCTAGACCTACAAGTTTAATCTGTTAAACAGCTACATACTCACCCACAGTAACATCCATTTCATGACCTTCACCTATAACAGCTACATACTCCCCCACAGTAACATCCATATCATGACCTTCACTTATAACAGCTACATACTCACCCTCAGTAACATCCATTTCATGACCTTCACCTATAACAGCTACATACCCACAGTAACATCCATATCATGACCTTCACTTATAACAGCTACATACTCATCCACAGTAACATCCATTTCATGACCTTCACCTATAACAGCTACATACTCACCCACAGTAACATCCATTTCATGACCTTCACCTATAACAGCTACATACTCACCCACAGTAACATCCATTTCATAACCTTTACCTACAATAGCTACATACTCACCCACAGTAACATCCATTTCATGACCTTCCCCTAGAGCTCTTAGTCTGTACAGAGATCCTTTTTGATAGAAAAACTGGAATACATACAATACACCTGAAAAATACATGAACATGGACATGAGTATTTCATGAACATAGACATGAGTATTTCATGAACATAGACATTGGTATTTCATAAACATAGACATGGCTATTTCATGAACATAGACATGAGTATTTCATGAACATAGACATGGGTATTTCATGAACATAGAAATGAGTATTTCATGAACATAGACATGAGTATTTCATGAACATAGACATGGGTTCATGAACATAGACATGGGTATTTCATGAACATAGACATGAGTATTTCATGAACATAGAAATGAGTATTTCATGAACATAGACATGAGTATTTCATGAACATAGACATGAGTATTTCATGAACATAGACATGAGTATTTCATAAACATAGACATGAGTATTTCATGAACATAGACATGGGTATTTCATAAACATAGACATGGCTATTTCATGAACATAGACATGGCTATTTCATGAACATAGACATGAGTATTTCATGGACATAGACATGGGTATTTCATGAACACAGAAATGAGTATTTCATGAACATAGACATGAGTATTTCATGAACATAGACATGAGAGTATTTCATGAACATAGACATGAGAGTATTTCATGAACATAGACAAAGGTATTGAAGATAGACATGGGTATTTCATGAACATAGACATCGGTATTTCATGAACATAGACATTGATATTTCATGAACATAAACATGGGTATTTCATGAACACAGAAATAAGTATTTCATGAACACAGACATGAGTATTTCATGAACATAGACATGAGAGTATTTCATGAACATAGACAAAGGTATTGAACATAGCCATGAGTATTTCATGAACATAGACATGAGTATTTCATGAACATAGACATGAGTATTTCATGAACATAGCCATGAGTATTTCATGAACATAGACATGGGAATTTCATGAACATAGACATTGATATTTCATGAACATAAACATGGGTATTTCATGTACATAGACATGAGTATTTCATGAACATAGAAATGAGTATTTCATGAACATAGACATGAGTATTTCATGAACATAGCCATGAGTATTTCATGAACACAGACATGGGTATTTCATGAACATAGACATTGATATTTCATGAGCAAGACATGAGTATTTCATGAACATAGCCATGAGTATTTCATTAACATAGACATGAGTAATTCATGAACATCCCACTGCCTTTTTAAAATGTTTTTTTTGCACAATAATCAAATACATCTACTCATTTACCACACCAATGCTAACTAATACTTGGTAATATTATCTTTTTCTTTTAATGTGGTTTTATGCCACTTTCAGCACTTGTTTAGATACATCACGGTGTCCTGTTTTAATTGAGGGAGGAATCAAGAGTACCCTGTGAATACCCCTGTCTTTTAAAAAATGTAATCCTTGTCAATGAAGATTAAAGTTAAGCACATCCTGCCCACAGTAAGGCTCGAAGCCACAACTTCCAAGATGACAGGCCAATTGATCAAAAGATGACTAACAACCTTATCTTTTTAAAAATTTTCCTTTATGGTCCTGTGTTAAACTAAGTCCTGCAGTGGCAGTCATTTTGGCATAAAAACATAAATTTATAGAAAACCATTAAAACAATATTGCTAATAAGTTTTGTTTTTATTGTTTAAACCAGTTACTGAGAAGAAGTATTTTAAAACTTTTTCCCATAGGGTTCAATGTTAAACAGCCCTGTGGTGGCAGCCATTTTGAATTTCTGATTGGAATAAAAAGCATAAACTTTATAGAAGACCATAGCCTGAGTAAATCCTGAGGTGGCGGTCATTTCAGTTTTCCAATGAGAATAAAAAAACAAACTTTTTAAAGGTATGGTTTCAATTTGCAAGGTAGTTTCAAAGCTGAAGATTGAAATGTAAAAAGTTTACTGACGCCATCGACAACAATGGACACAAAGTGATGACAATAGCTCACCTGACCCTGGAGGACAGGTAAGCTATAGAAGCTGCCTTCCAGTATACATACTTAAGTAGAATGAGAAGAAAGCATACTGTTTCCTAAATGACTGGTAGGAGTATCCATCAGGCCTGAAATCAACAATATACATCAATTTGTATATACATGTAACAATAAACATAATTAAAAGATTCAGCAGTAAATATAATGGTAGTAGTTATTTTAAGATTTTTGAACAGGGTATACAGTACCGTCAATAAAATAAATGATTCAATCTTTTGTTTTTGGCAATCCTTTAGCATCCTGCTTTGTGAATTTATTTGTGTTATATTTACTATCGTGACATTTAGTGGAAACTTCCTTTTTGGTACAATTAATGCTAACAACATCTCGTCACTTAATATAGTTCCAAATAAAATAGTCTATTTTAACTGTAATTTTTTTCTGGTACTTTCTGGGTTTATTGAAAAAATGGATCTTTGAAATAAATTTTAAAATTAAAAATTTGATAAAATATAATGGATTAATTAGTCCAATGAAAAAAAGTGAAAATTACTTGTTTTCAGAGTCTCTCATCCTTGGAAATGGGGATCAGATCTTTAAAACAAATTAGAAATGGTCAAATTTCCCAATTTTTTAAAATATATTTTGGAAATGATATTGTAATTTTAGACCAAATGCAGTTTCAAAGTTTTCTGTTATTGAATTTATGTTATAATTAACAAATGCGCCTTAAAAAATTGTGGTGTCATGTCTTTTGTGTATTCTTTTTGTTTAATCAAGAGGAATGAAAAGTTGTGTAACCGTATTAAAAGGGAATTGAAAAATGGACCCATTATTTTTAACGAGATTTGTTCCTCATTGTGCTATATTCAAAATTAATAACATAGACAACAGCTGTTCTTATGGTCTTCAGTTGGAAAATTTCTCAGATACTGGGAAATATTTACATGAAAGTTTTGGAAATTCCCTCTAGTTACTATATCAAAAAGTATAATGGGTCTAGGACAACTGCCCCCTCCCCCCCCCCCCCCAACCATTTGTCAATTCTTTTAATATACTCATGCAATTTTAAAACAAAAAGAATAAAACAGGATAAACATTTATTTGTTTATATTAATGACATACAGACATAAGATCTGGAGCAATGGTGTGTTTGTTTATTGTGCCAAGTAGTTCGTTTCCCTAACATTGACTTTGGCTTTGCAAGCACTGTGTCTCTGCTTCTCACATTCAAATGAAATTTTGAAAAATTCTATCTGACTAAGAATTCCATTGTTGAATGATTGACTTTATAAATTATAGAAATTTATGCCAATTATAAGAATTCGTAGCTTGTTATAAATATACTCACTTAAATTTTCTTCCTTTTAATATTTAATATGATCATCAAAGAAAATAAAGTAAAATCAAAGTAAAAAAATTATGTTGATTAAAATTTATCCAAGAAAATTGCATGTACAAAAAAAAGGAGGAGAGGAATTGACAAATTGTACCTACCATATTAATGTAATACCAGCACATACAGTGGATACAAAATGATGAGTAATCCACCAGCCTTTAATCCTGTCAAGATAAATTAGTTTACATTATTAAATAGTACATTAAAAAAGGTCCTTAATATGAAATAAATTCATGTAAAAAGGCTATCTAGTTAATAATCTTTTTAATTTGGCCAGCAGGGCAATATGATTTTGTGTATTGCACTGCAGGTCAAATGAACAAGTTATTAACCGGGCAGCCTAATGTCTGTCAGTTTGTCATCGTCGGAAACCCACATCCGGTCCTGTTCTGGCTTTGCTACCACTTACCGACCGTGGGCACACTTATAGATATTTTCTCGTTTTCAAGAATATTAAATGTCCTTTTTTGATTGGTTACTTTTACTTCCAGTAAAGCGTGACAACTAATCAAAAAAGACATAACATACATAGTTTCTGATAATTAATGTTTTATCCAACAAACGTTGTTACCATTGGATAATTAAATTTTATGAATATTCATGAAAACGAGAAAATATCTACAAGTGTGCCCACAGTCGGTAAGTGGTAGCAAAGCGAGAACGCAACCGGACGTGGGCTTCCGACGATGTCAGTTTGTATGTATGCCCTTCCATCACATTTTCTTGGCTGTTTTAAATGGTAATGGTTTCATATGTGGTATGTTGATTTGTCATAAAGGGTTGTATGTTGTAGTGTATTTAGTACAAACCAGCCATACAAACTTTCAGGATTATTTAATAAAATTGTTACGTACAGGTCTAGGTACAGGCAACCTTAGAATGAATAATTGTTACGTACAGGTCTAGGTACAGGCAACCTTAGAATGAATAATTGTTACGTACAGGTCTAGGTACAGGCAACCTTAGAATGAATAATTGTTACGTACAGGTCTAGGTACAGGCAACCTTAGAATGAATAATTGTTACGTACAGGTCTAGGTACAGGCAACCTTAGAATGAATAATTGTTACGTACAGGTCTAGGTACAGGCAACCTTAGAATGAATAATTGTTACGTACAGGTCTAGGTACAGGCAACCTTAGAATGAATAATTGTTACGTACAGGTCTAGGTACAGGCAACCTTAGAATGAATAATTGTTACGTACAGGTCTAGGTACAGGCAACCTTAGAATGAATAATTGTTACGTACAGGTCTAGGTACAGGCAACCTTAGAATGAATAATTGTTACGTACAGGTCTAGGTACAGGCAACCTTAGAATGAATAATTGTTACGTACAGGTCTAGGTACAGGCGACCTTAGAATGAATAATTGTTACGTACAGGTCTAGGTACAGGCGACCTTAGAATGAATAATTGTTACGTACAGGTCTAGGTACAGGCAACCTTAGGATGAATAATTGTTACGTACAGGTCTAGGTACAGGCAACCTTAGAATGAATAATTGTTACGTACAGGTCTAGGTACAGGCAACCTTAGAATGAATAATTGTTACGTACAGGTCTAGGTACAGGCAACCTTAGAATGAATAATTGTTACGTACAGGTCTAGGTACAGGCAACCTTAGAATGAATAATTGTTACGTACAGGTCTAGGTACAGGCAACCTTAGAATGAATAATTGTTACGTACAGGTCTAGGTACAGGCAACCTTAGAATGAATAATTGTTACGTACAGGTCTAGGTACAGGCAACCTTAGAATGAATAATTGTTACGTACAGGTCTAGGTACAGGCAACCTTAGAATGAATAATTGTTACGTACAGGTCTAGGTACAGGCGACCTTAGAATGAATAATTGTTACGTACAGGTCTAGGTACAGGCAACCTTAGAATGAATAATTGTTACGTACAGGTCTAGGTACAGGCGACCTTAGAATGAATAATTGTTACGTACAGGTCTAGGTACAGGCAACCTTAGAATGAATAATTGTTACGTACAGGTCTAGGTACAGGCGACCTTAGAATGAATAATTGTTACGTACAGGTCTAGGTACAGGCGACCTTAGAATGAATAATTGTTACGTACAGGTCTAGGTACAGGCGACCTTAGAATGAATAATTGTTACGTACAGGTCTAGGTACAGGCGACCTTAGAATGAATAATTGTTACGTACAGGTCTAGGTACAGGCGACCTTAGAATGAATAATTGTTTCTTCTTCCTTTTTTTTTAAGCAAGGGCATGAATTTAGTCCAATTACTCATTATTTAGCAGAGCAGGAGTTAAATGCTGCTGCCACTTTGATGTCAAAAAACAGTACCATATACAATCAGCCATGCTTAATCTTATTTTCATTTAACAGTGTCACCATTTTTTTTTAAAGTTTTGTGTTAAAGATCGCTTATTATTGATATGTGATGATAACTATTGCCTTTTTTAATTACCTATCTTAATTGAGACATTTGTGTCTCAGTTTAGTTATGAATGCTGTATTGTATATTGGGAAGGTATCAAAAATGTAAATTTGGTTATTCTTACTATGTTGTTTCTGGATATTACACAATGTCTGAAGCTTTAATGTATATCATGTTTGACTTGTATATAATTCTAATATGATTGCATATTAAGAAATATGTTTTTTTAATTGGTCAAGATTACTTCCCATAGAGGTTTTCAACTGAATTTTTTTTTCTGATAAATGAAGTTGACTAAATTTATTTTGGATAAATGATGTTAATCGAACTATTTTTAGGGTAACCAGCGTGAACAAAGATGGCTGCTTTCAATATCGATGGCAATCAACTTACACATTATTTGTTGGATGAATGGTCATTAATGGTTTTGTTAAATTTAAAACTTTTCTTGTGTTCAATAAGGACAATGACCTTATACAGCAAGTGGACAAAAGTCATTCCGATTCCCCCATGTTGATTTTGCAAATTACTTTTACCACCCGTTTTACAGTACATTTACGGTAATAAAAACAACGTCAAAAAGGTAAAAAATTAATGACATAATATATAGGTAAAAATGACGTCATTTTTATAAAAATGACGTATTTCCGCCCAACTGTCAAAACAGAAAAGTATTTTTGTTAGCGATGGCTACTCCAAGAAAGGAAATGACTCCAGACAAAAAAGACTCGATCCTGCAACTGTACAAGTCGGGCATGAACAAAAGTAAGATTGCTGAGCTTTTAGGGATTAATTATTCTACTGTTCTGAAGTTTATCAAAAGATTTGAAGAGCGAGGTTCATCAGGAAATAAAACTTGAAGTGGAAGACCACCAAAAATGGACGACCGGAGCTGTCGGATTTTGAACCGAAGTATAAGAGAGGACAGGTCGGCAACATTAGTTGATATTACGAACAAATTCAACAACCAAAATCATGTTCAAGTGTGTAAGAGGACAATTCAGAGGGCTTTATATAAATTTGACTATAAGAAAGGTTCAATTCGTAAAAAATTAGGAGTCGGGCTGTCAACCGTTTACGCAGAGTTCATTGGTGCCGCACTCATTTAACATGGACAGTACAGAATAACTGGAGAACAGTGATATTTAGTGATGAAATGAAAGTTGTTGTCAGTGGCACAGGACTTGTTAAAGTTTGGAGAACGCGTGGAGAAGCTTATCGCCCCGAGTGTCTTGGGTACGTCAAGCCATACTGTGGGAAGCAACTTACTATGATGGTATGGGGCTGCATAACCTATTATGGTGTAGGTACTTTAGTGTTTGTAAATGGAAATATGAACAGTGAAAAGTATATAGAGGTTCTAGATAACAATCTTTGGCCTGTTATTGTGAAGCATTTCCCTAACGAAGGTTGCTTGTTTCAGGATGACAATGCGCCATGCCATGCGTCGCATGCAACAAAAGCCTGGAAGGAAAGAAATCAGCTATCTTGTTTACCTTGGCCTGCGCAATCTCCCGATATTAACATTATCGAAAATATTTGGCTTCTTATAAAAAATCATGTCAAAAGAAATATTTCTAACATAAATTCTACCGAGGCCCTTAAATCTGTGCTCATCGCTGCTTGGAATTCTGTCACTATTTTGTATATCCAGAACTTGTATAGATCCATTCCACGCCGACTACAGAAAGTAATACGTTCAAAGGGACATATAACCAAATATTGAGGTTTTTCAACAACAGGGGAGTGGTGAGTACTTGTTTTAATTGTTATAAAAAATTAAGTATTATTTCCAATATGGCGGAAAAACGGAATGACTTTTGTCCACATACTGTACATTTAAGTTAAAACTTTAAGTTAGTTGTGTTTATTAAAATCAGAAGATGGTTTATGGAATAATGGTACATAAACATCAACAAAATATTCATACGTTTGATCAATCCCGCTACCAAATACACAAGAAATATGAAATGAAGAATACCATAGAAGAATTAATTTTGTTATTGCAATTTTAAAGAAATATAAGAATTTAACACCTTTTTTAATGGATTTATCAATATATCAACAAGACCAACTGAATCACAAACATATTATTTGGACTTTTATTCGTTTGTGAACGAGTTGTTCTTGTTGATATACTGATAAATCCATTGAAAATGGTGTTTAATCCTATAATAAATTGATCAAAATTAGAATTGTTTATTTGGTACATTATGAAATATAATGTGACTAAATTCTGTCATTGATCCGACAAATCACAAAACAAACTAACATGGGATTATTAGGGAGGTAAAATTCTGCGTAAGCAAACCTCTAATCAATACCAGGGCCAATACAGTAAGCAAACCTCTAATCAATATTAGGGCCAATACAGTAAGCAAACCTCTAATCAATACCAGGGCCAATACAGTAAGCAAACCTCTAATCAATACCAGGGCCAATACAGTAAGCAAACCTCTAATCAATACCAGGGCCAATACAGTAAGCAAACCTCTAATCAATACCAGGGCCAATACAGTAAGCAAACCTCTAATCAATACCAGGGCCAATACAGTAAGCAAACCTCTAATCAATACCAGGGCCAATACAGTAAGCAAACCTCTAATCAATACCAGGGCCAATACAGTAAGCAAACCTCTAATCAATACCAGGGCCAATACAGAATCAGCCAGTTAATAAACCTAAAATTATGTTGATTTCCGAGGGATTTTTCACCTTTATATAACAAATTGATACAGGACAGCTGTATAAATAGATATTCTGGACCTCGGTTAACATCTTGTTTTTATCTCAATTAATATATTTAAATTCAATTTCAAAAGTAGTATTAGGTTCTATAGCTTGACCCATAATGTGTTAGTATGTTTTTATAAACTATTACCTATTAATTCTGAGCAAGTTTTCATGAATTCCTTCTTCTGCTTCATAATGACCACCATCAACAAATTGACTGTACTTTCCCTTAACCACTTATTCTTGACTTGTTTTTTTGCAAATCACTGACCTTGACCTTTGAATTGTCATTAAGATTGTATTACCCTTTAATTCTCAGTATGACCTTTTCCTATTATTTCTTGGTCATTATTACTGACAATGGCACATTTGTTCTCAGTATTTTTTCATGAATTCTTATGATCCATTCTTTCTCTTTTTCATGAACTGATAACTTTTGCTTATTGATTATCATTTTTTTTTAATCAATAACCTTGACCTCTGAATTCACAGTATATGTCGTGAACTACTAACCTTGATCCATTTATCCTCAGTATGTTTTCACGAATAGTAAGAGTACAGTAATACCAGACCAGAAGGAAGTGTAAAATAGCATCCATCCACCTACAAGTACAAAAAAGATGTATCTTCAATATCTTCCATTTTATACAAAAAATTGAACAGATGTGGATTATTAAAAATTGTAATGATTGCTGACTGTTTAACCTCATAAATAGCAACAAAAAATGACCGAGAGATGACAGTCCAAGACTAGACAGTATGACAGAGGGTCTGAAGCCTGTGATGAAAAAAGACCAGCTGCAGCTGGAGAAAAGACAGGCAAGGAAAGACACAGCAACCCCATTTTTAGTTCAATTTATGATATCTTGTATTTTATAACAAAAAGATAATGCATTATTTGCACAACACGCTTTCAACAGAAAAAAAAAACAAATGAACCCACAAGAAATACTTTTTAAACACTTTAATACTAGCCAATATACATCATGGTATAAACTTTTTAAAAAATACTTTCTTGCACATGCTTAAATTACATGTTATTATTTACTAAGAGATTTAATTTGTTTCTAATAAGCTACATATACGCACATTTCAACAATAAAAAGCTAGCAGTACAAGCATGTATATATATGATAATTAAAAGTTACTGTTTGATACAGATAATTACACAAAAATACATATTACTCAGGGAAATATTGTTCACATGAAATTCACGTGAAAAGTTCACATGATTTTCACATTAAACGAGCATATTAACGTGAATTTCACATGAAATATATTTAACATGAATTTCACTTGAAATTCACGTAAATATCATGTGAAACTAACTTGAATTTCACGTTAACTTTTTCACATGAATTTCACATGAAAATTCTGAAAAAAGAATTTATTTCTAAATATTTTTAGAATTGCATGAAAGTTAAAGAACATTAAAAATGTTGAGAACATTTTTTCACGTGAACTTCACGTTAAATTGCTCATTTAATGTGAAATTTTTCACTTGAATTTCACATTAGTTTCATGTGAAATTCATGTGAACAAAATTTCCCTGTGTATGGGGAAACCTGTAAAAATAGAACCATTTACATGTAGGAGACTGAAAGTTTTGCTTGAAATAGATGTGCACTGTAAATGTATCAAACTTTGTAGTCTAATTTTTTTGTGCAATGCACATAAACTACATCACTGGGGATGAAATTGTTGAGATTTTTCAGGAGTTAAAAGTCTAATATCTGTGGTCTAATCAAAAGAAATAAAATTCTACCATGTATAAACATGAGCTGCTGAATGATTTTGTCACAGCACACAGCAGTTAAGGTAAATAAGCATTTATGGTGCACACACAATACAGTGACAAAATCAACAAAAATTTAAGTTTCAGTATTCATGGGTATTAAATTTTGTCCATTTTGTGGTACATTATTCTATTTTGAAACATTGCTTGTTGCTCAACTTCCTCATATCTGAATGGGGGCCTCAGTGGCCAAGTGGTCAAGGTACATGTAGTTCTTCTACTATTGATCATGTGGTCTGTCAACAATGAGATTGCAGGTTTGATTCTCACTGCAGGCAGGCTGTACTCAACTCCAATCTTAATAGACAAGGATTGCCAGTTTTCCTACCACAGGTCTGGGTTCTCTCTGGGTACTATGGCTTCCTCCCCCAATAAAAACTGGATGCCATGAAATAGCTGAAAAATTGCTGAAAGTGGTGTTAAAACACCATTCAAACAAACTAACAAACATATCTGAATGTTTGTAATGTTTTATGTTTACACAGGATGTTTAGTATTTTCTATTGTTTTCTAAAGCTACTTCTGCTTCCTGTCACAATAAAAACTGTGCACAATGATATAGCTGCAAAACTGCTGAAAATGGCATTAAACACCAAACAAACAACCAATTGTTAGTCAATTATTCATATTTTATGTACTACAATTATATGTTATGTATATTTTTCCACCAAATTTAATAATGTAAATATTTTAATAATGTAGAATTTAAAACATTTTTGCATGTGTCTGACCAGGTTGTATTTTTTTAATAACATTTTTAGTCAAGTTTCTTGACACTGTCTCTGAGAAGAAAAACATATCAAGAATGTTTTCAATTTAGTTTTATTTCTGTTTACTGACCTGTAACCAGGATTGAACAAAAGAAGGAAGGAAAGTGTCAAGGTTATGTAGCTAACAGTGACCTTGAACTTTTCATACTCATGTTTGTATGTATATCTGAAAGAAGAGAAAATAAATATTTGAAATTTTATTTATTTAAGCACAAGTAATATTATAAGTTGCTTTTTTTTTGCATATTTCAATTTTAACTAATGACCAAACCAAGGGTCAGTGGTTTTCTATAGGTACTCCAGCTTCTTACCAAAACACCATGAATACTTGCTGATACTGACATTAAACGCCATACAAACAAACAAACTATTAACAGATGGAATAAGAATGGAATAACAATACCAAAATATATTCTGTACATTTTTATAAATGAAAAGAACATAAATCGCCCCGTCAAAAAATGTTCAAATTGTATTCTAAAAAACAAATGAGGTAATATTGAGTCTTAACTATAATTTAATCTGTAAAGTCAACTGTGAGTCTTAAAAAATGACAAAGGAGAGTAAAGACGTACTCTTCATTTTGTGTTGTGTAATATTATTTTTCCCACAATTTTTCCGAAATCTTATTTTCTCATGTAACTGTTCACTGCCGCTAAAAATTCTACTTTTTTATATATATCAGAATGTTTGTCAGCTTTATTCAGCAGTGACACACTGACTTGGCCCAGTATGTTAGTACTTACTTGTCAGCTTTATTCAGAAGTGACAATGACTTGGCCCAGTATGTCAGTACTTACTTGTCAGCTTTATTCAGCAGTGACACACCCACCTGGCCCAGTATGTCAGTACTTACTTGTCGGCTTTATTCAGCAGTGACACACCCACCTGGCCCAGTATGTTAGTACTTACTTGTCAGCTTTATTCAGCAGTGACACTGACTTGGCCCAGTATGTCAGTACTTACTTGTCGGCTTTATTCAGCAGTGACACTGACTTGGCCCAGTATGTCAGTACTTACTTGTCAGCTTTATTCAGCAGTGACACTGACTTGGCCCAGTATGTCAGTACTTACTTGTCAGCTTTATTCAGCAGTGACACACCCACCTGGCCCAGTATGTCAGTACTTACTTGTCGGCTTTATTCAGCAGTGACACACCCACCTGGCCCAGTATGTCAGTACTTACTTGCCGGCTTTATTCAGCAGTGACACACCCACCTGGCCCATTATGTCAGTACTTACTTGTCGGCTTTATTCAGCAGTGACACACTGACTTGACCCAGTATAATACTCAAATATATTCTAAAATGCAAGTGCCAACATTAAAAATAACACAATTTATTAAAAATAATTGAAAAACTATGTTTATCAATTAAATTCATTCCAAATTCAATCCCACATTTTCTAAAGTCATATTTTCCTAGACCTTAATCTGCAAGACGATTTTGTCCACAGAAAGTCACAGTTCTGCAGAAATTTTAAATACAGAATGACTCTTGTCAGAATACTGTATATTATTTGACTATAAATATCATCACTAACATTCTGTGTATTTATATTATCATTCTTTTAAATTCTATTATATTCAACACAAAATTTGGCTAAGCTGAGCTACTACAATGTTAATTGTTTCAGTTATTTTCTTGCGAATAATTATATAACATATGTATACATGAGTCAGACAGTAAGTATATGAGGTAAACAAAACTAAAATATCTACCTTACCATTCTGTCATGATTTGTCGTATGTCCAAGACTACCAATCTGTTTCATTGTAAGAAACTTGCACAAGGGCCTAGGCTTCCGAGTGGTTAAAGTAATTAGTTTGTCTACTATTGATCATGTGCCTGTCAACACTGAGGTTGCGGGTTAGAGTGTCACTGCAAGCAGGGTGTGCTTGACAATCTTAATTGTCAAGGGTTGCCAATTTGCCTACAGAATGTTGGGTTTTCATAGGCAGATAGGGTGCTTCATTGTACTCCCCCAATACAAACTGGTTACCATGATACAGCTTAAAAATTGCTGAAAGTGGCATTAAACACCATTCAAAGAAAGAATCTTACCCATTTTTATGAGGTAGTACATCTTCCATGTCTCTGAGAGAGTTTTTGCGATTTATCATTTTCTGACTCAGTTCCTTTTCTGTAGCTTTTAACTGTGGATTATCAGATTGACATGCCCTTCAAAAATCATAAGACTTTGGTTTTTATAAACATGTCATAATCATACAAAATAACAGTGAATTATTGGTGATTAATAGCACAGTATTTGGAAAAAAAACATAAAATTTATTTGCTGCATCTCTACCATATGTACAGTACATAACATTATTAGAAATTCAACGTCAACTCCAAAATACAGTGTATAAGTGAGTACCTCTCTCTGTTACAAGTATTTTGTGTTTCAAAGTGTTTACGTTTGTAACTGTATTAACTTTACATGTGTAAGAAATGTTTACGTTACCTTTAGTTAAGTATTCTGTTTAACAAATTACTAACATTATACAGATAAGAAACATAGCGCTGACATCAAGGAAACACATTTATATTGAAGACAGCTGCCAACAAATAATGTATCATTGTTGTGATTGTTATTTAGAAAAAAATGTTACATTAGATGAGTACACACTTTGCATGAAATAGTCCTTTGTTGTAGTTTTCAAAAAAGTAGGGGTGAAACGATACTCCGAAGTACCGAAAATCCACGGTATTTTGGTGAATTTCGGTGTACGGTACAAAATTGTCAATTTTCGATTCGATACGGGTTCTGGACCGAACATCACTATTTTTAGCCTTTTCCGTCGGAAATCTTCAATGCAGAGATACAAAAATCCGACATAGCTATGGCTGAGGAAAACGTGATTGTGGATCGTAGTGCCGTGATTAAATTGAAAGATCCGCCGGCAAGCTATTGATCTCAATATGAATACATATAACAAAAATCAATGAATATATTTATAACGATCTAATGTATCGTATCTTAAGTAATAGTATCGTAGAGAAATTCTACGATATGTATTGTATCGTTGAGTAACTGTATCGTTTCACCCCTACAAAAAAGCATAACATATTGCAACTACTTAAAAGAATAATGTTTAGCCACTACCAAATACTCCATACTTTTTTAAGTGCCAGCCAAAATGGTCTTATGTTTGTTAACTTGATCTTATCTTTTACTGAAATACTTTTCAATGTATGTTCAGCAACTATTGAATCAGTCAAATGTCTTCAAGTCTTTTTTATAACTAATTGTTAAATTTACTTTTTAAGAGATTCCTGAAGTTTTTTAAGCCTATATCTCTGATGGGCTACTCCATTGACACACTTCTTCTGCAGCAGACCGATTTCTTCTAGCTTCTTTTTGTATAAATCATGGTCCGCCTACATTAATGTAAACAATGTGAGTGAAAGTGATAAACAATTTGAAGTGATAAAAGAGATAACTGTGTTTAAACATGTTTATTATATATGATTATCAGTAAACTGGATACCCAGATTACTCACCTGATTTGACCGACAGTTTTATAGACTGTTGTTTAAAACTGATGTTACTGCACAGATTGACTACATGTATTTTACCTTTTAACCGATGTACAGAGTAGTTTGTTACTAACCACAAGTTCTTGTACTATTGCCGTGGTGAAGTCCAGTCTGCGAAATTAGCACAAGTCCGCTGGCCCCTGGCCAGTAAAAATCCTTTCGGGCAAGTGAAATTTTGATAAAATTTATATTGAATATATAGGAGAAAATCCAAAAGTTCAGGATTCGGGCAAGTGAGTTGCAAATCCTAATTTCAAGCACTGGAAGTCTGTGAATAGTCACTTTAGATAATACATGTAATCACTGAATTAACTTTTACGTACTGTATGGTCTTGCATGAGAACTCATTATCTCAAAGAACCAATTGTCTTACCTTTTTATCCCTTGTCACTTTTAGATAGAATATTGCCTATTATTAAATGTGCATTTAATCGTACATAGTTCTCCAGAAAGTGGAGGAACCTACACAGTTACAGTTACAATGGCTTCCAAGATGTAACATGTAAAGGAAAAACTATAATTTTGTTTGTGTCCAGGTTACATCTAAGTGAAAAAATATAACACTCTTTAAAAGAAAGTTGTTTGCATGTATAGCAAGAATACTTGTTTTGTAGGAATGTTTTGTCTTTGGGGATTTGCAAGTTTCCCCAATAATTCTGTTATTTATAAAACTAGGTATCGAGATAATCGGAGACACAAATCTACGGATAACTTGTGTCTTATTATGTCTTTTACATTATCTATAAATTCAGTCAATACTTGCTAAGTTTTTTTTTTTAATTACCGGGTATTTTTAATTTAATTAAAATGATTGATATTCAGATTGCAAGTTAAAATTCAATTTTTTTATTGCACTTTGAAACAAATTTGACTCTATGTTGTATGCAAAGATGTAACTGAGATGTCATTAAATTGTGTCCATGTTACAGCATATGTAGTTAACTTAAGTGTTCCCTTTAAACATAAATTGTTTGTTAACTACATTTGCCATGCCATCTGAATTCAAAACAGGACCCAAAAAAATAATGTTGGGTGGGGTTCATGGGGTTTGAAGGCAGAAGTTTTTTATATAGGTGGTTGTATATTGCACATCTGAAATTATAATTTGTGGGCAGTTGATTGAAAGTATGAAATGCATTTCTGTGTGTGGTCCCACACTCCCTTTATAAGAAAGGTAATTACATTTCATAAAATAAACAAGGAGTTTTTTTAATTATAAGGAATATTTCAAATTTCTGAACAAATTATACGATATAATATGGTTTGGTTCTGTTTACACCATTCATATAAAACCGCTTTATTAGGCGTAAACAGACCCAAACCATATAATATCCTAAAATCTGTTCAGAAATTTGAAATATTCCTTAAATAATCTGCACACGATAATTGCAATACTTCCTGACACATTGTGACATGGCACATAATTTAATTAACGTTATCAGGTGCCTCAAAACTTCAAATACAGGTAGTGGTAAAAATCAAACATACTTTGTACAAAACATTTTAAAATGAGGCATTTTTTTAAGTGTCCCAAGACCACTCCACAACGAAGGAAGTGCCTCGGGTTACATCACTAAAACTGATCAAATGAAACATTCTTGACTTTAGAACATCTAAATATTTTAAGCGATATACTACTTAATTAGATATGATTTCAAATTAATAAAACTAAGCAAAAATGTATTTATATTTTTTTTAAAAAGATGAATTATTAAGACAAAGTATTTTGTGATCTGTTACATCACTAAAGTTCAAGTACAAAATTACCATCTGCTCTGTAAAAACTTTTAGATAGTGTACAACACTTAAGTTCACCCTTTTAAAGATTTCAGCATTATATTCCCTGCTTTTGGAATACAAGAGTTACTTCCCATTTTCAAGAGTTGTCTTTCATAACAGCAGGTATCTAGTATTGAACAGATGGGGAAAAATCACGTTTTTATTTTCTTAAAATAATGTCTGTGGACTGACTCTTCCAGTACAACTACAAAAAACTGCAGAATTAGTTTGCACATCATGATAAATTTTACCAGATGCTTTGCTATATGTGAATAAAAAAATATTGAAGAAAAACAACTTTTTACCCACAGTAGGTACTATAAAGTACCTGCTGTAAAGGACAGATAACTCTGCAAATGGGAGATAAATCTTGTTTACCGCAAGTAGGGAATAGCAGTAGTTAAAATAACTGTTTGGGGTTTTTTAAACATCAGGGCTCACGCTGGGTCAAAATTATAGGGAGAAGTCACTTCTCTTTTGGGTGGTTGACAGGGAGAAGTGAGAATAGAACAGGGAGAAGTGGGTGGACAACAGGGAGAAGTTACATATGTCGCGAAAGAGTCCTGTTTTCTTTGTTTTTAAAAAAAAATAAGAGTTGGCATTTGTATTCTTATTGTTATATGTTTCTTCAGCAGTTTAATTTATTGAGGATAAAGTATCAAAGATTTGATTAACTATTCAGTATACTTATTTCACAAATTTTCATAAATACATGTATTAAACATAACAATAATAAAAGTATAAACTGTCACAAAATTGTTCATTAAAAAAAATGTTTCTTTGTCATTGGTATACAAATTGATTGAATTATAATGAAGTACTATAAGAACTAGAAGTAGAAAATTACATCATTGTGATACATATTATATTATGTAAAATGGTAAAATTCACTATTAAAAGTATTTTAAAATATTTTTTACTTAAATTTGTTGAAAGTAACTGCCAAAATACTTTTTTACTACGTTTCTGTCATTGCAATACTCATTTCCTTCCTATCAGCGTAGTACATTTGCAATCTCCGGTACCAAATTCATATCCGGTCTGGAAAGTTTAATATTTTTGCACTGAACTGGTTTTCGGTCGTATTTTAAACCTACCCTTCATATACTTAATACAAATTAAACGGGTACCAGTGGACTTTGTGGCGTGTAAACATAATAAACATGACGCGGTTTCAAAACTACGACGATTCTTACCAAAATGGGAATAAAATTTTAAAGGCGACATTAGGCGATTCTACAGAATGATAGGGCGACTTCACTTCGCTTTGGAAGATGATCGAGGGCGAAGTGGGACCACGATAAAGCGACTTCTTCGCCCGAGTCGCCCTCCAACGCGAGCCCTGAACATTACTTTTCCTTCCAACGTTACATCCCAAAAATATATGACAATAAAATTGTACTTATCTTCAAAACCACTTAATACTTTTTAGGCATTTTTGGAAACAAATTTTAAAATGATTCAAGTTATGTCGTACAATAGAAATGCACTTTTACAATTTATATTAATTTTTTTCAAGTTGGACACCAAGCCATTGGTCATGTTACCAAAAGGTGCTGGATGGAAAAACTGTGCTCATATCAAGAATCCATGCCAGTTAAAAGTACATAATATTTATTGATATTTATATATGGTAATTTTCTTATTTTGTTCTGTTTCATTCAATGTCCTTCGTAGTGAAGTTGATTGATGATTTTTTTAATACATACACATGATATACACTTACAGGATTTTTGGTTCTTTCAGTTTTTTAGATTTGTACAACAAAGCATGAAAAATTCCTGAAGGCCCACGGGTTTTATTAGCCTTCACATTTGTGATACAGTAATACAAGCATATGGCAAAGAAATCAAAGGTCATTACTTTCATTTAACTATCAAAAAGTAAAGATTTTATAAAAATTATTAACTCACGTCTTTCCATATGCGCGCCACCTACCGGTAACATGTTCGGTAACTCTAGTTTACATGTAAGACTGTAGTTGGTATACAAGCCATAACATAAATCTGTCACACTATACCTTCAATAAACAATTAATTGGCACCTACGTAGGTCAAAACCCCATTAAATAAAAAGGGATATTAAAATATGTATCAGATATACAGACTTTGCAAATTTTTGTCAAATAAAAGTGTGTATTTAAAAACTCCTAATTTATAAGTATACACAAAAAGTGTTAACATATGAACTGTAGTTAATAAGCTGCTAATAAATTGTTAGTATAAATTACTTTCACACTTTGTGCCCCAAGGAAATTAATTACCTGTTCATCGGATGCAAGATACCATACCTGGCTGCCGGTTAGATAAAGGTGATTTTTATTGTGGTGTCAACGAATATACGTGGAATGTAAATGACATAAATGTATTACTTGTACATGTAATTACAAGCCTCTGATATATGTGAGCACAGATTTCAATAGGTTGACAGTTATCAGTTACGGATAATTTAATGATTACATATACCTATAATAAAAAAATATCCCACTGAGAAGCTTCCTGTACAGGTGAATGGTGTTAATTGGAAAAGGTACACGTGCAATTTAGTAATAATTACCATGGGAAAATGTATTGTTTGTTTCGGATACGACCTTCCAAGGTATTTTTTAAACACAAGATTTGGGATAAGCATTTTCCAAATCGCAGTCGTAGGTTTAGTGGAATATGTCGAAAATAAAATAGCTTAAGATTATTTCCTTTTTCATGTTTTTAATTGGAATGTTTAAGAAAATTATTGCAACCCAGAAAGGAGCATCGTTTTATTGCAGTCAAGTACAGATGTATTAACACGTGATTTCAAGCCTATGAAGGAATGCTCCTCCCATCGTTAAGTTTTTCCCGCCACACCTATTGATTGGATTGTAATAGGTGTGTTGCTTTTGATACACGGGCCACCCACCTGTCAATTAAGTCACATCAGGCGTTCAAAGGAATGACAATAGACACTGAATACTCGCATTGTGCACGTCCGATTGTTGTTGAATTTCTAGACAATTATATTATCTGTCAAATGAACAATTGTGTGAACCCAAAAATAAAACTGGAACGTAACAATAACGATGTCAATATATGTTGCAAAACATTGTTGTTATGGTTTTTAATGCATTGGAAATAAGTATTTTCTCACTGAAAGTTAGTGGTAAGCATATATACTGCATGTGCGAGTCATACATGTAAATCGCGGTTACCCGCCCCTGTAAGGGAGGTAACACCACTTAATTCGCAATCGGCGAACTTACAATTTTTTGAACCTTCATATAGATTAATTTGTTTAACTTTTGTAAGAAGGGATGGCAATTGCATGTATGCAAAAAGGCAGAATTTCAATGAAACTAACACATTTTCACATGCAATATTTTAAGTTCTGGCCTTGAAATTATATGAAAAGCTTTGGTATAGCATAACCTTGATCCAGTCAACCTTGCTCCATATAATCAGCTGGATACATGTCAACAACACCATTGCGTTGCATGTGAATTTCCAAGGTTAACAAAAAAATTAAAAAACTACAAACTTTTTAAATTTTTAATTCATATCTTATTCAATTTAAGCCTTAGTTAAGGTAAGTACACAAAACATATTTTGAAAAATCGGCAATGTATTTCATCATCGTCCCATGATTTTGAACTTAATAAAAAAAATACCTCAAGCTGCATGTACTCCTTTTCCAGTTCTTCCCAGTCTTCCATACATGCTTTAACCATTGCATCCTCGTGTTTTTCGCCACCTGACTCTCTCTCATTGTCAGACTGATCACCATCCATCTCGACGTGATCAGTGCTGCGGATGATTTGTAGTTTGTAAATTGTATTTCCGGTACAGGTACAACAGTTCAAGGTTTATATCGGGACAACTGTGAGACAATTTCGGTGCCGTATTAAAATCATGCTACCTGTGAAAATTCGCTACCAGTAGTATTGAATAGGCCATGATTGCTACCGTACAACAATAGTAAAACGAAAAGAGATGTTCGATTTATATGTTATAGGTATATCCAATTTGGTTTAATTTTTTTTTCAATTTGTTTCATTTAAAATTTCATCACGTGCTGTAATATCTGAACCTTGAGAAAAATACTGTAGTAAAGAAAGCAAAGTGTTGGAAAGACAAATGTTTACCATTAACAAGCCATTGATCTTTTCGAAATCACATAGTTACGTGGTTCTGTGCGGGGAAACCGGGAAACTAAAAAGGGGGGGGGGGGGTAAAATCGGCAGTTATTGCGTCCTTCCGTCGGGCATCCTCGAAGATCAAAGAAAAGCTACCGACAAGTTTCAATTTCTATTGATTTTATTTTACAGTAATTACAATTGTTTCAACAAATTTGCAATTAGATGTATTCCAAATTAACGTCAAATTAGCATGCATGTGCATAAACATTGCTAACTTGAGAACTTAATAATGTTTTCAGAATTTTAAGAAGAGTCTTATTTTTGCCAGAGACATGTAATTATATGTCTCTGTTTTTGCAAAAAATTTTATGAGATTATTGACTTCGATATTTATTTTAAACTATATAAACTGTTGATGACCTTTATTCGAATGTAACTGAATTGTTTTTCTATTGTATTATTATATACATTGTTAACAAAATTTCATTAAGCCTTTTAAATTATGTTAGTTTAAAGGACTTAATATACGATTCTAGACATATGTTTAATCCAATTCTATAAGTATCTAAATATAACCTGCTTCTTTAAAATAGTTTTACATCAAAGTTTATGAAATTCTTAACTGATTCAAACATCAGCTTAAATATCAGTTTCAACCAAAATGGTCAGCTGATATATAGCGGCTCGTCCAAAGGAATTTCGTGTGGTCTATTTAAGGACAGTTTTGTTTTCGAGAAATATTTAAATATTTTACAAAAGGATGCCATTACATTATGTCAATTTAGAACTTGCAATCATAGGTTATAGCAATTGAAACAGGGCGATGGTCGGGAATTGAAAGACAAGCGAGAAGGCATCCTCACTAGTCAGTGTTTCTGTGTTCACATGTGTTTCGTGGACACATGGGACACAGAAACCCTGACTTGTGAGGATGGCGAGACGGTAATAAATTGTGGAATAACCCAAAAAATAAAATTGAAAATTATCGATCAAGTCAAATTTATAATCATCTACAATTTTATGTAAAGATACGAATGCAATAAAAAACATACGAATCTTGCCCTATAAATCGTGAAATAATCCAAACAAAACAAATATATATGATAAAATTGAACTGAACAAGTATTTCTAAGGCCGTGTTTAAACTTGAGCTAGGAGGAATCGATTCAAATTAAATCGATCTATATATAAACCGTTTTGCGTTCAGATTACACAAGGCGAAATCGATTGCAATCGATTTATTTTAAATCGCTACGATTACACTATCATATAAATCGATAGGTTTTAACTATCATGTGTAAACAAATAATTATTTTAGTTCTCTCCAAATCCTTCTATACCCGGTCATCACCCCATAATTCACTAAAATGCACTTTTTTTGTCATGGGGCCACGCAGCCCCTCCCCCCCCCCCCTTCCTGCTCGCTCTGTCATTTTTTTGGTTTTGTAATAAAATACCCGGGAAAAGTACAAGTGGATATTTGGCACCATACATGCGTACTTATCATTTACGTAATTTAAATAGATTGCAATCGATTTCAACGTGTTTACACCAAAAAATAGATCGGTTTATTTTGAATCGATGTATTATAAACCACCTCCTCAACTGGACTATTTTTGAATCGACTGCAATCGATTTAAGTAGTATTCTAGCTAAGGCCGTGTTTACACTAGAGGAAAAAGATCGATCTTTTTGGAGATCGATTCAAAAAGCATCGATCTCTCTCTAATGTAAACACTTTAAATCGATTGCAATCGATTCAAAAATAGTCCAGTTGAGGAGGTGGTTTATAATACATCGATTCAAAATAAACCGATCTATTTTTTGGTGTAAACACGTTGAAATCGATTGCAATCGATTTAAATTACGTAAATGATAAGTACGCATGTATGGCGCCAAATATCCACGTGTATTTTTCCCGGGTATTTTATTGCAAAACGAAAAAATGACAGAGCGAGCAGGAAGAGGGGATGCGTGGCATAATGATGAAACAGTGCTTTTAATTGAATTATGGGGGGGGGATGAAACTCTTATTCTATAAAGTAGCAAGCGGTGTTACACGTGTATTAATTAACAATGTGATAACCGCGTGAAAATGTGCATAAATACATTCTAAAAATAATTATTTGTTTACACATGACAGTTAAAACCTATCGATTTATATGATAGTGTAAACGTAGCGATTTAAAATAAATCGATTGCAATCGATTTCGCCTTGTGTAATCTGAACGCAAAACGGTTTATATATAGATCGATTTAATTTGAATCGATTCTTCCTAGCTCTAGTGTAAACATGGCCTAAGGGTCAGGCAGTGGGCGGCACATCAAAAATTTTGTTTTTAGCTTTTTTGGCTTAGATGCATTCATTTTGATATAAAAACAAATTCTTACAAGATTTTACATTTGAAAAAGTGTCAATTGCCTAAATAATTTTTGACTGGTTATATAGAGAAAAATGCTTTTTGAATCGATTCCAAAAAGATCGATCTTTTTCCTCTATTGTAAACACGGTCTTACATATACGTTACGTAATATAACGTAACAAAATCTAAAAATGCCTTTTTATTATCAAATTATCTCAATCAATTAATAAAAGACACACAAATATATACATTTTAGTATGGGAAGATCAGAATGCATTAAAATATATTAAACATGCCCTATAATCATGAAATAATCCAAGAAATAAAATTGAATCGTAGCTCCCATACATGCAAAAAAATCATTTGCTTGCACGTGAGATTGTCAAAAAAAACACAAAAAAAATAATAACCTGAAAAAAACGAAAAAACCACCCGGAAAAGTGATCGGCGCTTGACGGACGTTGATCGATGCACTTTGAACTTTTTATTTTTTCAATGACCCCCAACTATGTTGAATACAAACAAACAAATATTAACATAATATACTTATACAATAGTTGCTTATATAGAGGGCATTGTCATGATATCTTGACTGCACAAGGGAGAGTGGTATTGCCTGAAACATTGATAATTATCAATGTTAAAGGCAATACCACTCTCCCGAGTGCTGTCAAGTATCATGACAATGCCAGCTATATAAGCAACTATTATATTTATTTTATTGAAGAATTAAGAAACAATGTGTTTAAGACTGTATTATGTATGTGCAGCTGCTTGCTGTATGATTTGAATGTTTGGCCTCATTATATATCATTGTTTGGCATTTTTAGGCAATACACAGTTAGTTTTCCAAACTTTATGACATTTGTTCCTCGTTTGGGTTGTACATGTAGATACATGTAGATATATTTTTTTATAAATTAAAAAAAGTTTATGTTGCTTGTTACTGGAGAGAGCATTACCACGACGTGCGCGTTATCACGGCGTGATAATGCCCTCACGTCAAATTACTGCAAATTCACTAATACCAGCTGACCTTGTTTTATCCAATTAAAACAAACATAATTTTACTGATATGAAATAAATGTAAGTAATCAAATGACAACTTAATAATTAAATGTAACATCCAAATTGGTACATAAATAATGATACACAGGTGTGATTTAGGAAGGCAATACTGATAAAGTATATCATAGATTAATTAAAATTCTATCAATTTACAACATATTATGTTATCTTTCATAGTTTAGCGACATTTACTTCTGTTTTATAGTCATTACAGTTGAACAAGTCATTAAATTTTAAAGTATTTGGATGTTTAAAAGAATCTTTTGGTAACAATCGATTTTTTCCATAGAGAAAAATTTACATTCAAACAAATACTGAAATTCATCACCAATACATTGCATATCACAAATATCGCAAATACGATCATCTCTTTCAACTCCCTAGAAACGACCCTGTTCAATGGTTAAACTATGATTTAAACATCTGAAATTACAATCAGCTTTTCTCAGATCATATGGAAGATCTAACAAATATATTTCTCAAAATTATGGGTACACTTGAAAATTATGTAGTTTTGGAGAGATGAACAGATTGTATGAAGATTGCTTAAATGATCACATTTGGAGATACACTTTGTGATAACCGAAATTCAGAATAACCACAATCATTTAACACTTGTTCAATACACACTATCCATTCAGAGTGGTAAAAATGTTTGATATGAATATCATATACATAAGTCAAAACAATTTGTTTTTCCAAAATGTTATCATTCTACTTTTTATAACAATATCAATAGGAAATCTATCGAATCACCATATAATATATCATTTGGAGTAGATGTTTTAGGCCAAGTATTTGAACACTAAAAGATTCAAATAAATCATTATTGTTGAAGCCCCATACTTCACAGCTGTACAATAGTACAGGTGCCACCATTGTATCAAAAAGTTCTAACTGTATATCAATGGGAAAATTAAATTGTCTACTCTTTTTCAAAATACTATACAGAGCTTTTCTACCTGGATAGACAAGCTTAGACTTGTTACAAAAAGAACCATTGGACATAAAAACAGTGCCTAGATACGTAAAGTCATCTACAATATTTAACACTTCGTTGTTTAACACAAAAACAGGATTTTCATTTACAATTTTCTCTTTTGAAAAATAACAATTTTAGTTTAAGAGACATTTACCACAAGTTTCCAAGTTTTACAATATAGATACATGTACATTGCATTTAAACATTAGCTTGATATTGTATACTCGTTCCCTTAAAATTAACATTATTTCAATAGTATCCGTCGAAAAGTTTGTTTACCGCATGAGTTTAAAATGAAAAAGATACACGGACGTGCATGTGGACAGCCAGTCGTCGAACATTGACAGTACTTGTGTGGAAATTGACGTTCTCCCAGGAACACGTTCTTAAGATGTTTCAAGAAAGGAAACGAAAAAGTCTTTTGATTCTCCATATCCAGATATTGCGTTCGTTTTTGTCATTTAATTTATGTATGGATTAAACTCTTTAAAACCCCAAAATGAAGGAGATTCCGAGGGGCTTCACCCCCTGTTCCCTACCATAGCTCAGCCCTGGACCCGATGGGACCTAAGGCGGTCCCCAGACCCCTCGCCTAATTAAATTTGGACAAAAAATGTATTTTAAAGCTTGAAGGATTAAACACTCCCCAACGGTATCGATGGAAGGTACAGACGAGGTCGATTGGCATACTTTTAGCTATAATATCGATAATTTATTTACAGAAAGCTGGCACAAAACATCCCATAACATAAACGAGATTTGGGAGGAGTGGAAGTCAAAAGTTAACAAAGCGACTGAATCTGTAGCTAAACGCATTGCATGTGTAAAAAAACTATAGGGATTTTTGGGATAAATCATTGGATACACTACTGAAGTCTAGAAAAGAGGCAAACAGGCTCCGTAGATTACATAACAAAACGCGTCCGTGCGATAGTCCTCTTGGTTATCAGATTTCAGAAATATACCTTAAGAGGAAAAGGGCGCTCCAAGAGGCAATTCAACGCAAACGACTTGAGACAAAAATGGGGAAAATTGGAAGCAATTTAGCCAAAAAAATAATAAAAAAATTTGGCAGTTGCTTCGAGGACCCCGTGAAAACATATACCCAAGTCGCATTATTGATCCGAATAACCGAGATGATTATTTTGAAGACGAGAGTGATATAAGTAAATGCCTTATGGATCACTTCAGTAAAATCGGTAAAGATGACACCATAACACCCGAACATAAAGCTAACATCAATAATGTTCTTCATTCGCTAGACTCAGAAAGTTCTGGTAGTGAAAACATGTTGTCAATGGCTTTTTCCAAGATCTCTATTTCTGAAGCTCTTCGTTGTTTAAAATCCGGGAAAGCGCCAGGTGTCGATGAAATTCCGAACGAGTTTCTAAAACATGGTGGTGATGGTATGTTAAGAACATTATGCGATCTGTTTACGTTTATTTCGGACACCGAGGAAATACCAAGGGAGTGGCAAAAAGGGATTATTGTACCACTGCATAAATCTGGCTCCCGATGCGACCTCGATAATTATAGGGGGATTAACCTTTCTTCAAATGTTTATAAACTCTTTGCAAAAAGTCTAGAAATTTGTATAACAGGTTTCTTGGAGGAGAGAAATACGCTAGGCGAAACACAAGGCGCCTTCCGAAAGGACAGGCGAATTGAAGACCAAATTTTTGCTCTTCAAGGAATCTGTGCCTTATCTCGCTCCTCTAGGAAACCTCTCTACATAGCCTTCCTTGATCTATCTAAGGCTTTTGACAGAGTTTGACGAGATGGCCTTTTCGTCAGGTTGTGGTAAAGCGGCATACAAGGAAAGGTCTGGCGTCTATTACGTAAAATTTACGAAAATGTTGAAAACAAAGTTTTATTCGGAGATATAGAAACAGAATGGTTTGAACAGGACTATGGTGTCAAGCAGGGATGTGTGTTGTCACCCACCCTTTTCTCTATACTTATGAACGATTTGGTAGAGATGTTCGATAACCGCGACTTTGGCTATGAACTCCAACAACAGTTCATAAACTGCCTGCTCTTCGCAGACGATGTCGTTTTGATTGCTAAATCTCAAGAGGATCTCCAATCACTCTTGAATATTTCATACGAATTCGCAGCAAAGTGGAATTTAAAATTTAACACTAAAAAATCAAAAGTTATGGTTGTTGGAAAGCGAGTTGATCCAAATAATAATTGGTCGCTCGGTGAACAACACATAGATGAGGTAAATGAATATAAGTATCTTGGTTACTATGTAAACATGGTCCTTAAATCTAATCACCATGTAAATGTGTACTTAAAAAATAAAATGGAAAATCTGTTAAATTATATGACATGTGTCCTTGGTGAGCACGGGGACTTTAACCGAATAAACTTTGGTGACGCCCTTTGGAACTCGGTTCTTAGGCCCACCTTGACACACACATGCTCTGTTTGGGCCCCTTTATCTTCTGCAAATCTATCGTTGATCGATAGTTTGCAATATCGAGCGGCTAAGATAGCTTTTAATACGAAAATGAACATTCCTAAATGTGCTTTACTACTCGAATTAGGCTGGGAGCCAGTAACGGCATTCATTACTCGTCAGAGAGTATCTTATTTCAAACGAATTAATAGATTACCCGTTAGCAGACTATGCGAGCTTCAACGGCATTGTGATGATTGCTTAGGATATGTACAAGAAATTAACAATCTTAGGGATAATTTTGATTTTAAAAACGTCGGTTCCTTTTATTGGACATTTTACCCGGGAAAAGTTATTCCAGGACGTAACTTCTAAGAGTAGTCTTAACCTATATTTAAGTTGTCATGTACAAATAGGAAGACAGACATATTTGTCCGATGCAAGTGACTTCAAATCTTCAAGATTGAAGCTGCTTGCACTGACAAACTATTTGCCTGTCAACAAAAATCTATTAAGGATGAACTTGTCTGACGAGTCTGAAGATATTGAACATTTGCGTTTGCATTGCCCTTCACTCGAGTATATCCGGCAAAAATATTTTACTATTTTTTCATATTCGACTAATACCGTTGGTTTTATGGAACTGTCGTCACGTGCCAAAATCTTATTTTTAATTGGAGACATAGGTTATGCTTTATGCTTTTAACCAAGTCGTGAATGAAAGCGAGCTTTTGATTTGCTACATTAAGGTATGATGTAGCTAATCAAAATAGTGACTTATAGCCCGAGAATTTCCTAGCTAGGTTTGTCAGGGTTTCGTGGACACATGTGGACTAGGAAACCCTGACTTGTGAGGATGATATTCCATCGGATGATTACATATTGTTTTGCATCTCCCTGTAAGATTGTATCCTTGAATGGTGTTTAACGCCACTTTCATAATTTTCAGCTATATCATGGCGTCCATGTTTTATTTAAGGAATATTTCATTGGGCACGAATATATGCTAATTTTACAATCGGTTGTCCCTTAATGTCCAATATTTGGTTAAAATGTGGGCAAAGAGGGCAAACCCGTGGTAAAATCAGTGTATATTCTTGCCCCCAATGAATTATTCCCATTCTAATAGGACATATATTTGCAGAGACATCTATCCTATACTTAAATATACAGTCCCTGATATATCTTAACCTTTTTCAACAACGTAACCTTTGAGTTGTAGGACTTTTTGTCCATTTAGGACACAACTTTCGATTGTGAATGTCGTTTAAATAATATGTGAAAAATCTTTCTATGACGTCGCCATAAAGAGTTGATCGTTTATAACGTTGATTAGGAATATATATACTCGTTTTACATCTGGTACTCAAATTGTTTTAGACACGTGCACGTCATATTAAAAATGGAAGAGTAAGCCGAAATACCCGAAGAAAAACAACGACTTTCTGTAATAAAACTGGCAATCCTTGTCAATTAAGATTGGATTCGAGTACACCCTGCCCGCAGTGAGACTCGATCTTTCAACCTCTGTGTTGATAGGCCACGTGATCAATAGGCAGATAAACTACCTTAACCGGCCCCTCATTGTTAGAACAAGTTAAGTTGTTTACCCGACTCGAACCCACAATATCAGTGTTGATAGATCAGCCAATAGAAATTCTATTGTGTTAAAACCTTCTTATTGTGCAAAAAGAAAACCTATGTACATTGTACAAGGTGCATTCCATACAGAAAACAATCTATGTACATTGTACAAGGTGCATTCCATACAGAAAACAATCTATGTACATTGTACAAGGTGCATTCCATACAGAAAACAATCTATGTACATTGTACAAGGTGCATTCCATACAGAAAACAATCTATGTACATTGTACAAGGTGCATTCCATACAGAAAACAATCTATGTACATTGTACAAGGTGCATTCCATACAGAAAACAATCTATGTACATTGTACAAGGTGCATTCCATACAGAAAACAATCTATGTACATTGTACAAGGTGCATTCCATACAGAAAACAATCTATGTACATTGTACAAGGTGCATTCCATACAGAAAACAATCTATGTACATTGTACAAGGTGCATTCCATACAGAAAACAATCTATGTACATTGTACAAGGTGCATTCCATACAGAAAACAATCTATGTACATTGTACAAGGTGCATTCCATACAGAAAACAATCTATGTACATTGTACAAGGTGCATTCCATACAGAAAACAATCTATGTACATTGTACAAGGTGCATTCCATACAGAAAACAATCTATGTACATTGTACAAGGTGCATTCCATACAGAAAACAATCTATGTACATTGTACAAGGTGCATTCCATACAGAAAACAATCTATGTACATTGTACAAGGTGCATTCCATACAGAAAACAATCTATGTACATTGTACAAGGTGCATTCCATACAGAAAACAATCTATGTACATTGTACAAGGTGCATTCCATACAGAAAACAATCTATGTACATTGTACAAGGTGCATTCCATACAGAAAACAATCTATGTACATTGTACAAGGTGCATTCCATACAGAAAACAATCTATGTACATTGTACAAGGTGCATTCCATACAGAAAACAATCTATGTACATTGTACATTTTATACAGCAATGAACACAATGTTAGAACCACAAGACGGAGAAGGGACGACGTTTATACGAAACAAATCCGTATTAGTGTTATACACATATGTCTCAGCCTGGTCTGAATAATATTAAAAATTCCTTTCACCGTTCGAAGCGCAAAAAATCGAGTGTATTATAATCATACTGCCTTTGAACGAGGGTGTTAGGGTAGATTATCACAATTAGTGGTGGGGGATCTTTTATGTCAACGTCTTTTGTCCGTTTTTCACGTCTGTTAACTTAAAAAAAACTGTTAACTGTTTTTCACCATTTAGCTGTTATCTGGATTCTTCAAAAATGACATTGTTGTTAACTGTTATAATGGAAATAAAAATCCTGTTTGCTGTTAATAAACAGAACACTGTTAAGTGTTTTTAGAGATTTGTTTCTCTGTTATCTGTTAATTCATTTTATTCACCACTTTTTAATTGAGTCTTCCTATGAATGGAGGAAATTACATCATGTCACAAGTTACTACGGAAACACTATATATAATTATTATTATTAGTTCGTTTCTTTTTGCTACGTTTAATTGATTTCAATCTTCAGCTGTTGCAAATTTACAATCTCCACGCAAAGGATTCTGGGTATTCTACGTCAACCACAATCACCTCTGCCATGCCATTGGTTGACATATTGAGAGATATCTCTCATGGCGGATAAGCTCCGCGTACAAACGCAGTAATTTCAATGTAAAACTGTATCAAAAGTGTTTAAAAAGACTATATAAAAATAAATAAGATCTCGTATATTATTTTACAAACATCGTTCTTTGTTTACCAACGTCACGGGCAGACGAGAAATGTAGTCCCGCAGTAAATGGAGGATGACGTGTGGCAGAGGTTATATCTGGGAACCAGTTATGTTCTCTGCGCCGGAGAGTGGCAAATTTAGTTCTGTCAAGTTACTCTACAGTGGGTATAACATAATTATCACTGTAACCAAAGTAAAACGAATAGTCGTACTCTCTTTTTTGCTAGAAAAACTAAAATAAAATTACATTTCGGCAGTAAAATTCGGCCTACAATAATATTATCAATAATTTTCATTGATAAACTATTAATCAAGAATTATTGACGAGAAAAGCATAAGCATGACTGATTGTGCCTTAGAGAGAAGTAATTTCTTGTGTTTCTCCACCTGCATCTTTCTGCAATTTGAAAACATGAAATATAATGCAAGACAACTGGCTCTGTCATCTAGATGTCGGAACTTGGTCATGAGTTTAAATATTTTCGACTAGTTCAGTTGAATAGTTGATGTTAGTGTTTATCGAGATCTCGTCACTATTGTCGATTTCGCGTACATGTTTTCTCGAGATCGGGAGGCCTGGTGGTAGTGGTAAATGATATTTATGTGATGTTATTACATATAAATACACCTTGTTTATTTGTTAATTTCTAGCCCATTGCCACCATTAGGGAAAGCTGTTCTCAACCAAAATCATCTAGATAATGTATTACTGAAAAACGTAACTTTTGAAACAGAAGTGATGGAAGAATTTATTCTCTGACATATTTGTGCACTTGACGGAAGCCCCATGGGAAAAACTAAATCAACAAAAATCGAACCATTCCACTGATAACAAATCGGAAACTGTCTATACGCCCGCTGTAAATCTTTCTTAAACATTAAACTACCTCTGCCCTTAATATGTAAAATATTCACTAAATCATCAATACTGGGAAAATATAATTCTTTCCTCAAGATAAAAATCTTTTGAAATACCATCATTCACCGATTTGCTTGGTGGGAAACTAAGATCCAAAATAACCCTACGCTCCACCGAATCTTTTTTGGCACCGAATTTAACGGAGAAATCACAATCCCAACCGAAAAAGAGTTTACGTGAAATGGACCTAATATAGATCCATACATATATAGCTTCTTTCTCCAAATATTTATAAATATGGTTTGTAACAATCTAGTTATTAATGTTAACCTCCGGAGTTCGTATCCAATTGGAGCCCCAAATTCTAAAAATTCACTGATGATATTATCATGATAATCAGAAATGTTCTCTAAAAAATCTAACATTTATAACAGAAATATATATAACTGGAATTCGACAACCCAAAAAGTTTCGAAGTTTAGAGGCAACACACCGATTATGTGTCTCAATTAGATTTATATTTCTATCATCACAAATGGAACCTCTGAATTTTTTATAAAATTTCCCGACTTTACATTTAACTGATTTAGTATCATCTTTTCTTTTAATCTTTTTTACATGATCATCATCATATATAAATGCTTTAATAAAGGAGGACAGGAAAACATCCGCTAGAGGGTTCAAATTATAATTCTTCGAATTGTCCTTGTTAACCATGGCAATTTTTCATAGCCTAGTCAATCTCTTTGATGAGGACAGGCATCAGAACATTCTGGGTGCAACAGTTTCCCACCATCCTTTCTGTAACAAGTAGCACAAAAATGTTGTAAAAATCTCTCAACATCTTTAATTTTCTCGCAATTGGATGAGTTCTGAGAACATTTGTTTCTCTGAAAAAGGAGCAAAAGAACTCGTCTTTATTGTTCAACTTGTTATCACTGAACCTATTTTTGAATCATTCTTTTTACTTGTAACATATTTGATCAATAAAGTGGATTTAATATCACTTAAATCATGTTACCAATCAGCTATACCGTTCTCGATCTGCCTAATAATATGGCCATACAACTTTTTATTTCCATGCCATTCACAGAGCTCAAAATAATATTAAGCTAATTTCTTTAACAACGAAATTCTACCTTTTCTTTCAATTTCGTCAATTCTTGGGCATAAAATAATTTCAAGTTCACCAGCTAAAAACATATTAAACTCTAAATCATCATAAGAAACTTTTGAGCCTGCATATTCAAATTGTAACTTAGACTGAGGCCATCATTGTTTCTTGACTACATCATCTGTGTGTTTATCCATTATCATATACCAGATTTGCTTTTTCTACTTTTGTTTTTATAATGAGCGAAAGTTTTCTCATCAGAGGAACTTGAAACATCAGAACTAGCATAATCTATGATTTACAAACTTGTCTTCTTGCTTTATCTTTGACATAACTATTTTTTCCTAAATCATCTAAAGTAACATATGCACATACTTATTTTTAATACTACAAATTAAATCACCTTCTTTTCCGTTTCTTTTTGGAGCTCTCTTTCTTGCTCTTTTATACGGAAAGCGCGAGGTATCTTAATACTTCAGACTTCTGACTTCATAGTCCAGACTTCTGAATTCATACTTCAGTGTTAAAACTCTTGTTTCATACTTCTAACTTCATACTTCTAAGTTCAAAGCTCAGACTTGTAATCATTACACATAAGAATAACAATAGGGACAGTGCTGAATAAAATCAGTTTCAGGTAAAAATGATAACAACATCAAGTTTCTGAAAAGAAACACTTATATCGTTATACGCATTAAAAATAATAAAACGCAACAAATTAATTATACATAAAATTTTTCACACATTACCCTAACAAATAAATCCGGAAATAAAGCCCGATTCCGAGCCATTATATAACAAATTTGTTTAGTTAAACCAAAGTACTCGCTGGACGACAGTGACAACTCGACAAAATCTGTAGAGTTTCAAACCAAGACTCTTTCGATAAAATGCAACAATCGTAGGTAAGACATGGGGTAACCTATTACTTATAGGGTTAAGCGCATATGGAAGTGCGAGTGTTGCGCAATCACTGCATTTTCCGTGGCCATGAGTCATGACACAGCCGTTTTTGATACCCGTCCTTCAGTCAGTTATCAACAGTTGAGTACACATATTTTGTTGTTGTGTGTGTTTATTTTCATATTGGACGTAAATATGATGGGAAAGTGAAAAGATCGACTTTTTATTTAATTATACTACGTGTGTTCAGTTAATGTAAAAGAGGTCTTATTGTGGTAGTATTGATCTCGGTTAACCAGTCATATGGAGTTATGGTCATTTCGTACCCTGACCATTTCGTACCCTTACAAATATGGTCAATTCGTACCCATCGCTGAGTCAATTCGTACCCGACGGATGGTCAATTCGTACCCGACTAAAATCGTAATGATATTGTATGTAAAAATTAAAAATGATTAATAAAATGTTTTATTTTGTTATGTTACTCAAATTTATTTGTAATTAGTCGGCATATTGTGATCAGGTGCGGTTTCTTTGATAGTTATTTTGGATGCAGTGTGGTGATAATTAATTTTGTGTGGTCTCATTAAAATTAGGATTGTAAGCGTGAACATAAAACAAGTCTATTACTCATCATTATTTAAGAAATAGAAATAATGATGAGTAAAAAAAAATATATATATGGTGATGGAATAATATAAGTCCACTGGGATCGTGTAAAAAGATCCGCCGAGATGTGCGTGAAAGTAATGAAGACTCTCCTGACAAATTACTGAAACTCGGGACTATCCAGAGTGTACGGACAATTTCATAACTGTGCAGTGTTGCTATGTTTTTGTCTTTAATATATATTTTTATTTAGTGCTCCAGATACTTATTTTTGTGCTCTTCTTTGTTACCATTATTATGTCATTTATCGTAATAAAATTTAAAAAATACAAGTTTTCATATTTCACATATTTCATTTTTAATAAGTCAGTTTTCTTCACGCATTGCAGAACAAATCCATGATGTATAAAAGACAACAAATGATTAGTTCACTTAAAATAATAAAAGATTTAATGTGCACACTTAGAATCACAAACTAATTACAATCTTACATCATACAATAAAAATTATCACCACACTCCATTCAATACAAAGAACCTGAACACAATATGCCGACTAATTAAAAATAAATTTGAGTAAAATAATCAAAAAAACATTCAATTGATCACTCTTTACCTTTTTAATACATACAATTACATTACGATTTCATAAAATTTTAAGGTACGAATTGATCATCCGTCGGGTACGAATTGACTCAGCGATGGGTACGAATTGACCAAATTTGTAAGGGTACGAAATAGTCAGGGTACGAAATGACCAGTTCCCGTCATATGCCTTGTCTTTATAAGAATATAAAATCGAAGTTATAGATGAGTATTCAATAGATAATTAAAAAAAAGCTGAGGGACAGACAAAATTATGTAGAAGTAATTTTGGTTAGAGCAATAAATGCACAATATTTTAAAAGTAATAATTTAGGCTTGGGTTCAAATACAAATACAAATACAAAAGCTTTATTTTAATTCGGCACATACAAAACAGTACAACACAAGCTCTGATGAGCTTTTTACCGAATACAGACAAACATAACATACATGCATGCATACAAATTAAAATGACGTAACAGTACAATAAAATAAATAACATCAAAAGCACTAGCACATGCATAAAGCAACATACAGTTAAAAAAAAGTAAGATCAAAAGCACTAGCCTAAGCAACAGCAACATACAGTTGAAGCATAGCATAACAGCACCTAAAACTGAAGGCAACTAAAAATAACTAAGCAGTTTTAAAAACTGAAGACAACTAAAAATAACTAAGCAGTTTTAAAAACTGAAGACAACTAAAAATAACTAAGCAGTTTAAAGCTAAGACTGAAGACAACTAAAAATAACTAAGCAGTTTAAAGCAGAAGATAAAAAAAAATTACTTACAAGCAGAACAGTGACATTCAGATCCATTCCAGGACTGAATGAGGCTTTTAAACTGATAAAAACTGCCCTCAGTCCTGAAATGGTCTGGAAGGCTGTTCCACATTACAGCTGCAGCAAATTTAAAACTTTTCTTACCATAAGTTGATGTTTTTACTCGTGGTACATCCAAAATATTGTTATATCTGAAAGAATATTTAGATTCTTTAACATTTAAGAGATTTTGTAGACAAACAGGTGCAATTTTGTTTACAATTTTATATGTTTCTAGAGCCATAGTTCGTTGGCGTCTTATATGTAAGGAAGGCATCAAGGCTTTTTCTAATAACATTTCGTATGTGCTGGAGTAGTCATCATATACAAAACGGAGTGCTCGTTCCTGCACTTTTTCAATTTTTTTAGAATTTCTCTCTGTGCAGAAGTGCCAAGCCAAAGGGCAAAAGTTAAAATTACTGAGGATAAAAGTATGAAATATAGTTAGTTTACTAAGTCTATCCAAACAATGTCCCAAACGCTTTAAAATATTTAATTGCTGTGATGCCTTCCTGCAGATGTTGCTAATATGTACATCAAAGTTTAGCTGATAATCAATATCTATACCTAGTAATTTTACAGTGGATTCACACGAGATATTCGAGCCTTGAATGTCTATACAGGGATATTTAGAAAAAGTTTTTTTACCAATTGCTAAAAATTGAAATTTATCAGGATTTGCCTGCATTTTGTTTATCTTAAACCATTCAATAAGTTCTATTGAATCACTTTGCAAGGCACTTATTAAATTATCATAATTCGGGTTACAAAAAGACAAAGTGTTGTCGTCTGCATAATTGTACAAGGTACCAGATTTCACAACTGAAAAAATATCATTAATAAACACGTTGAACAATAGAGGTCCAAGTATTGAGCCTTGTGGGACTCCTTTATGGATGTCAGCCCAGCTGCTGAGGATGCTGTTCAGTTTAATATGCTGTTTCCGGTTTGTTAAATATGATTTTAGGAGGGAGACCGAATTTGGTAAAACACCATATGCTGACAATTTGTCAAGCAAAATATCATGGGGGAGGCAGTCAAATGCCTTAGAGAGATCCATGAGAACTGCTGCAACATATTGATTATTGTCCAGAGCAGTACGCCAATCTTCAATCAACCTCAGCAAGGTGGTCTGACATCCATGTCCCTTTCTAAATGCACACAAATAAGGGTTAAAAATAGTATCAAAATAATCTGAAAGTTGGATTTCCATTACTTTTTCAAAAATCTTAGAAAATATGGGTAATACACTTACTGGTCTATAATTTGACTTTTCAAGTGGATTATTTTTCTTAAATAATGGAGTAACCTGGGCTTGTTTGAGTCGGTCTGGAAAAATACTACATTCTACAGATAAATTAATTAGTGTTGTTAACTGTGGTACAATAACCTCTTTACAATTTTTTACAATTTTAGCTGGGATACCGTCAAATCCTGTAGCCTTCTTAATATTAATATTGTTTACAATTTTTACAACATTGTTTTCTGTAACCTTTTGAAATACAAAACTTTTTTCAGGCTTTAATTCCATTGTTTTCTTAATATTTACAATACTTGGATGACTTTCTGGATTATACAATATACCTTTTCCAATATCATTTGCTACAGTTGAAAAAAAATTGTTAAAACATTCAGTGACTTCTTTGCTGTTATTTATAATTTTGCTATTTTCACACAACACAATTTTCTGCTCACCTTTGTCGGTTTTTTTAGAGAAAAAAGGTTTCATAGTTGACCAAAAATTGTTGTTTTTACAACCACCAGTGCAACGTTCAAGAAAATAGTTTTTCATGGATTTTTTCTTCAGTTTTGTTACCAAGTTTCTTTGTCTACGATATCTGTCCCATGTTTTATCATTTTTATACTTTGTATACTGCGAGTACAGCATGTGTTTTTTGTAAATGGCTGATCTTAAATCACTGTTCATACATGGGAGGGGTTTTTTCCTTGGTTTGCGAGATTTGATAGGTGCATGTTTGTCTAAGACACTAATAAACTCTGTTTCATAGTTTTCATACATATTATTTATTTGTTGTTCTTCATTTGAGCATGTTTCCAGTGTTGGTTTATGTATTTTAATTTTTGATATGTCTTCATTAAAATTTGTGATTTCAAAGTTTTTGTAGCTGCGGTATCTTATGTACTCTTGTTTAGGTCTGTTAACATGACCTTTTAATGTGACCGAGATAAGATTGTGACAGTCACTTATACCTGTTGGTGTATTCAGCACATTAAAACAAAATTTTTTCTGATTTGTCAGTATAACATCAACTAAGGACGGTTTACAACCTTTCATAAAACAAGTTGGTTTACTTACTATTTGTGATAAGTTGAAGACATCACACAAATCGTTAAGAGTTGTACACTTTTTACCATCAAGCATATCAAAATTCAGATCTCCTAAGACAAGAATGTTTTCATAATTAATAAAACATTGTTTACTGTTCATTGTTTACATTGCTGAATGAAGGAAAATCGCCCAAATTCGAGTATGGACAAAATTTGAGTGTGTGGCCATAACTTTAAAGTAAAGTAAAGTAAAGTAAAGTAAAAGTAAAGTAAATTTTATTTAAAGTCGGCACATATATATACAGATAAACAAGACAAACATGAGCTCTGAAGAGCTCTTTATACTGACTGATATTATAAAACAGAAACAATACATATTATTAAATTAATAAAAGCAGCACACATATAACATCAAGAGAGACATACACAACATACACTTCAAATACACAAAGCATCAACATGATCTAAGCAATTTGACAGCACTAAAACACTATGAGAGGCATTAAATATAAGCAGTTGAACTTGGCATTAAAAGAAGCGAGAATAAGTAAAATATTACAGAGCAAATATTGTAATTTATCATAATGTGCAAGCACTAAAATAAAGCACACAATGGTAAAGCATATAAGCAGATAAAAACATATAAGTTGTTGAAACTTTAGCACTAAAAAGCAAGTACATGTAAAAGAAACTAAAATTTTGCATACATGTTCAAAGTAAAACATTAAGGCAGAGCAATAGCTATAATCGATAAAAGCATTTAAAACAGGTTTGAAGACTTCTGCTATGAGGCGACGGAACATTACCTTCTACAGGCACTACAATGACATGTTTCAGAGAAACACCAATTCCAAACAAAATTTATGAAGGTACCAAAAGTAGATAGGCTTCTTGCCTGATCTGGCAGTGTGTTCCACAGCCTTGCCGCCTCAGAGCTGAAACTCTTCTTACCATACCTTATTTTCGGTCAGGGAATATCCGCTATGTTATTGTACCTATAATTATAAGAATTCTATTTTATTTTGACAATGTCATGGAGGAGAACTGGACTAGCTTTATTCAAGATTTTGTAGGTCTCTAGTGCCATGGTCCTCATTCTACGGACTTTTAATGATGGAAGTTTGGATAGTTCAAGTAAATGGTTGTAATTTTTGGTGTAGTCGTCATAAATGAAACGGAGGGCGCGTTCTTGTATTTTTTCAATTTTTTTGGTGTTTTTTTCTGTGCAAAAGTGCCATGTGAGTGGGCAGTAGCTTAAATTGGAGAGTATAAATGAATGATATATGGTCAGTTTAGCTAAGCGGCTGAGGTTGGATCCAATTCTCTTGAGTACGTTTAATTGGCGTGCTGCTTTGTGACAAATATTTGATATGTGTGTATTAAAATCAAGTTTGAAATCTAATGTTATCCCTAGGAGTTTTACCTCATCATCACAGTAGATTTTGTTGCCATTTAGATAAAAAATGATGTTCTGTTTATGGGTTTTGTTGCCTAGTGCTATTGCTTTAAACAATTGTTTTACTTAATTCTTATCATATATATAATAAAACAAATCTTGGGAAACCGGGAGGGTTTACCATCCAATATTCTTTCAATAGCAAGAAACAAAACACCAATAAACTATAGTTACACATTGCATGGACACAAACTAGAACATGTAGACAAAGCAAAATATCTAGGTGTTACTATCCAATCTGACATCACATGTGATAGTCATATAAATAACAACATTAACAAAGCAAACAAGACTCTTGACTTCTTACGTAGAAACATCAATGTAAATTCTATCACAGTAAAAGAACAAGCATTCAAGTCCCTAGTAATGAAGATCATCACTAGAGTATGCTTGTTCACTCAGTATGGAACCCCTATATAAAAGAAGATGTAATTAAAATAGAACTGGTACAACGAAGAGCTGCTAGGTATGTTACAAACCACTATCACAACACCTCTAGTGTTAGTAACATGATGCAACACCTTAAATGGCGTAGCCTAGCAGACCGTAGAACTGATATTTATAATAATTTATAATGAATTAGTAGCTGTCCCAAACACAAAAAACCCTGTTTTACTTTTTACTCACAAGTTTATTTACAACATTTTTTTGAAAACTCATAAGGTGACCATCAGCCTTGAGACGTTTATTGCTTAATACATTTCCTAATTAATTAAAATTTTCTTTAAAATATTTCATAAAGCATCTGAGACAGAACTGCCAATACCAAAATATGTACCCATACAATAACTAAAATTGATGCATACAAGGATGAGTTTGATGTAGGAAATTAAAGTTGCGTCCAGAACTGAAAACATGTGTGCCCTATATGAATTAAGAGTCCTTGCATGGATCTACATATATGGACAGTCTACATCATAATAAAAACAGATGTAAACAAGTCTACTTCTAACATTAAATGTGAACATTTTGATTGACATTTTTATATAACTGACATTAATTCAGTGACATTGGTTATACATTTAGATCCTTGTTTTTTATTCAATTTTGAAACACTATCTCTGTAGTTAAATAATGATTACTGCTGTTTAACATTGTGTTGGCTGCATAATCTAGATATTAAAAAGACTTGTTTATTTGTTTTGTATAAAAATAACTTCCTGGTTCCAGAATCCTAGTCATAACATAGCACTTTTGTATTTTTATTCTTCCGAACTGTTATTAAATTTAATTTCTTTAAACTTTTCAACATACATATTGGTTTGACTGGCAGATCTGCAGACTTAAATGGGCCTTTGTGCCATAGGTTTAACTAGCAGATCTTCAGACTAATGGGTCTTTGTTGACTGGCAGATCTTCAGACTAATGGGTCTTTGTTGACTGGAAGATCTTTAAAATATTGGGTCTCTGTAGGCTGGCAGATCTTCAAACTAACGGGTCTTTGTTGACTGGCAGATCTTCAGACTAACGGGTCTTTGTTGACTGGCAGATCTTCAGACTAATGGGTCTTTGTTGACTGGCAGATCTTCAGACTAATGGTTCTTTGTTGACTGGCAGATCTTCAGACTAATGGTTCTTTGTTGACTGGCAGATCTTCAGACTAATGAGTCTTTGTTGACTGGCAGATCTTCAGACTAATGGTTCTTTGTTGACTGGCAGATCTTCAGACTAATGGTTCTTTGTTGACTGGCAGATCTTCAGACTAATGGTTCTTTGTTGACTGGCAGATCTTCAGACTAATGAGTCTTTGTTGACTGGCAGATCTTCACACAAATGGGTCTTTGTTGACTGGCAGATCTTCAGACTAATGGTTCTTTGTTGACTGGCAGATCTTCAGACTAATGGTTCTTTGTTGACTGGCAGATCTTCAGACTAATGGTTCTTTGTTGACTGGCAGATCTTCAGACTAATGAGTCTTTGTTGACTGGCAGATCTTCAGACTAATGGATCTTTGTTGACTGGCAGACCTTCAGACTAATGAGTCTTTGTTGACTGGCAGATCTTCACACAAATGGGTCTTTGTTGACTGGCAGATCTTCACACTAATGGATCTTTGTTGACTGGCAGATCTCAGACCAATGGTCTTTGTTGACTGGCAGATCTTCAGACTAATGTGTCTTTGTGCCATAGGTTTGACTGGCAGATCTCAGACTAATGGGTCTTTGTTGACTGGCAGATCTTCAGATTAATGTGTCTTTGTGCCATAGGTTTGACTGGCAGATCTCAGACTAATGGGTCTTTGTGCCATAGATTTGACTGGAAGATCTCAGACTAGTACATATTGGTCTTTGTTGCCTGGCAGATGATCAGAATAATGGGTCTTTGTGCCATACATGTAGGTTTGACTGGCAGATCTCAGACTAATGGGTCTTTGTGCCATAGGTTTAACTGGCAGATCTCAGACTAATGTGCCTTTGTGCCATAGGTTTGACTGGCAGATCTCAATTCTCAGACCAATGTGTCTTTGTGCCATAGATTTGACTGGCAGATCTCAGACTAGTACATGTTGGTCTTTGTTGACTGGCAGATCTCAGATTAATGGGTCTTTGTGCTACAGGTTTGACTGGCAGATCTCAGACTAATGGGTCTTTGTGCCATAGATTTGACTGGCAGATCACAGAATAGTACATGTGTCTTTGTTGACTGGCAGATGATCAGACTAATGGGTCTTTGTGCCATACATGTAGGTTTGACTGGCAGATCTCAGACTAATGGGTCTTTGTTGACTGGCAGATCTTCAGATTAATGTGTCTTTGTGCCATAGGTTTGACTGGCAGATCTCAGACTAATGGGTCTTTGTTGACTGGCAGATTTTTGGACTAATGAGTCTTTGTGTCATAGGTTTGACTGGCAGATCTCAAATTAATGGGTCTTTGTGCCATAGGTTTTACTGGCAGAGCTTCAGACTAATGAGTCTTTGTGCCATAGGTTTGACTGGCAGATCTCAGACTAATGGGTCTTTGTGCCATAGATTTGACTGGCAGATCTCAGACTAGTACATGTGTCTTTGTTGACTGGCAGATGATCAGACTAATGGGTCTTTGTGCCATACATGTAGGTTTGACTGGCAGATCTCAGACTAATGGGTCTTTGTTGACTGGCAGATCTTCAGATTAATGTGTCTTTGTGCCATAAGTTTGACTGGCAGATCTCAGACTAGTACATGTTTGTCTTTGTTGACTGGCAGATGATCAGACTAATGGGTCTTTGTGCCATACATGTTGGTTTGACTGGCAGATCTCAGACCAATGGGTCTTTGTGCCATAGGTTTAACTGGCAGATCTCAGACTAATGTGTCTTTGTGCCATAGGTTTGACTGGCAGATCTCAGACTAATGTGTCTTTGTGCCATAGATTTGACTGGCAGATCTCAGACTAGTACATGTTGGTCTTTGTTGACTGGCAGATCTCAGATTAATGGGTCTTTGTGCCATAGGTTTGACTGGCAGATCTCAGACTAATGGGTCTTTGTTGGCTGGCAGATCTTCAGACTAATGTGTCTTTGTTCCATATTTTTGACTGGCAGATCTCAGACTAATGGGTCTCTGTGCCACATTTTTGACTGGCAGATCTCAGGCTAATGGGTCTTTGTGCCATATTTTTGGCTGGCAAATCTCAGACTTATGGGTCTTTGTGCCATATTTTGACTCGCAGATCTCAGACTAATGGGTCTTTGTGCCATAGGTTTGACTGGCAGATCTCAGACTAATGTGTCTTTGCGCCATTGGTTTGACTGGCAGATCTCAGACTAATGGGTCTTTGTACATGTGCCATAGGTTTGACTGGCAGATCTTCAGACTAATGGGCCTTTGCGCCATTGGTTTGACTGGCAGATCTCAGACTAATGGGTCTTGTGCCATAGGTTTGACTGGCAGATCTTCAGACTAATGGGCCTTTGTGCCATAGGTTTGACTGGCAGATCTTCAGACTAATGGGTCTTTATGCCATAGGTTTGACTGGCAGATCTTCAGACTAATGGGTCTTTGTGCCATAGATTTGACTGGCAGATCTTCAGAATAATGGGTCTTTGTGCCATAGGTTTGACTGACTGATCTTCAGACTAATGGGTCTTTTTTTGCTGGCATATCTTCAGACTAATGGGTCTGTGTGCCATACATGTAGGTTTGACTGACAGATCTCAGACTAATGGGTCTTTGTGCCATAGGTTTGACTGGCAGATCTCAGACTAATGGGTCTTTGTTGACTGGCAGATCTTCAGACTAATGGGTCTTAGTGCCATACATGTAGATTTGACTGGCAGATCTCAGACTAATGGGTCTTTGTGCCATAGGTTTGACTGGCAGATCTCAGACTAATGGGTCTTTGTGCCATAGGTTTGACTGGCAGATCTTCAGACTAATGGGTCTTTGTGCCATAGGTTTGACTGGCAGATCTTCAGACTAATGGGTCTTTGTGCCATAGATTTGACTGGCAGATCTCAGACTAATGGGTCTTTGTGCCATAGGTTTGACTGGCAGATCTTCAGACTAATGAGTCTTTGTTATATATGTTTGACTGGCAAATCTCAGACTTATGGGTCTTTGTGCCATATTTTGACTCGCAGATCTCAGACTAATGGGTCTTTGTGCCATAGGTTTGACTGGCAGATCTCAGACTAATGTGTCTTTGCGCCATTGGTTTGACTGGCAGATCTCAGACTAATGGGTCTTTGTACATGTGCCATAGGTTTGACTGGCAGATCTTCAGACTAATGGGCCTTTGCGCCATTGGTTTGACTGGCAGATCTCAGACTAATGGGTCTTGTGCCATAGGTTTGACTGGCAGATCTTCAGACTAATGGGCCTTTGTGCCATAGGTTTGACTGGCAGATCTTCAGACTAATGGGTCTTTATGCCATAGGTTTGACTGGCAGATCTTCAGACTAATGGGTCTTTGTGCCATAGATTTGACTGGCAGATCTTCAGAATAATGGGTCTTTGTGCCATAGGTTTGACTGACTGATCTTCAGACTAATGGGTCTTTTTTTGCTGGCATATCTTCAGACTAATGGGTCTGTGTGCCATACATGTAGGTTTGACTGACAGATCTCAGACTAATGGGTCTTTGTGCCATAGGTTTGACTGGCAGATCTCAGACTAATGGGTCTTTGTTGACTGGCAGATCTTCAGACTAATGGGTCTTAGTGCCATACATGTAGATTTGACTGGCAGATCTCAGACTAATGGGTCTTTGTGCCATAGGTTTGACTGGCAGATCTCAGACTAATGGGTCTTTGTGCCATAGGTTTGACTGGCAGATCTTCAGACTAATGGGTCTTTGTGCCATAGGTTTGACTGGCAGATCTTCAGACTAATGGGTCTTTGTGCCATAGATTTGACTGGCAGATCTCAGACTAATGGGTCTTTGTGCCATAGGTTTGATTGGCAGATCTTCAGACTAATGAGTCTTTGTTATATATGTTTGACTGGCAGATCTTCAGACTAATGGGTCTTTGTTGACTGGCAGATCTTCACACTAATGGCTCTTTGTGCCATTGGTTTGACTGGCAGATCTTTAAAATAATGGGTCTTTGATGACTTGCAGATCTTCAGACAAACGTGTCTTTGTGTCATTAAACAATCAGTAAACTTAACTTTAATCTCACTAACTACAGCAGACTATTTTTATATTGTTTATTCTGTCATTAATAATTGCATTTTGTTTCAGATTAACTGACATGGATGAACTAGAAGTATTGGAGTCCATTTATCTGGATGATTTGAAAGTTGAAAAAGCTGAGAGGTAATTTACTATTTTAAATGTGATTGACACTAATTTCACTAGGGAAGACTGGTTGATGTTTGTCCCATGAAGAATTTGTTCTTTTGTACTGTTTCCCAGGGATATAACTAGCAAGACCCAGATGTTGTTGTACAACTTTTTAAACGAATATAATCCAAGACTATTTTAGTCTGTACAGTATCATTATCTACCGTAACAAACCAACATTCAGTATGAACAATTTGACTATCTCTTTCTAGATGAATTTTTTATGTGTTTTCCATGTACTGCATCATGGAAATGTTTTGTCTCTTGTTTTGGAATTTCAATTTACAATTTAAATTTATTTGTCAACAGTGGTTATCCTATCAGTGTTCAGCTGAGGCTACATCCAGCTACAGGAGATGAACTTGATAAAAGATATGTCTGTATGACATTGACATTGAAAATAACAGAAAAGGTATAGTAAAAAAAGGAATGATGCCTCTTGGTATTTTGTGATGAATGTACATAAACCTTGAAAGTATTGACATGAAGACAGATCGTGTATGAGAAGTCAGATACATTTTCTCTGGCCTATAAATCCTGATAGCGATCTATATCAAAGTCATTAATTGTATAATAGTGCATTGTCCATTAAATACATATTGTACTGATAACAGCATGAATGCCATTTAGAAATACATGTTGGTGAATGCAAGTAGAATCAAGTTTTGTTTTTTTTTAGGACATGGTGTGTCTCAATAAAATATAATCAAGTTTTCGCAATCACATATTTAGAGCTGTTTGTTGACACATAACTGCATAAAATTATAATAAAACTGAAATTTTGGTTCTGTGTTTTAGTATCCAGATGAAGTTCCAGAGATAGTGATAACCAATCCCAGAGGTATAGCTGAAGAAGAGGTTCAAAGGTAGTCATGTTAAAAAGGATTTAAATTAATAACAATTTAATCAAAATTTCAATTCTCATACCATCAGTTTTGCTCTTGTGTTGCATGGTCAGAGCCTTTTGGTACACTCCAGCTCATTCCAAATACTAGGACTAGACTGAGTAGGTTTCCAATGTTTAACCCACAGACATGCCTAGCATGTACACAGGTGGTGGATAAGAGAGACCTTCTCACAGGAGGGGTGTCCAGGTCCCAATACAGAAAGTCTGGCAGCGGACTACTAGATTGCCACGCTACTTGCACATAAATTAAAGACCTTGTTTTATAATTCAAACAAGCGTAGGCTAATCGTAGATGCTACAAAGATTAAATTCTTCACCTCGATACAATACTTCATACTTTTACAATGATTTATTGTTAAAATTATTTTAGTCCTGTTTACAGTTGTCGACAAACAGTTCATCCAACACATTTATGTTTATTATATAAACCTACAGATGACAGGATTGGTAACATACTGGGTCAATATTTTGTTTTGCATAGGTTTATTTTTGTCTCTATATTTGTTTGTTTGTTTGTTTGAATGGTGTTTAATGTCACTTTCAGCAATTTTTCAACTAAATCATGGCATCCAGTTTTTATTGGTGTCTTTAACAAATGTTCAGTGTTTCCTGAATGGTCGACAAGTCCTGCAACTCAAAGGTTAAGTTGTTAAAAAAGTTAATATACTAGTATAATTCTATTCATGCTGTAATTTATTTATATTAAGTGCTTTGATTGGATAAAAACACTTAAAAGGCATCTTTTCAGATAATTTATATATCAATATTTCTTCTGAGCGGACTATTTTCAGTATCCAATGAAAACAAGAAGGCGCCCTCCTAGCCTATCATCTGGCAAAGGGGACAATGTTTTCTCTGCCCCAATGATTTCTGATTAAATCGATTGAGATTTCAAATAAAATATAATATAAATACAATTTAGTGTTTCATTTTGTTTTTTTTGCCTATCAATATTCTACAAAGTGGCAATTCCCTTCTTGGTATTATGTTTCGCATATCCCTACGCTTTCCGGCCTAGGTACGTTTTGAGGAGATAGATGGGTTTCTGTAACTGTTTTGGCTGTTTTAAAAATCCCAACGGTTATTTCACAGAATTATAAGGATTAAACACTGTGTTTTAGGAAATTATCAATGTGTAAACTCCAGCCACTCCCTCACAAACTTAACGTTTGTGAGTGAGTCTCCAGAGTTTACACATTGATAATTTCCTAAAACACAGTGTTTAATCCTATAATATCCTATTAGAATCCAAATAATTCATTGGGGGCAAGAATATATACTGATTTTACAATGGGTTTTCCCTTTATGCCCACCAACTGGTGGTAAAATCAGTTTATATTTATGCCCTAATGAATCATTTGTAAATTTGAACATTATTTTGTTTAGAAAACAACTGTTTGCCTTTTTAACATCAGTATTATTTTTCAAATTTATTGATTGTTTGAATGGTGTTTAATGCCACTTTCAGCAATTTTACAGCTATATCATGGTATTTAGTTTTTATTTGGGGAGGAAGCAGGAGAACCTGAATAAAACCCCGACCTTTGTTAGATCGATTATAGTAAGATTGAGATTGCGTGCACACTGCCTGTAGTGAGACTCGAACCCACAACCTGGGTATTGACTGACCATATGATCAATACCATAGACCAGGTTATTTTTGTTGTAGTTATATATTGGTTTATTTAGGGCTTTTGCTTTTTGCATATTACTTGATAGTCTTATAAAATTGCCAAGAAAGCACAATGTATGGATTTCTTTTCATACATAAATATGTTCAGCTTATAATTTACTTAGTTCTGGAATATAAAATTTTAATCTGTAATCGTTAATTACTGACAGAAGGAAAATAACAAATATTTATTTTATATGGTATCTGTTGTAATTCATACAAATGGTCATTTTTCCCACACACAATAGTACAATGGAATGCTTTACCATACAGTGTATAACAGTTGATAGCTTTAAGGAACAGCTTACTACAGCTGTTCTCTATCCAATCCTTCTCCTTTAAATTTTGACATTTTCATTTTTAATCACTCTTTTTGTTTTGTATAGTAGCACTACCAAAACTATTCGATTTTGTAAATATTTTGATTAGTTATTCTTATCTTTTCTTATTTTTTCATTTTTGGCTACATGCTTATAAATTTATTTAGTCATGCATGGGCAAGACATTTGTTCGAGTAATGTTCAGTAACCTGAAGTTGTGGACATAATACAAAGAAGAAGAAGAAGAATTACTTAATGTAATACAATTTAATTAACACATTTTAGGAGTCATAGCTGGACCTCTACGTGGGTAGATGCAAAATATTTACCCTTATATAATCTATATAAAACACATAAAATAACCTTGCCCACTACTGCACTTTTGATATGGAAGGTGCCATCATTAACACATCAGTTGGGTGAAACAAAGTTTAACACACCAAAATAAAAAAAACAAGGCTTTTGAGAGAGAACTCAGAAGTGTGAAAAAAACCCTGATTTATGGTAGTAGACGATCTACTGTCTTTAAAAGATGAGAAACCTTAAGAGTAGCAATATTATATTATTTATCGAGAGATAAACATATACCCTTTTTTACTTACAGCTTGTTACAAGAACTAGAAATGTTTGCTGAGGAAAAAGTAGGAAGTGAAATGATGTATGAAATGATAGAGGTAAACAAACTGTGTTCAAGTTTCCTTATTCATTTAAAAGAATTTATCGCTATTTTGCAGTATTTTCCTTTGATCTTTGTGTGCGATATTATTCCATCTCACCCTGCTAGCTTGAGATGGACCCATCTCAGCCCCTCTGTCAAGACGTCGTTAAGTAACACTGTGACGTCACAATGTTACAAAACAGCGATAAACAGATTACTTACGTTTTATGAAACTCGATGCATTTTCTCGTCATCTCATATCAGGGCTGTCGCCCTTCGATGAGATATGAACGAGAAAATGCATCTCGTTTAAAAAACATAAATAACCTATAAATATGGCCTTTTATGGTGCATCTTTATTTTTATTTGAAAACAAATATAAGGTATTTAAAGCAGGTTTTGTCTCGAGATTGCAATTAATGAAGGCATTTGGAAAGTCGTTATAAAACATACCTGTGACTCAAGCATTTTCCCATTATAGTTGTGTATAACATTAATTGGAGTATTTTACTCGACCACATCTGTGTTTTTACAACAAGTAATTCAATTATAATTTAGCTATATTTTCTTCTCTTTTTAAACATCACTCAGATAAATCAGATTAAATGACCAATGTCTGGTACTGATGACTAAGTACAGATGAACTCACAATCACTGATTAGTACTCACTGTGTCATGCAGTCAAAATGCCTGAAACACTGCCTGAGTGTTGTTATAGTAACATTTTTGTTTCATGTTCTTCTTTTGGGCTTTCTGATTAGATGTTCGATACGAAAGTTGTTGGTTTACAAAAGAAATTGGTTCTTTAATTCACTTTTGGGAAAGCCTTGTAATCTTATTTTAATGATACAAATTTTTTTTTTCACTTGTTGCGCTGGGCTCCACTGTCAAAAATGAAGTTTCTATCACACAGGGAAGATCCCCCGTCTTTCCTAAAAAATATGTAAGGACCTATTAATCTTTTGACGAAAAAGTGCATATTTTATACATGTACAACATTTATCCTGTACAGAAATAAACAATATTTAATTTTAGTTATTTGGGATAATTAAATTTCGAGTGGTTTTATCTACTCAATTTGGGGAATGAAACTGTACCTGGTAATTTTGTAATAATATTCAAACATGTTTAAGTGCCATGACTTCAGTTAAATATGAAAAGGACGTTTATACAATGACAGATAAAAAGGCAGGCATGCGACATCCACAGCGATGTCTGCTCTCTAGCCCCAACAGTTGTCCAATCTTCATGACACTTGGTTAAAATATTTATGGGCATTATATCTTGGCCAAGTTCGGTAACCAGCCGAATCACTTGAGAGTTATGGCCCTTTTTACAAAAAAATGGCAAATTGACCTTCTTCACTTTCTAGCAGCTGTTTCCAATGTAATCTTCAGTTATGTTGGAGTTCTTGCAGTACTGTTTACCTTAGAAAAAAAATACTGTTTTTTTTTCCATGTATTGTCTGCATTTATGTATTGTTTGCACCCCTTTCTTGGATATATGCATGCATAATCTGCATGTTAAAGTTTCATCAAATATACTACACCTGAAAAATCACACATTAATTATCAAAACCATGATATAGTTTACTGGTCGCTTAAAAAAATTTTCTGCCAAATTTTTATTATCATATGCAACACATTTCTTGTAGTATTTAATGACAGGCAGTAAAGAATCTGCAAAAATACTAGCAATAAATGATTTCATAATGATGAATAGTTAATAGATATCACACGTGGATGAATATAGAATAATTTAATACTTATCATTCTGATCATAAGCATGCCTAAGCACAGTTGTAAGGAAATGAAATATCTTTAAGGATTTGATTTAAATGTTTAAATAAATAATACCAAAGCTATGATTGCTTAATGAAACTCTTTACTATTTCTCAAAATTAACCAAATTATACCAATTAAGTCAACTGTAAATTATGCCTCTGAATTTTCATTGTGAAGATGGGTAAAATACGTCAGTCATTCACGGCGAAGGAAAAACTGAAAGTTATTTCCTATGCAGAAGCTCTTGGTAATGGTGCGGCAGGTAGAGAATAAACATTGACAAGTCTAATGTCCCTAAATGGAGAAAGCAAAAACACCGCTTACTCGTAATGCCATGTTATAAAATGGCAGATAGAGGGACTGCAGCACACTATCCAAACATTGAGTCAGCCCTTCTTCATTGGGTTGAAGACCATAGAAAACAGGGGGTTGCTGTTTCAACAGCACAATTTCTTTTAAAAACTTTGAAACCTTTATTTTTATCAGAGACCAATTGTTCTTTATTAATTGTCGTTAAAAAAAATACCCTTTAAACACCAGATAAATAAACATGGCTTAACCTTAGACAAAGAACAAAGACAAACCCGTTAATAACTGCAATCAAAACATCATTGAGCAACGACTTTTCCTTCACTAGAAATAACTGCACCATTTGCATTTATACCTGTACAGGTAAACTACAGATTGTTTTCATACTTGTTTTAATAAATTATCATCAAATATAATAAATATACTATACAATATAACTTTGAAAAAAAAATTTCCATACATGTTACAATTACCCGGTATATAATTTTTAAAAGTATCTTGCCATTATTTTGAATATAAAAATACCACGGTTAACATTGAAACATGACAAAATGGCAACCTAGATTGACAACATTAAACAGGTTGAAAAAAACCCTTTTCATTTGTATTTATGTATAATCCACACCCTTACTCCACAAAAAAGAAAAAAAGAAAAGGACCACAGACAATGCATAGCTTAATACAGTAGCATTCCTGCATCAGTTAATAAGTGCAATTGTATAAGTTGCCATCTCCATGGTAACTGGTATCTATACTATCTGATCATGATTTAATTTGCTCACCTCAAATTTGGTAAGCAATTACTTTGTGTCTTCAGACTACTTTGAAAATAGCAAAAATTAGGACATAACATATTATTTCAAATGATTTTACAGGGGCCTCGGTGGCAGAAAGGGTAATAACTCTGCTATGTATTGTGTGGTCTGTCAACACTGAGATTGTGGGTTTAAGGTATTCGACCCATAACTGAAGTTACTGTTAAATTTTATTTTTGACCAAGAAATACAGCTATATTAAATCGATGTATTGCTAATAAATGATAGAAATTAATATACAATGTATTATTTTAATTTGAGTCATTGTTTACAGTTTTAAGCAAAATAAAAAGTTAGTTACTCAATTAGTATTTCCGATGTTTGCCGAACATTACCGAGGTCTGCTCCATTGAAAAACAATAGACATCCGGGACACCAAATATGATCACGTGGTCAATTATGGTCCGGATACCTTTAGTATCACTGCGGGCAGAGTGCACTTGACTCCTATATTAATTGACAGGGATTGCCAATTATCTCAAGGTACTTATGCTGGAGGACATGATATAGCTGCAAAAATTGATAAACAACATTATATTCAAGCAAACAAACAAAATCCAATGATTTAATGCTAAAAATAAAATGAATTGTAGATAATTAGTCAATGGTAGAATTATCTGCAATTTATAGATTGCTTGTGGATCAATTCTTATATCTGTCAATATAAGTATATTTAAAGGAAGTGTGTTTATGGCACTTCATGCCAATACAAAAAAAAGTTGCCTGCTCAGAGCATATACCCAGAATACATCTCAATTACCTACCCATGGTTTGTGGGTCTTTAAGCTTCAACATCACATCATCATAAAAATGTCCTCTGCCAATACATGTATCACACAAATCTTGGCAGCCGAACAACTAACATGGCCACCATGGCTAAAAATAGAACATATAGAGGGTCAAGATATAGTTTCTATTTGAAAGGATTTGTCTCTAAAGAAGTTTTAGTTAGAATAATTCAATTTTAATGCATGTATTATTATTAACAGACAAAGGCAGTGCAGTATACAGGTGTTAGAAACTTTACAGCATTATGTTACAGGACTGCTTCCTTCCATGAGATTTTTAGATTTTGTCTGTTCTTATTTCAGTTAGCAAAAGAAAGTTTAACTGAGGGCAATGTCCCGTACTGTCCTTGTACAATATGCTGTGAACACTTTAGTGAAGATGACTTGTTTACAAAGACTGATTGTTACCATTATTTCCACAATCACTGCCTCAGGAGGTACATAGAACACCAGCTAGAGGTCCTGGAGGAGTTAAAGGCAGGACGGGTTCAACATGCAGAGACAAAAGACAGTGATGAAAAGGTGTTTTTGTTGTTTTTCCTTATTAGTTTACAGATGTGTTAATTTCTTAAAAATACTTAGGCCTCGTGGCTCAGTGGTTAAGGTAAAGTCATTTGCCATTTATCATGTACCTGTCAACTTATAAGCAGTCTTGCATATAATTAAACTGTTTGTTGTTAATGTGCAGCATTTCCCTTTGTAGACATGCTGATAATATCTGGGTCATCAAGTTGGCCTGATTCAAGAAATTATTCTGTCAGTTTGTTATTGCTATGCCCTAGTAACAATGTGAAGGATTTATTTCAGTAGATTTTTGTTTAATAACTGTATCTGTGAGCTAATGTTCACTAGTGATACCCCTGCCAAAATGTATTCAGTAAACAGGAAGTAGATGACCAAGGAGCAGAAAATCGCTATACACTATATGGTACTAAGATAAACCAGTATTTAAATATCAGTCTTCTGCATCCTATAGTTGCTTAGAAGACTGTTTCAAGGGTCAAAATAGAAAAATTTTATGTAACAGATTTCTTGGCTTCTACTAAAAGGATTGATTTCAAATTTGGTGAACAGCTTTAGCATGATGCCTCCCCTCAGTCAGTTATCTACTTTTTTCTGTTTTCCCAGCCGAAAAATGGTCGAGTGGGGGTATACTTAGCATGTCTTTGTGCTGGTGCATGTTTCATATATATAATCTGAGGATTACAGGCATAAAAGAGGAATGTACAGAAAAAAACAATTGTGTATTTATTTAAAAAAACCTTTTTTTTTTTCGTGTATTACTATACATGTATTGTCAATGTGTATGTTTCTATAGAGGATAAAATGCAATGTTAATGGCTAGTGAGACTTTAGAAACACTTTGATTTTTCTTTTTATATAAATTTAAGGGTGGGTTGCATGAAGTGCAAAGCTGGGTTATAGTATGGTGAAGTTTGGCAGAAGGGAAAATAGGGTATCTATTTTGTGTAATTAACTCCTACAGTTTTCAATGCAAATCTCTGAAACATCCCAGTAAGAATGTCCTTGTATTGAAGTTGTGCACCTGATATTATGGAAGTGTTTCAGGATTTTTTTCCTAATTTCCCATATTTGGGACTTTTGCAGAAGATGGTACCTATTTTGTGTTAAGCAACTTTTGCAGTTTTCATCCAAGATCTTTGAAACTTCAAAAAAAGTTTGCACATATATTGAAGTTGTGCATCTGCTACTATGGTATTGTTCAATTATTTTTTTCCTTATTTTCGAGCCTGAGGACATTAGTCATTTTTCAGAACATGTTTAAAGAGGCACTTGCATTGCAACCCAGCCATTTCAGACCTTTAAAAGGTATTTAATAAGAATATAGAATCAATAATTGTAAAGTGTATATATAATGTCTTCTTCACTACACTCAAATTATTCACTGCAGGTAGGATGTACTTGACAAGTGTGCAGGACAAAATCCCTTTCCCCATCCCTGACAAAATCCCTTCCATGGAAATTATTGTATGCACATAAAATCCCCTTCGTCAACTTTACAAGGCAGACAAAATCTCCCTGGTAGAATTTTCAAGGCAGATAAAATCACTCCAAAATCGTTTTTGTCTCGCCTGCGACGAAACTCGCTGGAGGCGAGACATATGTATGGGAATCCGGCGGCGGCGGCGTAAACACTTGACATCTTCCTTCATATCTTTGTAAGCCCAAGCCCTAGGTCCATCAAATTTGGTCCAGATGTAGCTTATGATGAGTACTTGCCAGTCAGTCACCTGTCACCTGACCTTGACCTCAATTTCACAGTCCAGTGACTACGTTAAAGTTTTTGGGTTACGACAGTTCCTCTGTAACTATGCATGGTAGGATGACAATATTTGGTGTATAGGTTGCTGATGGCTAGTACATGACTTTCTGGTAGGTGTCACCTGACCTTGACCTCAATTTCACGGTCCAGCGACTACGTTAAAGTTTTTGGGTTAGGACAATTCCTCTGTAACTATGCATGGTAGGATGACAATATTTGGTGTATAGGTTGCTGATGACTAGTACATGACTGTCTGGTAGGTGTCACCTGACCTTGACCTCATTTTCACGGTCCAGCGACTACGTTAAAGTTTTTGGGTTACGATAGTTCCTCTGTAACTACGCATGGTAGGATGACAATATTTGGTATATAGGTTGCTGATTAATAGTGCATGACTGTCTGGTAGGTTCCACCTGACCTTGACCTCAATTTCATGGTCCAGTGACTACATTAAAGTTTTTGGGTTACGGCTGTTCCCTGTAACTAAGCAGGGTATGGTGACAATATTTTGTATACAGGCCGCTGCTGATATTTAATGCTATTTACGTAATGCTTATGACGAAATTAATTTTCGTTACTGATGCGGAATGCAGGCGAGACATTTTTCTGTGTCAACACTTGTTTAAATACAATGTTTTTCATTGTTCAAGTCATGCAGTCTTTGTACACAGAGATAAAACCACAAATTTTTAATTACATAATAATAATAATTGTTTGTCTCGTTTGCAGTTCCTAATTATTTAGCTTTAATAAATTTGTTTGTTAACTTGATCAAACAAATATCGCTTACTTGTTCAAAACATTCTGTACATCTTGTAGAAAATTGAAACTGGTTTGGCTTTACTGTTATAAGTTATAAGCTCACCTGACCAGAAGGGTCATTTGAGCTATTGCCATCACTTGGTGTCTGTCGTCATCGTTGTTAACTTGTCTTTAAAAATCTTCTCCTCCAAAACCACTGAAGGGATTGCTTTGAAACATGGCACACATCAACAGTAAAATGTCCTATACCAAGTTTGCACAAATCATGGCCTCAGACCCATCAACATGGTCGAAATGGCTAAAAATAGAACAAGGGTGGAAATACAGTTTTTGGCTTATAGTTCAAAAAGTATAACAGATACAGGAAAATCGAAGAGACTTTGCTTCTTCAGCATCAAAAGATCTACAAAACACTCCATTAGGTCAAAGTTGCATGACGACTCCTTGTAGGAGTTATTGCCCTTTAATTGTCGAAATTGATAATTTTTGACATTTTTGCCTCAAAATCTTGAAAATTATTAGAACTAGAGAAAAATTTAGCATTGATTAATTGTTCCGCTTTATGTGAGTTACAAAAATAGCTTAGAGTCAAGATATTCTTCTCGAACTGTTTTTTGTCTCGCCTGCGACGAAAGTCGCTGGAGGCGAAACATATGTATGGGAATCCGGCAGCGGCGGCGTAAACACTTGACATCTTGCTTCATATCTTTGTAAGCCCAAGCCCTAGGTCCATCAAATTTGGTCCAGAGGTAGCTTATGATGAGTACTTGCCAGTCAGTCATCTGTCACCTAAACTTGACCTCAATTTCACAGTCCAGCGACTACGTTAAAGTTTTTGGGTTACGACAGTTCCTCTGTAACTATGCATGGTAGGATGACAATGTTTGGTGTATAGGTTGCTGATGACTAGTACATGACTGTCTGGTAGGTGTCACCTGACCTTGACCTCATTTTCACGGTCCAGCGACTACGTTAAAGTTTTTGGGTTACGATAGTTCCTCTGTAACTACGCATGGTAGGATGACAATATTTGGTATATAGGTTGCTGATTAATAGTGCATGACTGTCTGGTAGGTTCCACCTGACCTTGACCTCAATTTCACGGTCCAGTGACTACATTAAAGTTTTTGGGTTACGGCTGTTCCCTGTAACTATGCAGGGTATGGTGACAATAGTTTGTATACAGGCCGCTGCTGATATTTAATGCTATTTACGTAATGCTTATGACGAAATTTATTTTCGTTACTGATGCGGAATGCAGGCGAGACGTTTTTCTGTGTCCACACTTGTTTAAATACAATGTTTTTCATTGTTCAAGTCATGCAGTCTTTGTACACAGAGATAAAACCACAAATTTTTAATTACATAATAATAATAATTGTTTGTCTCATTTGCAGTTCCTAATTATTTAGCTTTAATAAATTTGTTTGTTAACTTGATCAAACAAATATCGCTTACTTGTTCAAAACATTCTGTACATCTTGTAGAAAATTGAAACCGGTTTGGCTTAACTGTTATAAGTTATAAGCTCACCTGACCAGAAGGGTCATTTGAGCTATTGCCATCACTTGGTGTCTGTCGTCATCGTTGTTAACTTTTCTTTAAAAATCTTCTCCTCCAAAACCACTGAAGGGATTGCTTTGAAACTTTGCACACATCAACAGTAAAATGTCCTCTACCAAGTTTGCACAAATCATGGCCTCAGACCCATCAACATGGTCGAATGGCTAAAAATAGAACAAGGGGATGGAAATACAGTTTTTGGCTTATAGTTCAAAAGGTATAACAGATACAGGAAAATCGAAAGAGACTTTGCTTCTTCAGCATCAAAAGATCTACAAAACACTCCATTAGGTCAAAGTTGCATGACGACTCCTTGTAGGAGTTATTGCCCTTTAAATGTCGAAATTGATAATTTTTGACATTTTTGCCTCAAAATCTTGAAAATTATTAGAACTAGAGAAAAATTTAGCATTGATTAATTGTTCCGCTTTATGTGAGTTACAAAAATAGCTTAGAGTCAAGATATTCTTCTCGAACTGTTTTTTGTCTCGCCTGCGACGAAAGTCGCTGGAGGCGAAACATATGTATGGGAATCCGGCGGCGGCAGCGGCGGCGTAAACACTTGACATCTTGCTTCAATCTTTGTAAGCCCAAGCCCTAGGTCCATCAAATTTGGTCCAGAGGTAGCTTATGATGAGTACTTGCCAGTCAGTCACCTGTCACCTAAACTTGACCTCAATTTCACGGTCCAGCGACTACGTTAAAGTTTTTGGGTAACGACAGTTCCTCTGTTACTACGCATGGTAGGATGACAATGTTTGGTGTATAGGTTGCTGATGACTAGTACATGACTGTCTGGTAGGTGTCACCTGACCTTGACCTCAATTTCACGGTCCAGCCACTACGTTAAAGTTTTTGGGTTACGACAGTTCCTCTGTAACTACGCATGGTAGGATGACAATATTTGGTGTATAGGTTGCTGATGACTAGTACATGACTGTCTGGTAGGTGTCACTTGACCTTGACCTCAATTTCACGGTCCAGCCACTACATTAAAGTTTTGGGGTTACAACAGTTCCTCTGTAACTACGCATGCTAGGATGACAATATTTGGTGTATAGGTTGCTGATGACTAGTACATGACTGTCTGGTAGGTGTCACCTGACCTTGACCTCAATTTCACGGTCCAGCGACTACGTTAAAGTTTTGGGGTTACAACAGTTCCTCTGTAACTACGCATGGTAGGATGACAATATTTGGTGTATAGGTTGCTGATGACTAGTACATGACTGTCTGGTAGGTGTCACCTGACCTTGACCTCAATTTCACGGTCTAGCGACTACGTTAAAGTTTTGGGGTTTCAACAGTTCCTCTGTAACTACGCATGGTAGGATGACAATATTTGGTGTATAGGTTGCTGATGACTAGTACATGACTGTCTGGTAGGTGTCACCTGACCTTGACCTCAATTTCACGGTCCAGTGAGTACGTTACAGTTTTTGGGTTACGATAGTTCCTCTGTAACTACGCATGGTAGGATGACAAAATTTGGTATATAGGTTGCTGCTGAATAGTACATGACTATCTGGTAGGTTCCACCTGACCTTGACCTCAATTTCACGGTCCAGCGACTACGTTAAAGTTTTTGGGTTACGGCTGTTCCCCTGTAACTATGCAGGGTATAGTGACAATATTTTGTATATATGCCGCTGCTGATATTTAATGCTATTTGTGTAATGCTTATGACCAAATGTATTTTCGTTACTGATGTGGAATGCAGGCGAGACGTTTTTCTGTGTCCCCACATGTTTAAACGGTTTTAATTGATTTTTAAAAATCTTCTCCTCTGAAACCACTGGATGTACTACTTTGAATCTTTGTACACATCATCTGTCAAATGTCCTCAACCAAGTTTGCACAAACCATGGCCGCAGATTAACCAACATGTCCGCCATGGCTAAAAATAGAGCGGGGGGGGGGGGGGGTCAAAATACAGTTTTTGGCTTATAGCTCAAAAAGTATAACAGATACAGGAAAACTGAAGAGACATGCCTTCATCGGCATCAAAAGGTCTACCAAATACTTCATTGGGTCGAACTTGTATGATTCCTTGTAGGAGTTATTGCCCTTTAATTGTTGAAATTGATGATTTTTGCCATTTTTTCCTCAAAATCTTGAAAATTATTAGAACTAAAGAAAAAGTTAGCATTGCTCAATTGTTCTGCTCTATGGGAGCTATGCAGATGACTTTAGGGTCAAGATTGTCTGATTAACTGTTTAAGAGTTATTTTCCTTGAACATTTTTTAATCAATTTTAATTGATTTTAAAAAATCTTCTCCTCTTTAACCAATTAAAGGACTGCTTTGAAACATTGCACACATCATTATTAGGATGTCCTCTACCAAAATTGTGCAAATCATGACAGCTGACTACCTACATAGCTACACTGGCTTAAAATAGAAAAAGGGGGGGAAAGGGGTCAAGACAGTTTTCCGCTGATAGTTAAAAAAGTAAAACAGGTACAGCAAATTTGAAATGAATTTCCCTCCTAAGCATCAAAAGCTCCTCTTTACAGGAGTTATTTCCCTTAAAAAGTCTAAATTAAGGGCTTTTGCAGGAGTGTTGGGCAATTCCTTATAGGAAAGAAAAGCTGGATAAAAAAGGGTTGTTTAAATTTGTTTCAGGTTCAGGTGAGCGATACATTCTCCTTGGAGCATCTAGTATTTAGTAAAATAATGGCAAAATTTAGTTCAATTAATTGAATTGTTTGTTCGGTAAATAATAATGAAAGGGAGCAATTGGCTTGATTCCTTTATTAACACATGTGGTACCAAACAATACAGGCCATATTGACTAGATTTGTCCCAGTGAAAACAAAATAAAATAACCATGTTTTAATCTTTGTCTCATTCATCTTTTCACGTAAAAAAAAGTAAGGCACAAGATTTACAATACTTGTCAGTATTATTATAATCAGATTTGGGAGGGATTTTGTCTGCCTTGAAAATTTTACACTGGGGATTTTGTCTGCCTATGCTAAATACCACAAAACGGATTTTGTCCACACTTGACAGCAATCTTGCCAGTTTTTCTTCCGAAGCAGGAGGTTTTTTCTGGGTACTAAGGCTACCTCCCCCCAATAAAAACTGGACGCCATGATATAGCTGAAAAATAGCTGCAAGTAGTGTTAAAAACCAGTTAAACAAACACACAAAAACTCAAATAATTGTTTTAAGTTTCATAATAAACTCTTTAATGCATGTTTAGGATTCCATTATCTTGTGTTTTAATAAAACTTTTCAAAATATATAAAAAAATTTAAACAGAATAAACCGACCTTAATCCTATAAATTTTTCATCTGTTTTGATTACCTGACATATATTTGACATATAAAATGTGATATTTAGAAGTATCTAGAGTTCCAATTAGGAAAGCTAAATTAGCAGGCACCCTTAATTATTGTTTTTATTGTGGCAACCCGGGGCTATGTGTTCCTTTGAAGTGTATTTAATACAGTTTAAATTTAAATTGACTCTGTCATAAGGACAGTCTCCTATTAAATTAACATAAAATCAGACTAAAAGTATTCAAAATTGATTGGCTGTAAATACACTTTATAGAACAAGAGGTAGACATTATCTACCATAATATTCTTATTGTTGTCTATTCCAATTTGTAATACCTAAATTTCATTTTAATGAAGATATTGTGTAATATAGCTTAGACTTCTTATCTTATTGATCACCTTTAATAATTAACCTGTAAAAGTTTAAGGTACCAGCAGTATGCAAAAATGTCCAAGGCATTTTTTTATTATTTATTTTTTGTTGTTTTTAAATGAAATAAGTAGAAAATTCTCTCTTTAAACAACCAATTTTTTTATCAAAACACAATGTAGTTACTTAATAAAGTTCAACATTTTATCTCAAAATTTTCCATCTTAGGAAAAAACTTTATCACTGTAATACTTAAAGTATCTGGAACATATTCAAAATTATTTTTTTGTTAACATTGACTCAAGTATAACAATATATTTAATTTGTATTATTAATTAGCAATACATTGATTTAATATTGCTTCATTTCTATCATATTCATTGCTTCTCGGTCTAAAATATTGACAAATATCAGGTCTGAACATGTTCTAATTCGCATAGAGCCCGCTCACAAAAATCTATTTCTTAAAATCTGTATTTTTTTGGCGAGGTTTATCTGACACATTTCAAAAACAACATAAGATTTTTATGGCAGTAAAATTCTGCCTAAATATGGTTGTGTTTCCAAAGCATCTGAAGGACATCATCTTAACACTACAAACACCAAAACCTTAATTTCCTAGCCAAAACCTTAATTTCCTGGTCAAAACCTTAATTTTTTAAGAGTTGACTGTAAAATTAAGTGTTCTTTTCTTAAATTAAGGGTGTGATGGGGCAATTAAGGTTTTGACGCGGATATTAAGGTTTTTACTCGGAGATTAAGGTTTTTTGTGGATTGGACCCCTGGGTCGATTTCAATGATCTCGGGCAATGTTGTTGATAACAATCATGTACTATATAAATTGATAAATGTCAATTGTGAGGTGCACCCTCACCAAATATAATTGTTTTCACTACAGTATAATGATAGTAATTTTCCTTTTTAATTTCAGATGAGATGCCCTGTATGTAGAGAGGAAATCACTTATGACTTGGAATATTTGCAAAATGAAGTTTATGATGTTGACAAAGAACAGATAACATATCATCCCTCAGAGGATGTCAAAGTCTGGCAGAACAGTATGGCTGAACTCTACAGGAAACAAAAAGAAAAGGGAGGCATTATTGATGTTGAAGCAGAGAAAAATAGATATTTATTAACAGAGTCAGATGTAAGAATTCAACATTTTATAATCGTGTATTATAGCAGGCCAGGTTTCCAGATGATAACTTGAAAACGCCTCAAGGGATTTGAATAATATTTTGCACAGCTGTTCAGTACAATAAAATACAGGTCAAGTTCAATTTTCAGGATGATCGGAAAAATATTATTGAAGTTTTGCCACTTTATAAATTTTCTAAATTTGACAATAATGAAATTTTCTGGTCTAAGAAAGATAACTCTAGTGGATGTATAGTATATACAGTATAGTATACTAATATATACAAATATATTTAACTATTGATGAATATCGTGGCGGGGTATCATTTAATGTCCCATTAGATGCCCTATTTTTATAATAAGTCATGAGACTTGTCAATTAAATGATGAGTGTTTTAAATGTACCAATAGTTAGATTAATTTAGTTACTCTCTGTATTAAGGATTAACACCTCTATGTTTAGTGTAGTATATAAGTTTTATTGTTCATTAACACAGTTCTTTACTATATGTTAAAGTCTTCTCCAATATTTTATAGTATTTAAAGGTAACAATTGGGTCTAGTATTGTCTTCTAAAGTGACCCTTGAGTTTTTCACAGACGTATTATTTTGGATGTGCATGCAATATTCAGGCCTAAATTAAAATATTGTTTGTTTTCAGTTTTCTGACCTACCCTATAAAATCTGTAGTTTAAAAGGCGACAGACGTGCTCAGAATTGTTCCATTTTAAACAAAATTTCTAATTTTCAGTGTTTAAGTTTGTTGAATTAAAAACTTACTTGATTAAGGTGAAAAAAATGAATAATTTGTCTGCTTGTTTAACAATTAAGTTCATTAAATAAAATATTTCGCCTACTTACTGACCCATAAACTAGCTCTAAAGGTAGTCGGTATATTATTACATATTTCTAAGGTTGGTCTTATCATATGTCCTTGTGAATGTTCTCTAGTACACAACTTTGATACAGTTTCCAACCCCAAAAACTTTGACTGGCTTTAGTTAAATATAGATTAAATGTTTCAGAAACCATGTTTTGATGTGATTATTCTGTTTTACAGACAGATGTTCCAGTAATGATTGACAACATGGGCACAGACAGCATCAAAGATAAAGAAGAACCACATGAAAATGATGAAAAAGAGAGTTCTACAAACATAGCTTCTGGTCATTTTAAGTTCCATCATCAGCGTGGTCATGGTCGAGGTCAGGGTAGTATTGACACTCACCCGCGTGGTCAGGGTCGAGGTCAGGGTAGTATTTACACTCATCAGAATCATAGATATAGTAATAATTACAGCCCTATGTCATCATCCAGTCAAAGGCATGGTTATATCAGAAGTGAACATTCAGGGTCAGCTAGGTATGGAAGAGGTTTTCGAAGAGGAAATAACTCCAGGTCATCTAGAGCAACCGAATCTGTAAAACCAGGAATTAAGGAAAAACAGGATGTGAATGACAAAGTTGGTAAAGAAACTGAAATGTCTTTTAAATGTAATGATATTGTTAAAGAAAGTGTAAGTGAGGAACCAGAATCAAATGTTCCAACCAAAGAAAGTATACCAAATAGGGATAAAGGGTTGAGTTACCATAGAAGTGATAGGTATTCTAAAAATAAATCTAATCAGGGTAGATCAGATTTTTCAACGGGAAATAATTCCAGACCAGTTAGACAGGACAATAATAGGAGAGTTTATTCAAAGGGGAATTACTCTAGTAAAGCATCTGATGATAAGGATGTAGACAATTCAAAAAATGGAAATTCAGACAGCAAGATAGATGCAGACTTCAAACTTGCAACAACAGATGAGGATACAACATTTATAAAAAATAAAAAGAATGGGACTCATTCTGATGAAAGTGAATCCCATATAGATAGAGAGGAATTAAGTGAAAAATTGTGTGTTCTTGATATTAAGGATTCAGAGAAAGATAGCATCCAAAAAATAAATTCAGAAAAAGAATATGTTAAAACAAGCAATAAAAATGAATTTGATAGAAGTCAATCTAACTTCGACAAGAAATACCGAGGTAGAGGTCAAAGGCCACATTCAGGTCATGAGGAAAAAAGTAAAGGTCAACACTTTGAAGAGGAAGGTCAACATGTCAGTCACAGAAGTAAGGCACAGGATTATTATGAAAGAAAGGGTACACATCATGATAATTTTTATTCTGATGATTATTATTATGACAGGGGACCTCATAGGAGAAGGGGTCATGGTCATCATAGTTTAAGGGGAAGTCAAGGTTATCACAAAGAAAACAGAGGTCAAGGACATAGTAGAAATCAAGAAAAGTTGCCATCTGGTAAAAAAGAATTTGTTATTGTTGAGAAACCAAAAGAGAATTCAAAAACCAGTGTTATTGGCCAAAAAGAGGATATTGTACACAAAAATGAAACCACAGATGGAAAGAAATCTGATAGTATACAAAACGATAAAGAAAGTAAACAAAACAATGACAAAAAGTTTAGTTTTAAGAATACAAGTGATATACCAGATAGTAAACATAGAAGTTATAGGGACTCTGATGTTGATAATACAAAAAATAATAACTCCCACAAAGAAAACATTGGTGAGGGTTTGAAACCATGTTTGGATCTTGTGGAGACGAAATCAAAAAATAAACCTCCAGGATTTCTAATTAAACATCCACCTCATGGATTTTCTGAAAAAACTGTTAAACCACCACCTGGATTTTAGTTTGAAAAAAGAGACAGAATTTATTTAAAATTATTATTTGGTTAATTGTAGAACTGCTAGTGATTTTTCGTGTTGGCTTCCTTTAGTGGCATTTTAAGCTTCTTGGTTGGATATTTAAATGTTACTCCTTGGTGCTTAATTTACTTCATTATACCTCATGGCAGTTTTTGTCTCATCTGCTAAGAATACTGCTGATGGGTAAACATTGTTGGTTTCTGGTGGCCATGTCAACACTTGAAATTTACTATAAAGCTTCATTACCTTAAGCCACTTAAACAGCAGAACGTGACAGTCTTGCAGAGGTCACCCAAGCCTGACCTCATTTTACAGTCTAGTGGCTATATGTTCAAGTTTTGCTATTTAATCTGAGTTTTTAATAGTTGGTAAGCATGGTAGGATGGCCCTATTTGATAAATAGTTGCTCATCAGCAGTGCATGACAGTGTGGTTGACCTTGAAATGAATGATTGTGTTTGAAATCTGTCATATATATTTAATATTATGATAATAAAATGTTATTTATGCAATGAACGTTACTTGTGAAAAGTAAGTAACAGTTTAGACAGCTTCATTGGCTAAGGTAGTGAGTCATCTACTATTTATCATGTGGACTGTGAACACTGAGGTTGTGGGTTCAGTTTATGGAGCCTCAGTGGCTAAGGTAGTGAGTCATCTACTATTTATCATGTGAACACTGAGGTTGTGGGTTCAGTTTATGGAGCCTCAGTGGCTAAGGTAGTGAGTCAACTACTATTTATCATGTGAACACTGAGGTTGTGGGTTCAGTTTATGGAGCCTCAGTGGCTAAGGTAGTGAGTCAACTACTATTTATCATGTGAACACTGAGGTTGTGGGTTCAGTTTATGGAGCCTCAGTGGCTAAGGTAGTGAGTCATCTACTATTTATCATGTGAACACTAAGGTTGTGGGTTCAGTTTATGGAGCCTCAGTGGCTAAGGTAGTGAGTCAACTACTATTTATCATGTGAACACTGAGGTTGTGGGTTCAGTTTATGGAGCCTCAGTGGCTAAGGTAGTGAGTCATCTACTATTTATCATGTGAACACTAAGGTTGTGGGTTCAGTTTATGGAGCCTCTGTGTCTAAGGTAGTGAGTCATCTACTATTTATCATGTGAACACTGAGGTTGTGGGTTCAGTTTATGGAGCCTCAGTGGCTAAGGTAGTGAGTCATCTACTATTTATCATGTGAACACTAAGGTTGTGGGTTCAGTTTATGGAGCCTCAGTGGCTAAGGTAGTGAGTCAACTACTATTTATTATGTGAACACTAAGGTTGTGGGTTCAGTTTATGGAGCCTCTGTGGCTAAGGTAGTGAGTCATCTACTATTTATTATGTGAACACTAAGGTTGTGGGTTCAGTTTATGGAGCCTCGGTGGCTAAGGTAGTGAGTCAACTACTATTTATTATGTGAACACTGAGGTTGTGGGTTCAGCTTATCGAGCCTCAGTGGCTAAGGTAGTGAGTCATCTACTATTTATCATGTGAACACTAAGGTTGTGGGTTCAGTTTATGGAGCCTCGGTGGCTAAGGTAGTGAGTCATCTACTATTTATTATGTGAACACTGAGGTTGTGGGTTCAGTTTATGGAGCCTCAGTGGCTAAGGTAGTGAGTCAACTACTATTTATCATGTGAACACCGAGGTTGTGGGTTCAGTTTATGGAGCCTCAGTGGCTAAGGTAGTGAGTCAACTACTATTTATCATGTGAACACCGAGGTTGTGGGTTCAGTTTATGGAGCCTCAGTGGCTAAGGTAGTGAGTCAACTACTATTTATCATGTGAACACCGAGGTTGTGGGTTCAGTTTATGGAGCCTCAGTGGCTAAGGTAGTGAGTCATCTACTATTTATCATGTGAACACTGAGGTTGTGGGTTCAGTTTATGGAGCCTCAGTGGCTAAGGTAGTGAGTCAACTACTATTTATTATGTGAACACTAAGGTTGTGGGTTCAGTTTATGGAGCCTCGGTGGCTAAGGTAGTGAGTCAACTACTATTTATCACGTGGCCTGTGAACACTGAGGTTGTGGGTTCAGTTTATGGAGCCTCAGTGGCTAAGGTAGTGAGTCATCTACTATTTATCATGTGGACTGTGAACACTAAGGTTGTGGGTTCAGTTTATGGAGCCTCGGTGGCTAAGGTAGTGAGTCATCTACTATTTATTATGTGAACACTGAGGTTGTGGGTTCAGTTTATGGAGCCTCAGTGGCTAAGGTAGTGAGTCAACTACTATTTATCATGTGAACACCGAGGTTGTGGGTTCAGTTTATGGAGCCTCAGTGGCTAAGGTAGTGAGTCATCTACTATTTATTATGTGAACACTGAGGTTGTGGGTTCAGTTTATGGAGCCTCAGTGGCTAAGGTAGTGAGTCATCTACTATTTATCATGTGAACACTAAGGTTGTGGGTTCAGTTTATGGAGCCTCGGTGGCTAAGGTAGTGAGTCATCTACTATTTATCATGTGAACACTAAGGTTGTGGGTTCAGTTTATGGAGCCTCAGTGGCTAAGGTAGTGAGTCATCTACTATTTATCATGTGAACACTGAGGTTGTGGGTTCAGTTTATGGAGCCTCAGTGGCTAAGGTAGTGAGTCATCTACTATTTATTATGTGAACACTGAGGTTGTGGGTTCAGTTTATGGAGCCTCAGTGGCTAAGGTAGTGAGTCATCTACTATTTATCATGTGAACACTAAGGTTGTGGGTTCAGTTTATGGAGCCTCAGTGGCTAAGGTAGTGAGTCATCTACTATTTATTATGTGAACACTGAGGTTGTGGGTTCAGTTTATGGAGCCTCAGTGGCTAAGGTAGTGAGTCATCTACTATTTATCATGTGAACACTAAGGTTGTGGGTTCAGTTTATGGAGCCTCAGTGGCTAAGGTAGTGAGTCATCTACTATTTATTATGTGAACACTGAGGTTGTGGGTTCAGTTTATGGAGCCTCAGTGGCTAAGGTAGTGAGTCATCTACTATTTATTATGTGAACACTGAGGTTGTGGGTTCAGTTTATGGAGCCTCAGTGGCTAAGGTAGTGAGTCATCTACTATTTATTATGTGAACACTGAGGTTGTGGGTTCACCTTATGGAGCCTCAGTGGCTAAGGTAGTGAGTCATCTACTATTTATAATGTGAACACTGAGGTTGTGGGTTCAGCTTATGGAGCCTCAGTGGCTAAGGTAGTGAGTCATCTACTATTTATCATGTGAACACTGAGGTTGTGAGTTCAGTTTATGGAGCCTCAGTGGCTAAGGTAGTGAGTCATCTACTATTTATCGCTATTTTGCAGTATTTTCCTTTGATCTTTATGTGCGATATTATTCCATCTCACTCTACTAGCGTGAGATGGGCCCATATCAGCTCGCTGTCAAGACGTCGTTAAGTAAACACTGTGACGTCACAATATTACAAAACAGCGATAAACAGATTACTTACGTTTTTTGAAACTCGATGCACTTTCTCGCCATCTCATCTCAGGGCTGTCGCCCTTCGATGAGATACGACGAGAAAATGCATCTCGTTTCAAAAAACGTAAATAATCTATAATTATCATGTGAACACTGAGGTTGTGGGTTCAGCTTATGGAGCCTCATTGGCTAAGGTAGTGAGTCATCTACTATTTATCATGTGACCTGTGAACACTGAGGTTGTGAGTTCAGTTTATGGAGCCTCAGTGGCTAAGGTAGTGAGTCATCTACTATTTATCGCTATTTTGCAGTATTTTCCTTTGATCTTTATGTGCGATATTATTCCATCTCACTCTACTAGCGTGAGATGGGCCCATATCAGCTCGCTGTCAAGACGTCGTTAAGTAAACACTGTGACGTCACAATATTACAAAACAGCGATAAACAGATTACTTACGTTTTTTGAAACTCGATGCACTTTCTCGCCATCTCATCTCAGGGCTGTCGCCCTTCGATGAGATACGACGAGAAAATGCATCTCGTTTCAAAAAACGTAAATAATCTATAATTATCATGTGAACACTGAGGTTGTGGGTTCAGCTTATGGAGCATCATTGGCTAAGGTAGTGAGTCATCTACTATTTATCATGTGACCTGTGAACACCGAGGTTGTGGGTTCAGTTTATGGAGCCTCAGTGGCTAAGGTAGTGAGTCAACTACTATTTATCATGTGAACACTGAGGTTGTGGGTTCAGCTTATGGAGCCTCAGTGGCTAAGGTAGTGAGTCATCTACTATTTATCATGTGAACACTGAGGTTGTGGATTCAGTTTACAAAGCCTCATTGGCTAAGGTAGTGAGTCATCTACTATTTATCATGTGAACACTGAGGTTGTGGGTTCAGCTTATGGAGCCTCGGTGGCTAAGGTAGTGAGTCAACTACTATTTATCATGTGAACACTAAGGTTGTGGGTTCAGCTTATGGAGCCTCGGTGGCTAAGGTAGTGAGTCATCTACTATTTATCATGTGAACACTGAGGTTGTTGGTTCAGCTTATGGAGCCTCGGTGGCTAAGGTAGTGAGTCATCTACTATTTATCATGTGAACACTGAGGTTGTGGGTTCAGCTTATGGAGCCTCGGTGTCTAAGGTAGTGAGTCATCTACTATTTATTATGTGAACACTGAGGTTGTGGGTTCAGTTTATGGAGCCTCAGTGGCTAAGGTAGTGAGTCATCTACTATTTATTATGTGAACACTGAGGTTGTGGGTTCAGTTAATGGAGCCTCTGTGTCTAAGGTAGTGAGTCATCTACTATTTATTATGTGAACACTGAGGTTGTGGGTTCAGTTTATGGAGCCTCAGTGGCTAAGGTAGTGAGTCATCTACTATTTATTATGTGAACACTGAGGTTGTGGGTTCAGTTAATGGAGCCTCTGTGTCTAAGGTAGTGAGTCATCTACTATTTATTATGTGAACACTGAGGTTGTGGGTTCAGTTTATGGAGCCTCAGTGGCTAAGGTAGTGAGTCATCTACTATTTATCATGTGAACACTGAGGTTGTGGGTTCAGTTTATGGAGCCTCTGTGGCTAAGGTAGTGAGTCAACTACTATTTATTATGTGAACACTGAGGTTGTGGGTTCAGTTTATGGAGCCTCTGTGTCTAAGGTAGTGAGTCATCTACTATTTATCATGTGGACTGTGAACACTAAGGTTGTGGGTTCAGTTTATGGAGCCTCAGTGGCTAAGGTAGTGAGTCAACTACTATTTATTATGTGAACACTGAGGTTGTGGGTTCAGTTAATGGAGCCTCTGTGTCTAAGGTAGTGAGTCATCTACTATTTATTATGTGAACACTGAGGTTGTGGGTTCAGTTTATGGAGCCTCAGTGGCTAAGGTAGTGAGTCATCTACTATTTATCATGTGAACACTGAGGTTGTGGGTTCAGTTTATGGAGCCTCTGTGTCTAAGGTAGTGAGTCAACTACTATTTATCATGTGAACACTGAGGTTGTGGGTTCAGTTTATGGAGCCTCTGTGGCTAAGGTAGTGAGTCATCTACTATTTATTATGTGAACACTAAGGTTGTGGGTTCAGTTTATGGAGCCTCTGTGTCTAAGGTAGTGAGTCATCTACTATTTATCATGTGAACACTAAGGTTGTGGGTTCAGTTTATGGAGCCTCGGTGGCTAAGGTAGTGAGTCATCTACTATTTATCATGTGAACACTAAGGTTGTGGGTTCAGTTTATGGAGCCTCAGTGGCTAAGGTAGTGAGTCATCTACTATTTATCATGTGAACACTGAGGTTGTGGGTTCAGTTTATGGAGCCTCAGTGGCTAAGGTAGTGAGTCATCTACTATTTATTATGTGAACACTGAGGTTGTGGGTTCAGTTTATGGAGCCTCAGTGGCTAAGGTAGTGAGTCATCTACTATTTATCATGTGAACACTAAGGTTGTGGGTTCAGTTTATGGAGCCTCAGTGGCTAAGGTAGTGAGTCATCTACTATTTATTATGTGAACACTGAGGTTGTGGGTTCAGTTTATGGAGCCTCAGTGGCTAAGGTAGTGAGTCATCTACTATTTATCATGTGAACACTAAGGTTGTGGGTTCAGTTTATGGAGCCTCAGTGGCTAAGGTAGTGAGTCATCTACTATTTATTATGTGAACACTGAGGTTGTGGGTTCAGTTTATGGAGCCTCAGTGGCTAAGGTAGTGAGTCATCTACTATTTATTATGTGAACACTGAGGTTGTGGGTTCAGTTTATGGAGCCTCAGTGGCTAAGGTAGTGAGTCATCTACTATTTATTATGTGAACACTGAGGTTGTGGGTTCACCTTATGGAGCCTCAGTGGCTAAGGTAGTGAGTCATCTACTATTTATAATGTGAACACTGAGGTTGTGGGTTCAGCTTATGGAGCCTCAGTGGCTAAGGTAGTGAGTCATCTACTATTTATCATGTGAACACTGAGGTTGTGAGTTCAGTTTATGGAGCCTCAGTGGCTAAGGTAGTGAGTCATCTACTATTTATCGCTATTTTGCAGTATTTTCCTTTGATCTTTATGTGCGATATTATTCCATCTCACTCTACTAGCGTGAGATGGGCCCATATCAGCTCGCTGTCAAGACGTCGTTAAGTAAACACTGTGACGTCACAATATTACAAAACAGCGATAAACAGATTACTTACGTTTTTTGAAACTCGATGCACTTTCTCGCCATCTCATCTCAGGGCTGTCGCCCTTCGATGAGATACGACGAGAAAATGCATCTCGTTTCAAAAAACGTAAATAATCTATAATTATCATGTGAACACTGAGGTTGTGGGTTCAGCTTATGGAGCCTCATTGGCTAAGGTAGTGAGTCATCTACTATTTATCATGTGACCTGTGAACACTGAGGTTGTGAGTTCAGTTTATGGAGCCTCAGTGGCTAAGGTAGTGAGTCATCTACTATTTATCGCTATTTTGCAGTATTTTCCTTTGATCTTTATGTGCGATATTATTCCATCTCACTCTACTAGCGTGAGATGGGCCCATATCAGCTCGCTGTCAAGACGTCGTTAAGTAAACACTGTGACGTCACAATATTACAAAACAGCGATAAACAGATTACTTACGTTTTTTGAAACTCGATGCACTTTCTCGCCATCTCATCTCAGGGCTGTCGCCCTTCGATGAGATACGACGAGAAAATGCATCTCGTTTCAAAAAACGTAAATAATCTATAATTATCATGTGAACACTGAGGTTGTGGGTTCAGCTTATGGAGCCTCATTGGCTAAGGTAGTGAGTCATCTACTATTTATCATGTGACCTGTGAACACCGAGGTTGTGGGTTCAGTTTATGGAGCCTCAGTGGCTAAGGTAGTGAGTCAACTACTATTTATCATGTGAACACTGAGGTTGTGGGTTCAGCTTATGGAGCCTCAGTGGCTAAGGTAGTGAGTCATCTACTATTTATCATGTGAACACTGAGGTTGTGGGTTCAGTTTACAAAGCCTCATTGGCTAAGGTAGTGAGTCATCTACTATTTATCATGTGAACACTGAGGTTGTGGGTTCAGCTTATGGAGCCTCGGTGGCTAAGGTAGTGAGTCAACTACTATTTATCATGTGAACACTAAGGTTGTGGGTTCAGCTTATGGAGCCTCGGTGGCTAAGGTAGTGAGTCATCTACTATTTATCATGTGAACACTGAGGTTGTTGGTTCAGCTTATGGAGCCTCGGTGGCTAAGGTAGTGAGTCATCTACTATTTATCATGTGAACACTGAGGTTGTGGGTTCAGCTTATGGAGCCTCGGTGTCTAAGGTAGTGAGTCATCTACTATTTATTATGTGAACACTGAGGTTGTGGGTTCAGTTTATGGAGCCTCAGTGGCTAAGGTAGTGAGTCATCTACTATTTATTATGTGAACACTGAGGTTGTGGGTTCAGTTAATGGAGCCTCTGTGTCTAAGGTAGTGAGTCATCTACTATTTATTATGTGAACACTGAGGTTGTGGGTTCAGTTTATGGAGCCTCAGTGGCTAAGGTAGTGAGTCATCTACTATTTATTATGTGAACACTGAGGTTGTGGGTTCAGTTAATGGAGCCTCTGTGTCTAAGGTAGTGAGTCATCTACTATTTATTATGTGAACACTGAGGTTGTGGGTTCAGTTTATGGAGCCTCAGTGGCTAAGGTAGTGAGTCATCTACTATTTATCATGTGAACACTGAGGTTGTGGGTTCAGTTTATGGAGCCTCTGTGGCTAAGGTAGTGAGTCAACTACTATTTATTATGTGAACACTGAGGTTGTGGGTTCAGTTTATGGAGCCTCTGTGTCTAAGGTAGTGAGTCATCTACTATTTATCATGTGGACTGTGAACACTAAGGTTGTGGGTTCAGTTTATGGAGCCTCAGTGGCTAAGGTAGTGAGTCAACTACTATTTATTATGTGAACACTGAGGTTGTGGGTTCAGTTAATGGAGCCTCTGTGTCTAAGGTAGTGAGTCATCTACTATTTATTATGTGAACACTGAGGTTGTGGGTTCAGTTTATGGAGCCTCAGTGGCTAAGGTAGTGAGTCATCTACTATTTATCATGTGAACACTGAGGTTGTGGGTTCAGTTTATGGAGCCTCTGTGTCTAAGGTAGTGAGTCAACTACTATTTATCATGTGAACACTGAGGTTGTGGGTTCAGTTTATGGAGCCTCTGTGGCTAAGGTAGTGAGTCATCTACTATTTATTATGTGAACACTAAGGTTGTGGGTTCAGTTTATGGAGCCTCTGTGTCTAAGGTAGTGAGTCATCTACTATTTATCATGTGAACACTGAGGTTGTGGGTTCAGTTTATGGAGCCTCAGTGGCTAAGGTAGTGAGTCAACTACTATTTATCATGTGAACACTGAGGTTGTGGGTTCAGTTAATGGAGCCTCTGTGTCTAAGGTAGTGAGTCATCTACTATTTATTATGTGAACACTGAGGTTGTGGGTTCAGTTTATGGAGCCTCAGTGGCTAAGGTAGTGAGTCATCTACTATTTATTATGTGAACACTGAGGTTGTGGGTTCAGTTTATGGAGCCTCAGTGGCTAAGGTAGTGAGTCAACTACTATTTATCATGTGAACACTGAGGTTGTGGGTTCAGTTAATGGAGCCTCTGTGTCTAAGGTAGTGAGTCATCTACTATTTATTATGTGAACACTGAGGTTGTGGGTTCAGTTTATGGAGCCTCAGTGGCTAAGGTAGTGAGTCATCTACTATTTATCATGTGGCCTGTGAACACTAAGGTTGTGGGTTCAGTTTATGGAGCCTCAGTGGCTAAGGTAGTGAGTCAACTACTATTTATTATGTGAACACTGAGGTTGTGGGTTCAGTTTATGGAGCCTCAGTGGCTAAGGTAGTGAGTCATCTACTATTTATCATGTGAACACCGAGGTTGTGGGTTCAGTTTATGGAGCCTCAGTGGCTAAGGTAGTGAGTCATCTACTATTTATCATGTGAACACCGAGGTTGTGGGTTCAGTTTATGGAGCCTCAGTGGCTAAGGTAGTGAGTCAACTACTATTTATTATGTGAACACTGAGGTTGTGGGTTCAGTTTATGGAGCCTCGGTGGCTAAGGTAGTGAGTCATCTACTATTTATTATGTGAACACTGAGGTTGTGGGTTCAGTTTACAAAGCCTCAGTGGCTAAGGTAGTGAGTCATCTACTATTTATCATGTGAACACCGAGGTTGTGGGTTCAGCTTATGGAGCCTCAGTGGCTAAGGTAGTGAGTCAACTACTATTTATTATGTGAACACTGAGGTTGTGGGTTCAGTTTATGGAGCCTCAGTGGCTAAGGTAGTGAGTCATCTACTATTTATTATGTGAACACTGAGGTTGTGGGTTCAGTTTTTGGAGCCTCAGTGGCTAAGGTAGTGAGTCATCTACTATTTATCATGTGAACACTGAGGTTGTGGGTTCAGTTTATGGAGCCTCAGTGGCTAAGGTAGTGAGTCATCTACTATTTATCATGTGAACACTGAGGTTGTGGGTTCAGTTTATGGAGCCTCGGTGGCTAAGGTAGTGAGTCATCTACTATTTATCATGTGAACACTGAGGTTGTGGGTTCAGTTTTGTCATATCCTTAATTTTTGTGTGAATAGTCGTATTTTTTCGCATAATTATTGCAGAATGGAACATTTCCAGTATTATTTCCCAATATTAAAATTAAATGTTAGTCTTCAAGTTCACAAAAATCGTAGTGGTTTTTTTTAAAATAAAATGTTATTCTCGGGTATTTTGCAAGTAAAAGTGCCTTTTCTTTTCCATTTATTTGATTATTTTGTGTATTATAAGAGGAATAAACTACACTATTTTAACCAATGGATACATATTTCCCTCATTAATGGATGAGTAGGTTATGACCAAAAATCTTGAGTTCGATATGACTACAAATTTAAACAAATACTTAATTATCTAGATAGAACTTGAATATTTTGTTTGTAGTAAACACATTTACACCAAGATGACTTCATTTAAAAATTCAGACGATCCCAGTCTTTGTAAACCATTCCATCAGCACCAACATGCTTAGATAAGTTAGCCTTTGCAACATATAAGGAGATTGCTTCTTACGAGCTTAACAAGGTATTCCAGACAGTTTTGGACGTTATATAATCAAAGTTATGAAGGGTTTGATCGCCATGGAGCATTTATCTCACAATTACCTCGGGGATGGGGTGGGGTGGGATATGAAACGTTTGATCGCCATGGACTTGGAGCGTCTGTTCACAAACGACTTAGTGGTTGTCTTCTCTTTCATATTCTCTTTCTATTCCGCTCGTCTTCCGCTCGTCTCTTATGACGCGATCTACTTTTACTGAAATTTAACTTAAGAAACACGATTTGTGCCAGTTAGAGTTGGAGCAACTTGTCCTTCCGGAGCACCTGAACTCACACTAGCTATTAGTGGGGTTCGTGTTTTGTGTATGTGTATACTGTGTATAAAGATAATCCACATATCGAAGTCCGAAACCGGCAAACTCGAAAAAAAAACAAAACAAATAAAAACCATGTCATGCCGTTATCTATATATTATGCTAAATATCATATCCTCTTTCTGGCCGAGTGGTCAAGGTAGTTCGTCTACTATTGATCACGTGGTCTGTCAACACTGAGATTGCGGGTTCGATTCTCACTGCAGGCAGGGTGTACTCGACTCCAATCTTAATTGACAAGGATTGCCAGTTTTCCTACCGTAGGTCGGGGGTTCTCTCCGGGTACTCCGGCTTCCTCCCCCAATAAAAACTGGACGCCATGAAATAGCTGAAAAATTGCTGAAAGTGGCGTTAAAACACCATTCAAACAAACAAAACATATCCTCTTTCTTCATATTTCAAAAAACCCGTTTACAACTTTATATTAAAGCTAATGATAATTGTCGTATATTCTATTTTTTCTGTTAGAAGACTACTTTTTCAAATTTTGATAAAGTATACAAAAAAGTCCCTTTGTCAATACTATTCAAGAGACTGCTGAGATCGCTGATTAAAATGTATTTGTGTCTTTACACGTATAAATGATATGCAATGATATGTCCTTCTCAGTGACTATGCATAAGTGTTCTGCGCCGATAAAGCATACAGCTATGGTCGTTATCAAACTGTTAATGCAAACTAACGTTCGAAACCACCCAATTGATTACATTGAAGATAACCAATTAACATGTCTTAAGCGACCTCTGGAAGGAAATTGTAAGAAGGAAACGTAAGAAAGGGGGTCTTTATACAGAGGTGATCATTTTTGACAGTCTGTACAGTCACGTGTAAACTGTATAATATATCTGTTTTTATTTCCTTTAATGAAGTTAAAGGTGAAACATAATACCATTATATAATGTCAACAAAAATAGTAAATATACAACAATCATGCATGCCTCCATTTCAAAAGTTGTCATCTCCAATTATTGTACAGTGTATTAGCGCAGGTAAACTTTTTCCCCATATAGCGGTTGTAATTTCGTGTGTACTAGTTTTAATGGTATCGATGTGCTTGTGAATAATACGCTATTTGCAAAAAGTATATTTCATTCGAGAAGCATCGTACACCATCCTCACAAGTCAGGGTTTCTGTGTCCACATGTGTGTTCGTGGACACAGAAACCCTGACCTGTGAGGATGATCGTACACAGATGACACAAGATCGTATTGTATATACCCCTTTGTAAAAAAAGATGGCGTGTAAGATAAGATAAAGCCTCACCATTTCCACCCGAATGACGTTTTGGAGTTTCCAAATCGATTGTCGTTTAACTAAGTATTTAAAAAAATCACAGTCGTTAGTTGTGTAAGACAGGTAGTCGTTTTACACAGAACACCATACGGGGGTTTTCATATCGCATCCCATAACAATTGCGAGATACACAGCATATCAATTCGAGAGCTTGACAGTGCACAAGATGAACTGTATTTCGGAACTTTCAAGAAAGTCTGTTTCGAAAATGGAGCAGAATTTACCCCGTGTTGTTACTTTTGTCGCCTTTTCCACTCTGCTGCAACCCTGTTAGGAAAACAATATCTCAAAGTGACTCCAAGATGGCATGGTTTCTTACTGCAATTGTTGTAGTTATATGGTACAACTTGCTAGTGGCAAGTGTTTGTGAAATAAATAATATTTGGTACGATTTTCTTTATTAATAATTGCAATGATTATCATAATAATTTTACACTTAGACTGACACAAAGATTAAATTGTATTATAATCTCATCATAAATCATGTAGCAGGCATTCGGAAGTATAATCATACACTTATAAACGAAGGATTCTCAATTAATTCGACATCTGTTTCGGATGTGTTAAATATAACTGAAAAAGACATGTGGTTAATTAAAGTATTCTGCGATTTACACATGCTGAATCAACTTATCAACTGAATCTAAGGTTTGCAATACAGTAAGTCTGAATTGTTTAAATGTTAATGGTGTTAACTGAACACTAGTACGGATATATTACTGCAGATATAGAAGGGATCTATCACCGAACATTGATTCAGGTAAATCTCTTAATATAAATTCAGTTCTATCCACGAACATAGAGTCAGATCTATCACCGAACATTGATTCAGATCTATCCCCAAATATTGAGTCAGGTTTATCACCGAACACTGATTAAGAGCTATCCCATGACATTGATTCAGATCTATCCCATGACGTTGATTCAGATCTATCACCGAACATTGATTAAGATCTATCCCCAAATATTGAGTCAGGTTTATCACCGAACACTGATTAAGATCTATCCCACGACATTGATTCAGATCTATCCCATGACATTGATTCAGATCTATAGCATGACCTTCATTCAGATCTATCCCATGACATTGATTCAGATCTATCACCGAACACTGATTAAGATCTATCCCCAAATATTTAGCCAGATCTATCACTGAACACTGATTAAATTTCTATCCCATGACATTGATTCAGATCTATCACCGAACATTGATTCAGATCTATCCCATGACATTGATTTAGAACTATTAGACCAAATACGTTACCATTGTCCAGTATTTGGAATTATAAACGTTCAGAAACCAACGTTAAAACGCAAGGTATGGCTCTACGACCGCGGAAACTATGATGAGTACTGACCTATTCTCTCTGAAACCGACTGGGACGAGTTCTTTGTTAGTAATAGTATGAACGTGATAGTGGACAACATCTCTGAGCGTATCTTACACGCAAATATAGCAATTCCTAACGGTACCGTTACGATCCGTAAGACTGATCCGAAGTGGTTAACAAGTAATGTCAAAAAAGTTACTCGTCAGAAGCGGCGTGTGCATGCTAGGGCTAAGCGATTCAACAGAGAAGCGGGCTGCGCCAAATTTCGTTCAGTTCGCAACAAAATGACATAGATTATTTGTAAATCTTGTGACGACTATCAGACGAACCTGGTTAATCAACTTAGCTCTAGCAAACCGCCTGAAAAGAACTGGGATTTAAAAATCTACAACTACCCCTGTTGAGGAACGATATTTTAATTTACGATGATGCCGAGAAAGCAAGCGAATTCAACAATTTCTTACCTTCTCAAAGCGTTCTCGATGACTCAAACGCCTTTCTTCCTGACCCTGTCCAGTGCGATCAACCATTAGAAAACGTGGGTATTTCCGACTCTTAAGTCAACGGCGTGCTTAGCAACCTAAATGTAAGTAAAGCGAGCGGACCTGATCTTATTAACCCGCGATTATTGAACGTTGGCGCGTCCATTCTGAAATCCTCTTTGTGTAGATTATTTAACTTGTCGCTAGACAAAGCTATTTTTCCTATTGAACGGAAAAGAGCTAATGTCACGCCTGTCTTTAAAGCCGGAAACGACAAGGAGGTGAAAAACTATCGTCCCATATCATTATTGAGTATAATACCCAAATGTATGGAGAGATGCGTATACAAGTACGTGCATAATTATTTATTAGACAAAAAGATCATCACCTCCAATCAATCTGGCTTTACGCATGGTGATTCCGCAGTAAACCAACTAATTGAAATCTCGAATACGTTTGGTAAAGCTCATGACAGTTAAAAGGAAGTTAGAGTCGTATTCTGTGATATAAGTAAGGCTTTAGACCGTGTGTGGCATAAGGGTCTTATTTTTAAATTACAGAAGTATGGAATCTCTGGGAACTGCTAGATTGGTTTGTTAGCTACTTAAGTCAAAGGAAACAACGCGTTTGCATAAATGGAACGTTTTCTAACTGGTTATTTAGAAACGCTGGAGTTCCACGGGGTTCTATACTTGGTCCTCTGTTATTTATTATATTTATAAACGACATTGTAGTTGACATCGGCGCATGCATTAAATTGTTCGCTGACGATACTAATCTGTACGTAACGGTTGATAGTCCGGACACAGCATCGGGCATCTTAAATGAAGATCTAGAAAAGGTCAACCTATGGGCATCAGAGTAGTTAGTTAAATTTAACCCGCATAAAACTGAAACTATGCTCATTTCACGAAAAGCGATTCAGGTTGTGCATCCCCCGCTCAAGATAAACAACCACACCACAGAAAAAGTTACGAGTCACAAACACCTTGGTATATGGTTTCGGACAACGGGACGTGGAACAATCATGTTGAATATATTGTTAAAAAGGCTTTTAAACGGCTTAATATTCTCCGTCGTCTTCGTCTAATCTTAGACAGATTCTCGCTAGAGAAAATGTATTTTTCGTTTATCAGACCAACTTTGGAATACAGCGACGTCGTTTGGGATAATAACATTGAATACCTATCTGACAAAATTGAGAATTTTCAGATCGAAGCTATGAGAGTTATAACGAGCGGAACGAAGCTTACTCCGATTAGAAACTTATACGCGGAAACGGGATGGAAACCCTTTCTGATCGTCACCGACATTTTACACTGCAAAACCAAAACTTGACGGAAATCAGAACAAGGACAAACTTGTATTGTGGATATTTCCTACCCTACACCATTAAATTATGAAACAAAATTCCTCTTGATGTTCGCCAAAAATCATCCATAGATATCTTAAAAAATCACCTAAAAGGTGATATCAAGAAATGTCCACCTTACTTTTACGTCGGAATGGGTCAAGTACTCCACACCAGGTTACGTATGGAGAGCAGCTCTCTTAATGCCCATCTGTTTTCACGAAATATCGTCGACACTCCTAACTGTACCTGTGGTCAAATGTAGACTACCTCCCACTATCTATTATTCTGTCATAAATATTCTGCCATTCGTGATTCATTGCTTTCATTTAATCTTCAAATCCCGCTTACTATTGATATTCTGCTGTATGGGTCAGATGCTCTAACCTTCGATCAGAATATTTAACTATTTTTAAAAGTGCAAAAGTTTTTAATTGACAGCAAAAGATTTGTATAATTAATGCTCTTTCAAATTACACTTCATTTCCATCCCATTTTTGTACAACTCTGTATACTTTTTTTTCTCTCCTTTACGTATTTTCTTATTTCACATTGTAAACCACCATTCAACATAATTGAGCGTCGACCTTAGCGGTATTTAGAACGTTACGTTAAAACAGACGTCAAACAACACGTTGAAAAAGTTATGGAACGCAAAATAAATATTTTATATGTTGTATAATTGATTAAGAAAGTTGATTACATTTCATTTGAATGGTATTTTCATCGAAATTACATTATTTCTTAGTAAAAATAGTAATAAAATATTTTAACTATTCAAATACGCATCGGCTTCAAACAGAACTCAACATATCACGTGTTAAGTTGAGTTGAATTAGAAGAACATGTAACAAGTATCAGTGGCTGTTCATGTCACAATTGTGATGTTTCTATCGCGATACTTGTTAAAAGCATGAAAAAACATCATGCATGAAATAAAAATAAAATCGCGATCATTTTTAAAAGCATCGCGTTACTTGTTATAAGCATCGCGACAGTTTTCAAAAGTATTGCGATGCTTTTAACATGTAAACGAAAGTATTTGTCTATAAGTTTTGAACGAATCAATGTAATTCAACTGGATTCTGAAAGATAATATAAAGTTCTATACGTTGCATATAAAATTATTTTGATTTATTTTTTATTATTTAAAAGTTGACCGGCATTGTTTTTCTCGCCTAAAATGGGTACGTTTTTTCAACTTTGATTTTAAATTGTGTTCAACTGTAGAACCCGACGAAAAGCGGGTAATATAATCCACTTTATTTATTGATTTATAGCTTAATTCTATTAAAAAAAGATGATCGTTGTCAAAGTTGACCGTAAAGGTGGTTCATTTGAATGTGACATATAGTGGATGTTTTTAACTTTAAACGCAAATTATACATAAAACATACAAGACCATTAAACTGCCACATTCCTATAGAATTCAAACAAAGATGGCAGAGGTTACTGGTCATACTTGTGATCATCGGAGATATTGCGTTTAACCCTGGTCCAATACGGTTCCCATGTGGCTCTTGCGCCAAACCTGTGCGAAAAAACCAAAATGGGATTGAATGTGAAATATGCCATTTCTGGTTCCACGCCAAATGTATCAATATGGACAAGAGACGTATGAAAAACTTTCCACATCAACTGAAAGCTGGTTTTGTCAACCCTGTACCCTTCCGAATTTTACGGATTCTTTTTTTGAGCAGTCAACTGTTAACGATCAAACAATAGTAGATGATGTCAATAATGAAACTTATGATCTTTTCAAAGAACTCGTATAGACCTGAGGATAAAGTCACCAGCAAATATAATCTGTGTCTACTTAAATATTAATAGCTACCGCTACAAATATGAGTATATAGTAGAGCTACTCCAGAGAAATGTGGTAGACATTATGTTCCTAGCAGAGACTAAACTGGATGATTCTTTCCCGAATTCACTATTTAATGTTGAAAGTGACTGTCATAATCTAATTGCCATTGAAGTTAAATGTGAAAGACAAAATGTTAAATCAAAATATTCTAAATGTAGAAGTTTTAAAAATTTTGACCAACAAACTTTTTTGGATGAACTTGAAAATACTAACTGGGATGTCGATCAAAATTATGACATAAATTCTCAATATGAAAACTTTAGTAAGAAATTTCTGGATATAGCAGATAAACATGACCCCTTTAGAGAAAGGAAAATTAAACCCAAACAACTTCCATATATGAATAAAGCACTAAGATCTGCAATATATAAAAAGAGAATGTTCTATAACAAATTCCAAACAATTAACTAAAAAAAACTGGGAAGACTATCGACAACAGAGAAATTATGTGACAAAATTAAAGAAACAATCCATAAATAACTACTTTATTGAAAGATGCACGGGTGGAAACAGGTGCAAAGATTTTTGGCCAACAGTTAAGCCCTTTCTTACAAATAAAGGCTGTTTAATTCAAAAAGACATAATACTTCAAGAAAACAACAACATTCTTACCGATCAAAAAGAAATATCTGAAGTTTTTAATAATTTTTTTGTTAATGTAGCAAAAAACATTGGTGATCCGAATATAATTATAGATGAAACTCATCCAAGTATAAATGCTATAAATGAAAAATACTCAAATACTACCAATTCAAATCCCTTAGTTTTTAAACCAATTGATGAGCTGTTTGTCTCTAAGCGTATTGCTGCTATAAATGCAAAAAAGGCAACTGGTGTTGATCATATATGCCCTAAATTATTACATTATGCAAAACATGTTATTACCAAACCAATTACTGATCTTGTAAATTTGTCATTGTCCTCTGCTATTTTCCCAGACTCATTGAAAATTTGAAGTGTTCTGCCTGCCATTTCACAGATTTTTGAAACAGCCATAGAAAAACAACTTTCTGACCATTTTAAAAATCTATTTAACCCTTTTCTTGGAGCATTTCGATCAGGCTATGGCTGTCAAACAACCTTACTTAGAATTCTAGATGACTGGAAAAAAGCCTTAGACAATGACAAATACCTTGCTGCTTTCCTGATGGATCTCAGCAAAGCTTTCGACTGTCTACCACATGATCTCTTACTTCTCAAACTTAGTAACTATGGAATAAATGGTCCATTTCTAAATTTAATAAAAAGCTACCTATCTGACAGAAAACAATGTGTAAAATTAGGTCAATTTTCCAGTACTATGCTAGAAATATATAAAGGTGTACCACAAGGATCAATCCTTGGGCCAATTCTTTTCAATATTTTTGTAAACGATATTTTTCTTTTTGTAAAACATTGTGATCTTTATAATTATGCTGACGACAACACATTATCAAAAACGAGTACATCATTAGAAACCGTCATTTCATCACTTGAAGAAGATAGTAGATCTCTGGTGTCATGGTTTACTGTAAATAAAATGCAGGCAAACCCTGACAAATTCCAAGCAATAGCACTAGGCAACAAAACCCATAAACAGAACATCATTTTTTATCTAAATGGCAACAAAATCAGCTGTGATGATGAGGTAAAACTCCTAGGGATAACATTTGATTTCAAAATTGATTTTAATACACACATATCAAATATCTGTTAAAAAGCAGCGCGCCAATTAAATGTACTCAAGAGAATTGGATCCAACCTCAGCCGCTTAGCTAAACTGACCATATATCATTCATTTATACTCTCCAATTTAAGCTACTGCCCACTCACATGGCACTTTTGCACAGAAAAAAAAACACCAAAAAATTGAAAAAATACAAGAACGCGCCCTCCGTTTCATTTATGACGACTACACCAACAATTACAACCATTTACTTGAACTATCCAAACTCCCATCATTAAAAGTCCGTAGAATGAGGAACATGGCACTAGAGACCTACAAAATCTTGAATAAATCTAGTCCAGTTCTCCTCCATGACATTGTCAAAATAAAACAGAATTCTTATAATTTTAGGTACAATAACATAGCGGATATTCCCCGACCGAAAACAACAAGGTATGGTAAGAAGAGTTTCAGCTATGAGGCGGCAAGGCTGTGGAACACCCTGCCAGATCAGGCAAGAAGCCTTTCTACTTTTGGTACCTTCAAAAATTTTGTTTCAAATTGGTGTTTCTCGGAAACATGTCATTGTAGTGCCTGTAGAAGGTAATGTCCAGTCGCCTCATAGTAGAAGTCTTCAAACCCGTTTTAAATGCTTTTATCGATTATAGCTATGCTAGTTTTGTTGCATAATTTACTGCTCTGCCTTAAAATGTTTTACTTTGAACATGTATTCATGAATTTTAGTTTCTTTTACATGTACTTGCTTTTTAATGCTAAAGTTTAAACAACTTATATGTTTTTATCTGCTTATATGCTTTACCATTGTGTGCTTTTTTTTAGTGCTTGCACATCATGATAAATTACAATATTTGCTCTGTAATATTTTACTTATACTCGCTTCTTTTAATGCCAAGTTTTAACTGCTTATATTTAATGCCTCTCATAGTGTTTTAGTGCTGTCAAATTGCTTTGATCATGTTGATGCTTTGTGTATTTGAAGTGTGTATGTCTCTCTTGATGTTATATGTGTGCTGATTTTATTAATTTAATAATATGTATTGTTTTTGTTTTATAATATCAGTCGGTATGAAGAGCTCTTCAGAGCTCATGTTTGTCTTGTTTATCTGTATATATATGTGCCGACTTCAAATAAAATTTACTTACTTACTTACTTACTTACACACATGCAAAACCGCGGTCAAAAGTGATTATTTTATTCCTATAGAAAATTTAATATGAATTTCGTCGATATTTAACTTAATTTTATTCAAATGTTGTGCTGCCACCCTGTTGGTGATAACAGATATTCAAACACACGTATTTTAAACAAATGGGTAATCCGAATGACTGGGACCATACTGGCGGGGAGGGGAGGTTCCCAGTGCTCGAGCCGCGAAGCGTACCGGAGCTTCCTAGAGTGGAGGCCCTTCTCGTTGAGCGGTTTCGGCGGACCGTAGTGGGTGAGGTGTTTGGAGAATTCCACGCTCCTTGCAGGATGGTGATCACTTTTGTAGATTTCGAGAAGGTTTGACTTGGTTTGGCCGCTGCAGGGGGCCGAGTTTTCCGCCTTTTTGGGGCAGTCAAAATAGTGTTCCCTATGTCCCATCCCTTTTTCCCGTTGATTTATTGCCTGTTAACTCCTTTTTCCTGAATATAGCTGAAATACTGCTCGTAAAGCAACCAATGCAATCAATCAAATTATTAATCCGAATGACATAAAATTAGCTAGATTTCAAATTAGTTAAAAATTATACGACAGTATATTAAAGTTTACTTTTAAAAAATAATCCTGCATATTTTTTTAATCAGGCTTTGCAATACTAAATTATGTTTCCGTTTGAATGCCCTTTCAAACAATATTGATACATTCGTTGTGACCTATTAAAATACATGTACATGAAATTAGAAAGAAAGTCTTGTCTGTTTCTTTGTGTGTAAATTTTGTGTTAAGTTGTCGTTGAGCTATTATTATATAAATAAAATATTTATGATCTCATTTAAAAAGTAACTCAAAACGTTTACATAAAATATAATTTGCATGTGAATAAAATTGTTGCATATTTTCAAAATCTTTCGTCTTATGCAGTATACTTTTGCAAACGTAGCACACATACATATGAACTTTGCCTTACATAACCTTGGTACCGTGTTAGACATTTTATATAAATACCTTAATATTTTTTACAGATAATGATTTTTATTAATCTAGTTTGCATTAGGATGTTTTTTTTCACCACTAGTTGGTTATGTCACATTACAAATTTTATGTTTTTATTTAAAGTTGTACCTATTTGAAATACGTTGAAATTTGCTTATTTAAATTTCGAGATCGAAATCTCCAATATGATACATTTTTGTAAATTTAAGGTCAAAGTCATATGTAGATTTCAATATATTTTATTTTGTCAATACAAAACAAGACGCCGTGATATAGCTGAAAAATTACTATAACTGGCCTTAAACCTCATTCAAACGAACTAACAACAAACTGTGTCGTAAAGCTTTTGAAAAGTAGTAAAAGGAAACAAATTAAATAGAGTTGTATATTTCAGTTTTTGTATAAACAGTTAAGGTGTTCGGCAAATTTATTTCTTATAATAGTAGAAACTATTAGGTTCTTTTTAATGATTATATTACTAGTATTTATATACAGTTTCGAACACTACACTTCCCAAACATAGGTCAATTCCAGATAGGACATTTAGATGGACTTTGTTGATGATCGATGTAAGTCATAAAACGTTGTACAATGAGTTGAAACGAGTATTGCAGAATGGAGTGACACAGATAATCTTGAGTTATATTTTTGGTAATATAAATGATAACAGGTCCAAATTCAAGTCATTGAAATCATATGATTACTTCAAGAACTGATAAACTGGAATACACGGTTATAAATTGCAAATAACAGTCATACCTTTAAACGACGTCTACGTCGTTTATGTTAAAACGCCGGAAAATTTATCAACGGCAGGCGACGATTTCATATATTTTATGGATTTAAACTTTGAGAGAATAAAATAAAACTTTAGATTTTATTATTTCGATGTATCAGGATCATAATTCTGCAAAATCTCAATTTCGAAAATTTTTCGACTAAGGTCCCTTTATGAATGTCCCTTTATAAATATTATTTTATTCCCACACATTGAGTCAGATCTATCCCCACACATTGAGTCAGATCTATTCCCACACATTGACTCAGATCTATTCCCACACATTGACTCAGATCTATTCCCACACATTGAGTCAGATCTATTCCCACACATTGACTCAGATCTTTTCCCACACATTGAGTCAGATCTATCCCCACACATTGAGTCAGATCTATTCCCACACATTGGGTCAGATCTATTCCCACACATTGAGTCAGATCTATCCCCACACATTAAGTCAGATCTATTCCCACACATTGAGTCAGATCTATTTCCACACATTGAGTCAGATCCATCTCCACACATTGAGTCAGATCTATTTCCACACATTGAGTCAGATCTATTCACACACATTGAGTCAGATCTATCCCCACACATTGAGTCAGATCTATCCCCACACATTTAGTCAGATCCATCCCCACACATTGAGTCAGATCTATCTCCACACATTGAGTCAGATCTATCCCCACACATTGAGTCAGATCTATTCCCACACATTGAGTCAGATCCATCCCCACACATTGAGTCAGATCCATCCCCACACATTGAGTCAGATCTATCCCAACACATTGAGTCAGATCTATTCCCACGCATTGAGTCTGATCATCTCCACACATTGAGTCAGATCTATCCCAACACATTGAGTCAGATTTATCCCCACGCATTAGTAGTGTGAAAAGGGGGTTTCTGCCGCACTAGGGGAAATCCTGCTTGGAAATGCCGATCCGGACCAAAAAATGCAAACGGGGAGGGGTTCCTATTAACTATGGGGTAAATACAAGCATGGCATCGAAAATTGAAATGTTGAAATGAATATTGTATCAACATCAACCCCAACCCCAACCCCCGAGATCGAAATGATGGAATCTAATGGTGCGAAACGTACCTGCGGATACCCACTGAAGCGGAAGAAGGGACACTGTAAGAGCAAGCCTGGAATCGACGGTCTCTGCGCGAGGCACAGGAAGCAGCCCGCAGAAGACGGGAGCATCCAAAGCGGAGGAAAAATCGTGGTAAGAGAGACCATGAAGACCCTCCATCAAATAGCTAAGGATGAGGGTCTGAAGGGATATAGTCGGAAAAGTAAGGAGAACTTGGTGAAGCTCATCGAGGAGAAAACTAACAGGAAATTCACTCGCGAGGAGGTCTTCAGCAAGAAGCAGCTCAAAACACTTGCGAAGAGCCGCGGTATCACCAAGTACTCCAGGCTCAGGAGAGAGGATCTGCTCCGATTGGTGGAAGAGAACATCAAAAATGCTCCGGTAGAGGAGGAAATGAAAGTAGTTGATCGACGCCAAGCACTGAATGGCGTCTTTGGTACGGTCGTCATCAAACCATTGAAGCTGCACGACATGGTCACCTTTCAGAAAATAAGTCGGAGCACCATCGCCAGCACCATCTCGGAAGCACTCGCCCAAAAGAAGGGATTGAAGGTGCAATTAGTGCTCCAAGTAGAGCTAGTTAAAACGAACCCCACGACCGGAGAGAATACTTACGTCACCCCCTATTTCCGGTCAAAACAAGTTACCCTCACCCAGTCATCAGACCTCGATTTGGAAATCACACTATGATGAAGTCGACCAGAAGTCAACACACCGCGTGACTCAGTATAAGAGATGGGAGGAGGAGCTGAAATTCGATGGTATCGAATTCCCAGTCTCACTCAAGGCGATCGACAGGTTCGAGAAGCAGAACGTTACCATCAACGTTAACGTCTTCGGCTTCGATGGCGTAAAGAAGGGTGAGGACGGTGAAGAAGATCTCCAGGTATATCCCCTCAGGATATCCAAGAACACTGGTTCTACCCACGTAGATCTCCTCTTCCTGACCTGCGAAGGCAAGCAGCATTACTGCTGGATCAAGAGCCTATCGCGTCTTTTGACCTCCCAAGTGACTGGTCACAAAGAGTCAGTTTACTTCTGCCGCCGGTGCTTGTCCCATTTCTCCAGGCAGGACATTCTCGACACACACATGGAATACTGCAGTCAGAAGGATGCAGTCAGGATCGAGATGCCGGAAGAAGGATCCACCATAGCCTTCAGCGACTACAAGAAAATGATGAGAGTCCCATTCGTGATCTATGCGGACTTCGAGTGCTTCACGGAGAAGCTCGACACCTGCCAGCCAGATCTTTTACAATCCTACACGAAGGCGTACCAACTACAGAGACCCTCGGGTTTCTGCTATCGCGTGAAGTACGCTCACGGCGACTACAAAGAATCGGTCATCCACTGTGGGGAGGATGCGGCCAAGAAGTTCGTACAGTGCATGGAGGAGGAAGTGCGAGCAATCGCCAAACTATACAGTGAGACGAAACCCATGGAGATGACCGACAAAGACAAGGAGAGTTTCAAAGCAAGTACGAACTGCCACATTTGCGGTGGCGCATTGAATGGGGATAAGGTCCGTGACCACGACCATCTCACCGACAAGTACCGCGGCGCAGCACACAACCAGTGCAATCTGGAATTCCAGCTTCCAAAACACGTCCCCATCATCTTTCACAACTTGAGCGGATATGATGCCCACATCTTCGTCAAAGAGTTAGGGAACACAGCAGGTAAGATCAACTGCATCCCCAATACCGACGAGAAATACATCAGCTTCTCAAAGCAGGTGGATGATCTGGAGATGAGGTTCATCGATTCGATGCGCTTCATGCTCTGCTCGTTAGATACCCTGGCCAAGAACCTCACCCCCGACCAGTTCAAGACCGTGAAGGCGAGATTTGACGACCGCTACGAGCTGATGATCCGTAAGGGAGTATTCCCCTACGATTATATGGATGGACCGTCCAAGCTGGAGGACGCCCAGCTCCCACCCAAAGAAGCTTTCTACAGCACACTCTCCGGCGAGCATATCAGTGATGAGGACTATGCACACGCTGAGAGAGTCTGGGAGGTCTTCGGGTGCAAGGTCATGCGCGACTACCACAACCTTTACCTCGAAACCGACGTACTGCTGCTGACCGACATCATGGAGAACTTCAGGGATGTATGCATGAAGCATTATATGCTCGATCCTGCCCACTACTACACCTCCCCCGGACTTTCACGGAATGCTGCTCTCAAAACCACTGGGATCAGATTGGAGCTATTGTCCGACCCAGACATGCTCCTGATGTGCGAGCGAGGAACCAGAGGAGGGGTGGCCATGATCTCTCACCGCCACGCCCGTGCCAACAACCCTTACATGGAGACCTACGATCGCTCCCAGCCCACGAAGTACCTGATCTACCTCGACGCCAATAACCTCTACGGGTGGGCAATGGCACAGCCCCTTCCCACGGGAGACTTCGAGTGGATGGAGCCGGAGGCGATCGAGGACGTCTTGAGGTACCCCGACGATCACGAGTACGGTGCCATGGTGGAATGTGATCTGGAATACCCGCATGATCTCCACAACGCCCACAACGACTACCCACTCGCGCCGGAGAACGTGGAGATCAACAAGGTGCGCAAGCTGGTGTCTCATCTAGGTAAGCGTGAGAAGTATACGCTCCACTACAGGAATCTCAAGCTGTACTTGGAGATGGGCATGAAGCTCACCAAAGTCCACCGAATCATCGGGTTCAGGCAATCTCCGTGGCTGAAGCAGTACGTCGACCTGAACACTGCTCTTCGAACCGAGGCCAAGACTGAATCAGAGAAGGATTTCTTCAAACTCATGGTTTGCTCAGTCTTCGGCAAGACCATGGAGAACATCCTAAAGCGGGTCAACGTCCGACTGGTTACCACAGAGAAGCAGGCGCTGAAGCTCGTGGCTAAGCCCAACTTCGATCGTCGGGTCGTCTTCACCGAAAGCATGGTAGCCGTCCACATGAAGAAGACGAAGCTGAAGTTTGATAAGCCAGTCTACCTGGGAGCCTGCATCTTGGACATCTCGAAGCTCCAGATGTACGACTTCCACTACGGATTCGTGAAGAAGATGTACGGTGACAACGCCCGGCTGCTCTTCACCGACACCGATAGCTTGGCCTATGAGATCCAGACCGCCGATTTCTACCAAGACATCGCCCCGCACGTCCAAGCGAAGTTCGACACTTCCAACTATCCCGCCGAGCATCCCTCCGGCATCCCAACCGGTGTGAACAAGAAGGTGATCGGGATGTTTAAGGACGAGTGCGGTGGCATGGCCATGACCGAATTCGTGGGGCTCCGAGCGAAGCTATACGCCTTCAAGGTGGATGACGGTCAGACCACCAAGAAGGCGAAGGGAGTCACCAAGAGCGTCATCAAGCGCAACATCGCCTTCGAGGATTACAAGCGATGTCTCGACACTCAGAAGGAGATCTACCGACCGATGAACATCATCCGGAGCCACCTTCATTAGATCTACGCCGAGGAGATCAACAAGATCGCACTCTCAGCCAAGGACGACAAGCGCCACATCCTACCTGATGGTATCAGCACCCTCGCGCACGGTCACTATCGAATCTAAATAAATGAGCAGCGTACGAGTTTACTACTTAACTCTCCCACTCAAACCCCTCTCAAATGTAGAGCTTGAAGAAGCTGCCTCAGCCCTAGGGATCCATCGATTCAGAGGGGTATTCATGAGAGATTCCCTACCACCAGCGCCACGAGCTAATGAATGCGGCATCTTGAACCACGATGACTTCCAAGGTCCCGGAACGCACTGGACCTGCTGGCACAAGCGCGGAGGACTCAGTCTACTTCGACTCTTACGGTCTGCCTCCGCCCGACGAGATGGTCGACTATCTGCGTCCGAAGATCCAATACAACACCGATGAGCTGCAGCATCGCGGGGACGCGGTGTGGGGTCACTTTTGCCTCTACGTACTGAAGATGCTGTCGGAGGGTAGATCGTTCGACGACGTGATATTCTCGCTATAAATAAATGGACAAATTCGGATCTCACTCGAGAAAACGCGCATTGGTCTGGTCCCAAGATCTCGATATGAACGACAACCGCATCACCGGCCTGGGGGCACCGCGAGAGGGGTCGGACGCTGCGACGAGGCACTGGGTCAATCTGCAATTGAAAGAGGATCAGAAGGATATCGCTGAGCTCGCGGCAAAGATCGACAAGGTCTTGAAAGTGCTCGAGGATAAGGAGAAACGCTTGAATGGCATCGAGAAAGACGTGGCAAAGTGCCTGCCCACGATCGGTGGTAAGATGACCGGCGCGATAGATATGCAGGGCCATGCTATTCGTAACCTTCCCGAGGGAACCGACTCCAAGGATCCCGTGACGAATGGTTGGTATGCAAAGAACTGGCAGGATTTAGCCTTAACCATGCAGGAGAAGATAAACGCTGTAGAATCTAGATATAAAACCCTCAAAAAGCAGATGGCTGATAAGCAGGAAAAAGATTGAAGCTCTTGAAAAGTACGTGAAGTTTAAGCCTCCTACTCCCGGCAGGATCGGTTGACCCCTCCTCCGCTTCTCTAGTCCCCCACTCCAGGGACTGGAAAATCGAAGGACTATTGGAGCTCGGAAGCCTTAACCCATGAATTGAACGTCTTGGGATAGCCTCGCCATTTGACGTAGACTTCCCGTTCTCCTTTCCGGGTGCGTCGCCGTAAGATCCTTTCGATGCGAAAGAGTTCCAGGGTGGTCTTCTGGAGCTCAGGCTCGTTGAAAGATCCCTGAATCTCCTCGTCGTTGAGGTCCTTGAGACGATACGTGGGCGGTTGCGTTCCTAAGACCGTGGATACGGTGAAGACTTCTTCGGTCCAGCGTGGAGTATATCCTTTCTCGAACACGCCCTTTTTCTTGGTGATTCGAACCTTATCGCCAACCTTGAATCGTGGTGGTTGCATGGAAGGGAGATCTCCGTAAAGGTTCCAGAAGACTTTGGTTTCGTTCTCCTTCTGACTGGCGGCAGTGGGAGTCATCTTGATGGAGCGGTGCTTGGTGGTATTATACTGATGAACCAGATCGCTTAGCACATCGATATAGGTTCGCGTGGAGTTGGCGGAAAAGTACTTGAACATCTTCTCCTTCATGGTACGGTTCCAACGCTCCACGACGCTCGACTTCTCTTCGTTTTCGGTGGAGTAGAGCTCGACGTCATGCTTCTGGAGAAGCCCCTTCACCTCCTTGTTGTAGAATTCCGTTCCTTTGTCCGTCCATAGCTTCTTGGGGATGCGAGACTTGAAGACCGCTTGGAAGGCGTCGCGCACCGTAGTCCCCTTCTTATCCCTGAGCGGCACTAGCCACCCATACTTGGAGAAGACATCGATGATGCTCAGGATGAACTTATGGCCTTTGTTGTCTCGGGAAAAGGCAATCATATCCACGAGATCGGCCGCCCAGGTTGCATCTATTCCACCCACCACCACGCGACGCTTCTGAAATTTGCGGCGGATTGGCTTGTGCAGTTCCTCGGCTAGTTCGTCCGACCAAACGAGGGTTTTTTTTAACCCCCAATCCAAATCGCGCTTTGGTACCGATGCTGGTCCTCCGTCGTCCGTTGCTGGTCGGGATCACTCCGCGGCTATTCGTCTCGGTCTTCGTTTTGCACTTCAAACAGTACATTCCCATTTATATATATAAAATGGACGTTGAAGATATTTCGTATAACGAGTCCACATCGACCAGGTGCAATCACTACCTTCTCCCGCAGCGATCAATCCGAGGCTTAATCATAGGCAAGTCGGACTGTGGCAAGACGACGCTGCTGAATAACCTCCTCTTGCGCGAAGGGTGGTTAGACTACGATCGACTATACGTCTTCGGGAAATCGCTCCACCAACCCATCTACCAGCTGCTGCGGCGGGCGCTGGAAAGGGGATTCTCGAAGGGTGATATCCGAGAAATACTCTCCATCAAGGATAGATGCCCCTACCCATTGATCGATGTGGTGGAAGTACTGAATCAATCGCCTAACCCTGGCGGTATCGAAGCCTTCTTCTTTGAGCATGGAGACGATGTGCCAGACCCCCGCGAACTCGATCCCACCCGCAAGAATCTCATGATCTTCGACGACTTGATGATGAGCAAGCAGAGTAAGTGTGAAGATTACTACGTGAGAGGTCGTCACAACAACGTGGACTGCTTCTACCTCTGCCAAAACTATTTCAAGCTGCCCCGGCAATCGATCCGTGAAAATACCAACTTCATCTGCCTCTTCGAGCAAGATGCTAAGAACCGCGAGCACATCCGTCGCGATCACTGCAATGACCTCACCAAGGAGCAGTTTGACGTCCTTTGCGACCGCTGCTGGTCCGAACCTTACGGAAGACATGGCTCCGGACTCCAAACGGTATTCTTACCGAAAGACCTCGATTCGTTGATAGATCGCCTCGAACTTTGCGCCGCCGCCTATAAGGCTGGTAATAATGGGGTGCGCAACGTTCGGCCACATCGACGACTCCTATTACAGAGAACTCCATCGCAGCCTTCTCCTATAAATAAATATACGATGCCATTGTTGATTAAGCACGGATATCGTCGAAAATACGTCGTCGGCGGGCGGGGGCTATTCGATACGGTCGCTAACTTGGCCGGACGCATATTCACCTCCTCAGCCGCGAAGACCTTGGGAAGCAAGGCCATGAGCGCCGCCACCAATGCCGCCCTGAAAGGGGTTGAAAAGGGGGCCTCCAAATCTGTGGACTATATGATCGATAAGGCGACCTCCAAACCTCGCAACCTCGTCAAGCCAAGTAACCCCACGATGACCCCCCATCAGCAAGCCCGGCTGAACAATCTGGTCTCGGGAAATAATTCCACGATGACCCCTCATCAGCAAGCCCGGCTGAACGATCTAATTTCTGGAAGTGGTATTGCCACAATTCACGACTTCGTCCACCGCTATAAATAAATATATCATGTCAAACATTCTCGACATCGTCGAACCCCTAGCTTTCGATGAAAGCCTCCAGGAATATCAAGTCCACGAATACGAACCTCAAGCCGGGGCTCAACTGAATAACGCCGGTGCTGAAATACGCATCAATATTGAGACCCAGGATCTCTTCCTTCATCCCGCTGAGAGTTACCTTTTGGTGGAAGGAAGGCTCCAGAAGAATGATGGGACCGCCTATGCCAATGCGGATCTCGTCTCGCTCGCCCACAACGGTATCATGTATCTGTTTCGAACCATCACTTACAGGCTCTCCGGTCAACAGATCGAGCACATCAACGACCCTGGCATCGCCACCACCATGCTAGGGATGCTGACCTATCCCGACGATTTCTCCAAATCTCAAGGTCTCAACCAACTGTGGTTCAAGGATTCCACCGCTATCGCCGCCGCAGAGAACTCCGGTTTTGCAATTCGCCACGGGTATACCATCGTCAAACCTACCAACAAGGGGTCGTTCTCCTTCGCCATTCCCCTGAAGCACATCTTCGGCTTTGCGGACGACTACGATAAGATCGTGTACGGGTTCAAGCATGAACTGTCTCTCGTGCGCGATTCGGATGCCAATGCCGTTCTGAGGGCTGCAGCCGTCAATGACCCGGCAAGAATCATCCTGAGTAAGATCTCCTGGTTCATTCCCCACGTCACCCCCTCCGATCAGGAGAAACTGCGGTTGTACAAGACCATCCAGAGCAAGGGTAAAATCGATTGCGGTTTCCGAATGCGACAGTGCGATTCCATAGCCGTCCCCGAAACGTCTCAGTTCAACTGGCGGTTGACAGCCAAGAGCGGTCGAGAGAAACCCCGATACGTCATCGTGGCCTTTCAAACCGACAAGAGCAACGACCAGACCCAAAATGCTGCCGTGTTCGACCACTGCCGCTTGCGAAACATCTACGTCACTCTCAACGCTGACCGCTACCCCGCCGTAGACTTTAATGCTGGTTTCACCCATAATCGGACCGCTAGACTCTATAAGAACGCTGCAGATTTCCGGAAGAATTACTACAACATGGATCCTCGCCACAGTAACTGCAACATAACACCCAACGACTACATCGACCTGTACCCCCTGTTCGTCATCGACGTAAGTCATCAGTCCGAGCGGTTGAAAGAGTCTACGGTCGACATTCAGGTCCGCGCCGAATTCGAGCGTAACGTGCCGGCCAATACTCAAGCGTTCGCCCTCGTAATCTCTGATAGGATCCTTCAGTTCGAGTCCGACGGCCAGAAGATGAGCGTCGTATTCTAGTATAAATAAATGGATCAATCCTTGCTACAGCGAATCGTCGAGAACACTGCCCCTAAGCAGGGGTTTTCCTTCATTGTGTCCGACAACCAAAGTCGGATTCTCACTCAATTCAGCCCACCCCTGCAACTGAGCGAGGGGAAAAGTTACGAGATGGCTTTGGTCAATCTGGAGACGTACTACTCTTTTCCCAATATCCATGCGGGTAACAATTCCTTCCGCTACTCCGCGGACGGTGGTGCCAACTGGTTCCCCATCGCACTGAGTACCGGGTCCTATGGCATTGAAGACATCAGCAATGAGATTCAGCGTCAACTGCGTCTCAACGGTCACAAGACCAAGATCATTCTCGACGCCAACCGCGCGACTCTGAGAGCCACTCTCACCCTCGCCAGAGATTATCAAGTGGACTTCGACGTCGAAAACAGCATCAACACCGTGCTGGGCTTCGGGCGCAAGGTCTACGCTTAAGACCGAGGCACGAACGGTTACACGGAGGGTGATCTCATCGTCAACATCATCAGCATCAACAGCATTCTGGTGAATAGCGACATCATCCATGGAAGTTACGTGAACGGAACCCAGCAGTCCACCATCTACAGTTTCTTCCCCGATGTGGACCCAGGCATGAAGATCCTTCAGACCCCCCAAAATCTAGTGTACTTGCCCGTGACTTTGCGAACCATCAATCGTATGGAGACTCATCTCACCGATCAGAACGGCACCCACATCGATCTCAGGGGTGAGAATCTTACCATTCGTTTTCATCTTCGCGAAGTATAAATAAATGAGTTACTCCGAATACAGTTTGAGCTTGACGAAAAGTCAGGCCGATAAGCTCCAGCGGGCTGTGAAGAAAGGCTGCCCGATCGCCATTCGTTTGTCCCACGCGAACTTGCAAGGCGACCACAAGATGATGCTCACCACGCAGCAGATCCAAAAGATCTCCAAGCTCCTGCAGAAGGGTACCGGTGGTATGACTCTGAGGATGAGCACCTCTCAGTTGAAGGCAAACGTGCAGAAGGTAGGAGGTAAGGGGGTGCCCAGACTTCAAATGTCTTTCCTTCTTCGTTTTCGAGGGTTATGATGTATATTCCTTTTTCATCGATCCGGCATTCTCTGATGAAGTATTCTTCCTCATCTTCATCCACCTCCTCACTGGAGTAGGAATCTTCCTCTTCGATGGGGGTAAGCTCAACCTCTTCGCATACGGGTGGGGGGGGGAGTTGGGCAAGACTGCAACCTACTATTTCAGTGTTCATTGTGTCTACCTTATCTTTCCTTGTTTCTAAGGTGTTATTTCAATTTCTGATTCCTGTGTCAGGTTTTTATTTGGGCTTGATCCGTTTGCACAAAACCTTGATTTTTTCGGATTTCAAGCAGACTTTTTCCTTGTGGGGCAGAACTGTCGTTTCAAGCTGCGTCAACCTTCTACCCAATTTAATGAAGAATTGAATGCGCATGCGCCGTAGTTTTTTTTTTATCACTTTGATCTGGAGGGTTCTTACATGAGCGCCGAGCGAGGCGTAGCCTCGCTCCCCGCTCATTCAGAACCCTCCAGATCAAAGTGGTAAAAAAAAAATTTCTAGATCCAAAACGGATCGGGAAATTTTGCGTTCCAACCCCCCAAGAGATTTTTTTTTTGCACCCCTCATTTCCTCACCAGATCGTATGAGAGGTACTGTTGCTTGGACTTCTTGCTCAGCTTGAATCCCGTGCTGCGGACGAAAGCTCCTTCCAAGGGAGTCATCTCTTTGCTGAGCGTGGGGCAAGCCCATACTTTGGATGTCTCTCCTTCTCTGTCTTTCAGGGTAAGGATTTTGCATTTCCCATACTTACCATCCACTCCAAACACCTCCATGATTTTATAGATCACTCCGATGGGTAAGTCCTTCCATTTGATAGCTTCCTGATTCTGGTCCTGCACCTTTTCCTGAAAGGCACCTTCACTGATGAAGTCATCTTCCTTGTCTTGGGGCTGGGGCGTGTTGATGAAAGCAGTGTGTTCCACACTCATTCTTGTATTTACCTTGTCCCACACTTGTCTTTAAGGTGTTCTAACTATCTTCAGGGGCGACTTGTCTGCCATGATTGTATTTACCCCATAGTTAATAGGAACCCCTCCCCGTTTGCATTTTTTGGTCCTGATCGGCATTTCCAAGCAGGATTTCCCCTAGTGCGGCAGAAACCCCCTTTTCACACTACTCGCATTGAGTCTGATCTATCCCCACACATTGAGTTAAACCTATCCCCACACATTTAGTTAGATCTATCCCCACACATTGAGTCGATTCCATTCCCATACATTGAGGTAGATTTATCCCCACACATTGAGTCAGATCCATCCCCACACATTGAGTCAGATCCATCCCCACACATTGAGTCAGATTTATCCCCACACATTGAGTCAGATCTATCCACACACACGGGGTCAGATCTATCGCCACACATTGAGTCAGATCCATTCCCACAAATTGAGTCAGATATATCCCCAGACATACCGCCGAACATTGGTTCAATTCTATCCCATAACACTAATTCAGATTTCTCCCCTGACATTAATGCAGATATGGTTTCAAAAAATGGATGGAGATATACAGCCTTCATTTATACACAGAATGCATAAAACAAATTTGAGACTCGGTGGCCGACTGAAGGGAGTTCGTCAGCTATTGACCACGTGGTCTGTCAACACTGAGGTTGCGGGTTCGAGTCGACGCCATGATGTAGCTGCAAAATTGCTGAAAGTGACGTTAAACATCATTAAAAAAAAACCAAAACAAACATAAAACAAATTGTATTTCAGTTTTGTTGAATACTAATGTTATTAGATTGATGAGCATTCCCTTTGTTTGACCGTGCACTTATATATCATTCATAGACGGTTCAAGTAGGCGAGAGCGTCTGGGCTAGACTTATTCCACCGAATAATAAGACACACAGAAATGGAAAAGAAAAAAAAAACGAACAAAAATGATATTGAGTATATTGACATACAACTGAAAACAAACTGAAATGTGAATGAATGATTCAAAGAATATTTCTATCGAAATTTCTGTTATTTATGAATGGTGTTACTACAATTGGAAAATCGGACCCTTTTTATCCAATTGTTTCTCGAAATCGACAAAGAACGAATAAAAATTCCTCGAAACACGACAGAAAATATATTATCAACTGCAAATATCATCAAAACAAATATTGACTAAAACCACAAACACAGACATTTAAAAAAGTACACACCCATTAAAGAAGGGAAATATTTGGCGACTTACTACAGAAAGATCTATTAAAAATGATAAAATTCCCATACACGATCAAAATAAAACAAAAGACCTCTTTGACCCCAAACGTTTAAGGAGTCGGATAAAAAAATAAAACATCAGTTTTAGTATATCAAATCATTAAAACAATCTCCTTAGAACTAAATCTGAGAAGAATTAAATGTTTAAAATTTCATATCTGACCACTTATACCTAAAAACAACTGTAAATCATACTACACATTCAGGCCCCAGTTCGATAAAACTTCTCAAATTTAGATTTTCCTTAAATCCTTGATAACAAATTTCAAGCAATCTGATTGGTCAATTTTAAGTAAAGGTTACAGATGTTTTGTGAGGCACTCGCAAGAAAGAATATGGGCCGAAATCGTATTTAGAAAAAAATGAATTAAATTAAATTAAAATTACATGTACTTATATAAAAACATCATAAGCCCAAAACAGTACGCTATGAAACCTTATATCAATCACAACTGTTACATTGGTACAGGGACAGTTAATGGTAAAAAATAAAAATAATAGATTAAAAATCTGAGCCAGAAAAATAATTGTCTACAAAGAACCAAGGTCAATAATATACATATGCTAAATATAAATACAAACAATGTGCCATCATTTAAACTGGGCTTAATGATTCCGCCACAAAACAGCCTTCAACAATTTAATATAAAAAAATGCATTGTTAGAAATTTGCCTTTCACTACTATCACAGCTAAATTGTACTACGGTGAAAATAAGGTAGAAAAATTCATGTAATGCCCAAAACTTTCTAAATTGTATTTTATGGCGGTAAACCACTACACAGCATTTCCACTTGTCTACCTTAAATAGTATCCATAATCCCTTTGTGATCCATGGCAGCCAAATACACAGACAGATTTTCCATTTTCCATCAGACAGATATGCATTAGTATGGTGTAACATTAGTGCACTAGCGATAGCAGTAAATCTTTCTGAACTACCGTATTCCAGATAGGCATTAATATGGTGTAACGTTAGTGCAATAGCGATGGCCGTGTATCTTTTTGACCTGCCGTATCCCAGATATGCGCCAATATTGTGTAACGTTAGTACACTAGCGATGGCCGTGTATCTTTCCGATCTACCGTATCCCAAATATGCATTGATATGGTGTAACGTTAGTGCACTAGCGATTCCTGTGTATCTTTCTGACCTGCCGTATCCCAGATATATATGCGCCAGTATGGTGTAACTTTAGTGCACTAGCGATTCCCGTGTATCTTTCTGACCTGTCGTATCATAGATATATATGCGCCAGTATGGTGTAACGTTAGTGCACTAGCGATGGCCATGTATCTTTTTGATTTACCGTATCCAAGATATGCGCCAGTATTGTGTAACGTTAGTGCACTAGCGATGGCCGTGTATCTTTCTGACCTGCCGTATTCCAGATATGGGCCAGTATTGTGTAACATTAGTACACTAGCGATGGCCGTGTATCTTTCTGACCTGGCGTATCCCAGATATGGGCCAGTATGGTGTAACATTAGTACAATATCGAAGGACATGTATCTTTCTGACCTGCCGTATCCCAGATATGGGCCAGTATTGTGTAACATTAGTGCACTAGCGATGGCCGTGTATCTTTCTGACCTACCGTATCCCAGATATGGGCCAGTATTGTGTAACATTAGTGCAATAGCGATGGCCGTGTATCTTTCTGACCTGCCGTATCCCAGATATGGGCCAGTATTGTGTAACATTAGTACACTAGCGATGGCCGTGTATCTTTCTGACATGCAGTATTCCAGATGTGGGCCAGTATTGTGTAACGTTAGTACACTAGCGATGGCCGTGTATCTTTCTGACCTGGCGTATCCCAGATATGGGCCAGTATGGTGCAACATTAGTGCACTAGCGATGGCCGTGTATCTTTCTGACCTGCCGTATCCCAGATATGGGCCAGTATTGTGTAACATTAGTGCACTAGCGATGGCCGTGTATCTTTCTGACATGCAGTATTCCAGATGTGGACCAGTATGGTGTAACATTAGTATACTAGCGATGGCCGTGTATCTTTCTGATCTGTCGTATCCCAGATATGGGCCAGTATTGTGTAACATTAGTACACTAGCGATGGCCGTGTATCTTTCTGACCTGCCGTATTTCAGATATGGGACAGTATGGTGTAACATTAGTACAATATCGATTGTCGTGTATCTTTCTGACCTGCCGTATCCCAGATATGGGCCAGTGTAGTGTAACATTAGTGCACTAGCGAAGGCCGTGTATCTTTCTGACATGCAATATTCCAGATGTGGACTAGTATGGTGTAACATCAGTATACTAGCGATGGCCGTGTATCTTTCTGCTCTGTCTTATCCCAGATATGCATTAGTATGGTGTAACGTTAGTGCAGTAGCGATGGCCGTGTTACTTCCTGACATGCAGTATTCCAGATTTGGACCAGTATGGTGTAACATTAGTGCAATATCGATTACCGTGTATCTTTCTGATCTGCCGTAACCCAGATATGGGCCAGTGTAGTGTAACATTAGTGCACTAGCGAAGGCCGTGTAACTTTCTGACATGCAGTATTCCAGATATGGGCCAGTATGGTGTAACATTAGTACAATATCGATTACCGTGTATCTTTCTGACCTGCCGTATTCCAGATATGGGCCAGTGTAGTGTAACATTAGTGCACTAGCGAAGGCCGTGTAACTTTCTGACATGCAGTATTCCAGATATGGGCCAGTATGGTGTAACATTAGTACAATATCGATTACCGTGTATCTTTCTGACCTGCCGTATTCCAGATATGGGCCAGTGTAGTGTAACATTAGTGCACTTGCGAAGGCCGTGTATCTTTCTGACATGCAATATTCCAGATGTGGACCAGTATGGTGTAACATCAGTATACTAGCGATGGCCGTGTATCTTTCTGCTCTGTTTTATCCCAGATATGCATTAGTATGGTGTAACGTTAGTGCAATAGCGATGGCCGTGTATCTTTCTGACCTGCCGTATTCCAGATATGGGCCAGTGTAGTGTAACATTAGTGCACTAGCGAAGGCCGTGTAAATTTCTGACATGCAGTATTCCAGATGTGGACCAGTATGGTGTAACATTAGTACAATATCGATTGCCGTGTATTTTTCTGACCTACCGTATCCCAGATATGGGCCAGTGTAGTGTAACATTAGTGCACTAGCGAAGGCCGTGTAACTTTCTGACATGCAGTATTACAGATATGGGCCAGTATGGTGTAACATTAGTACAATATCGACTGCCGTGTATCTTTCTGACCTGCCGTATTCCAGATATGGGCCAGTGTAGTGTAACATTAGTGCACTAGCGAAGGCCGTGTATCTTTCTGACATGCAGTATTCCAGATGTGGACCAGTATGGTGTAACATTAGTGCACTAGCGATTGCCGTGTATCTTTCTGACCTGCCGTATCCCATATATGGGCCAGTATGGTGTAACATTAGTACACTAGCGATGGCCGTGTATTTTTCTGACCTGCCGTATTCCAGATATGAACCAGTATGGTGTAACATTAGTACACTAGCGATGGCCGTGTAGTTTTCTGACCTGCCGTATTCCAGATATGGGCCAGTGTAGTGTAACATTACTGCACTAGCGAAGGCCGTGTATCTTTCTGACCTGCAGTATTCCAGATATTGGCCAGTATGGTGTAACAATAGTACACTAGCGATGGCCGTGTATTTTTCTGACCTGTCGTATTCCAGATATGGGCCAGTATAGTGTAACATTAGTGCACTAGCGACGGCCGTGTATCTTTCTGACATGCAGTATTCCAGATATGGGCCAGTATGGTGTAACAATAGTACACTAGCGATGGCCGTGTATTTTTCTGACCTGCCGTATTCCAGATATGGGCCAGTGTAGTGTAACATTAGTGCACTAGCGAAGGCCGTGTATCTTTCTGACATGCAGTATTCCAGATGTGGACCAGTATGGTGTAACATTAGTACAATATCGATTGCCGTGTATCTTTCTGACCTGCCGTATCCCAGATATGGGCCAGTATGGTGTAACATTAGTACAATATCGATTGCCGTGTATCTTTCTGAGCTGCCGTATCCCAGATATGGGCCAGTATAGTGTAACATTAGTGCACTAGCGAAGGCCGTGTAACTTTCTGACATGCAGTATTCCAGATATGGGCCAGTATAGTGTAACATTAGTACAATATCGATTGCCGTGTATCTTTCTGACCTGCCGTATTCCAGATATGGGCCAGTGTAGTGTAACATTAGTGCACTAGCCAAGGCCGTGTATCTTTCTGACATGCAATATTCCAGATGTGGACCAGTATGGTGTAGCTTCAGTAGACTAGCGATGGCCGTGTACCTTTCTGCTCTGTCTTATACCAGATATGCATTAGCATGGTGTAACGTTAGTGCAATAGCGATGGCCGTGTATCTTTCTGACCTGCCGTATTCCAGATATGGGCCAGTGTAGTGTAACATTAGTGCACTAGCGAAGGCCGTGTAACTTTCTGACATGCAGTATTATAGATATGGGCCAGTATGGTGTAACATTAGTACAATATCGATGGCCGTGTATCTTTCTGACCTGCCGTATTCCAGATATGGGCCAGTGTAGTGTAACATTAGTGCACTAGCGAAGGCCGTGTATCTTTCTGACATGCAGTATTCCAGATGTGGACCAGTATGGTGTAACATTAGTGCACTAGCGATTGCCGTGTATCTTTCTGACCTACCATATCCCAGATATGGGCCAGTATTGTGTAACATTAGTGCACTAGCGATGGCCGTGTATCTTTCTGACCCGCCGTATCCCAGATATGGGCCAGTATTGTGTAACATTAGTGCACTAGCGATGGCCGTGTATCTTTCTGACCTGCCGTATTGCAGATATGGGCCAATATTGTGTAACATTAGTACACTAGCGATGGCCGTGTATCTTTCTGACATGGCGTATCACAGATATGGGCCAGCATGGTGCAACATTAGTGCACTAGCGATGGCCGTGTATCTTTCTGACCTGCCGTATCCAAGATATGGGCCAGTATTGTGTAACATTAGTACACTAGCGATGGCCGTGTATCTTTCTGCTCTGTCTTATCCCAGATATGCATTAGTATGGTGTAACGTTAGTGCAATAGCGATGGCCGTGTATCTTTCTGACCTGCCGTATTCCAGATATGGGCCAGTGTAGTGTAACATTAGTGCACTAGCGAAGGCCGTGTAACTTTCTGACATGCAGTATTACAGATGTGGACCAGTATTGTGTAACATAAGTGCACTAGCGATGGCCGTGTGTCTTTCTGACCTGCCGTATCCCAGATATGGGCCAGTATTGTGTAACATTAGTGCAATAGCGATGGCCGAGTATCTTTCTGACCTGCCGTATCCCAGATATGGGCCAGTATTGTGTAACATTAGTGCAATAGCGATGGCCGTGTATCTTTCTCACCTGCCGTATCCCAGATATGGGCCAGTATGGTGTAACATTAGTGCAATAGCGATGGCCGTGTATCTTTCTGACCTGCCGTATTCCAGATATGGGCCAGTATTGTGTAACATTAGTACACCAGCGATGGCCGTGTATCTTTCTGACCTGCCGTATTCCAGATATGGGCCAGTATTGTGTAACATTAGTGCAATAGCGATGGCCGTGTATCTTTCTGACCTGCCGTATCCCAGATATGGGCCAGTATGGTGTAACATTAATGCACTAGCGATGGCCGTGTATCTTTCTGACCTGCCGTATCCCAGATATGGGCCAGTATTGTGTAACAGTAGTGCACTAGCGATGGCCGTGTATCTTTCTGACATGCTGTATTCGAGATATGGGCCAGTATGGTGTAACATTAGTACACTAGCGATGGCCGTGTATTTTTCTGACCTGCCGTTTTCCAGATATGGGCCAGTGTAGTGTAACATTAGTGTACTAGCGAAGGCCGTGTATCTTTCTGACCTGCCGTATCCCAGATATGGGCCAGTATGGTGTAACATTAGTGCAATAGCGATGGCCGTGTATCTTTCTGACCTGCGTATCCCAGATATGGGCCAGTATTGTGTAACATTAGTGCACTAGCGATGGCCGTGTAACTTTCTGACATGCAGTATTCCAGATGTGGACCAGTATGGTGTAACATTTGTGCACTAGCGATTGCCGTGTATCTTTCTGACCTACCGTATCCCAGATATGGGCCAGTATTGTGTAACAGTAGTGCACTAGTGATGGCCGTGTATTTTTCTGATCTGCCGTATTCCAGATATGGGCCAGTATGGTGTAACATTAGTACACTAGCGATGGCCGTGTATCTTTCTGACCTGCAGTATTCTAGATATGGGCCAGTATGGTGTAACAATAGTACACTAGCGAAGGCCGTGTATTTTTCTGACCTGCCGTATTCCAGATATGGGCCAGTATAGTGTAACATTATTGCACTAGCGAAGGCAGTGTATCTTTCTGACATGCAGTATTCCAGATGTGGACCAGTATGGTGTAACATTAGTACAATATCGATTGCCGTCTATCCTTCTGACATGCAGTATTCCAGATGTGGACCTGTATGTCGTAACATTAGTACAATATCGATTGCCGTGTATCTTTCTGACATGCAGTATTCCAGATGTGGACCAGTATGGTGTAACGATGGCCGTGTATTTTTCTGACCTGCCGTATCCCAGATATGGGCCAGTATGGTGTTACATTAGTACACTAGCGATGGCCGTGTATCTTTCTGACATGCAGTATTCCAGATGTGGGCCAGTATTGTGTAACATTAGTACACTAGCGACGGCCGTGTATTTTTCTGACCTGCCGTATTCCAGATATGGGCCAGTATGGTGTAACATTAGTACACTAGCGATGGCCGTGTATTTTTCTGACCTGCCGTATTCCAGATATGGGCCAGTGTAGTGTAACATTAGTGCACTAGCGAAGGCCGTGTAACTTTCTGACATGCAGTATTCCAGATGTGGACCAGTATGGTGTAACATTAGTATACCAGCGATGGCCGTGTATCTTTCTGCTCTGTCTTATCCCACATATGCATTAGTATGGTGTAACGTTAGTGCAATAGCGATGGCCGTGTATCTTTCTGACCTGCCGTATTCCAGATATGGGCCAGTGTAGTGTAACATTAGTGCACTAGCGAAGGCCGTGTAACTTTCTGACATGCAGTATTCCAGATGTGGACCAGTATGGTGTAACATTAGTACAATATCGATTGCCGTGTATCTTTCTGACCTGCCGTATCCCAGATATGGGCCAGTATGGTGTAACATTAGTGCACTAGCGATGGCCGAGTATCTTTCTGACCTGCCGTATCCCAGATATGGGCCAGTGTTGTGCAACATTAGTGCACTAGCGATGGCCGTGTATCTTTCTGACCTGCCGTATCCCATATATGGGCCAGTATGGTGTAACATTAGTGCACTAGCGATGGCCGTGTATCTTTCTGACCTGCCGTATTCCAGATATGGGCCAGTATTGTGTAACATTAGTACACTAGCGATGGCCGTGTATCTTTCTGACATGGCGTATCCCAGAAATGGGCCAGTATGGTGCAACATTAGTGCACTAGCGATGGCCGTGTATCTTTCTGACCTGCCGTATCCAAGATATGGGCCAGTATTGTGTAACATTAGTACACTAGCGATGGCCGTGTATCTTTCTGCTCTGTCTTATCCCAGATATGCATTAGTATGGTGTAACGTTAGTGCAATAGCGATGGCCGTGTATCTTTCTGACCTGCCGTATTCCAGATATGGGCCAGTGTAGTGTAACATTAGTGCACTAGCGAAGGCCGTGTAACTTTCTCTCATGCAGTATTCCAGATGTGGACCAGTATGGTGTAACATTAGTACAATATCGATTGCCGTGTATCTTTCTGACCTGCCGTATCCCAGATATGGGCCAGTATTGTGTAACATTAATGCACTAGCGAAGGCCGTGTATCTTTCTGACCTGGCGTGTCCCAGATATGGGCCAGTATTGTGTAACATAAGTGCACTAGCGATGGCCGTGTATCTTTCTGACCTGCCGTATCCCAGATATGGGCCAGTATTGTGTAACATTAGGGCCATAGCGATGGCCGAGTATCTTTCTGACATGCCGTATCCCAGATTTGGGTCAGTATTGTGTAACATTAGTGCAATAGCGATGGCCGTGTATCTTTCTGACCTGCCGTATCCCAGATATGGGCCAGTATGGTGTAACATTAGTGCAATAGCGATGGCCGTGTATCTTTCTGACCTGCCGTATCCCAGATATGGGCCAGTATTGTGTAACATTAATGCACTAGCGATGGCCGTGTATCTTTCTGACCTGGCGTATCCCAGATATGGGCCAGTATTGTGTAACATTAATGCGCTAGCGATGGCCGTGTATCTTTCTGACCTGCCGTATTCCAGATATGGGCCAGTATTGTGTAACATTTGTACAATATCGAAGGCCATGTATCTTTCTGACCTGCCGTATCCCAGATATGGGCCAGTATTGTGTAACATTAGTGCACTAGCGATGGCCGAGTATCTTTCTGACCTGCCGTATCCAAGATATGTGCCATAATTGTGTAACATTAGTGCAATAGCGATGGCCGTGTATCTTTCTGACCTGCCGTATCCCAGATATGGGCCAGTATGGTGTAACATTAATGCACTAGCGATGGCCGTGTATTTTTTTTACCTGCCGTTTTCCAGATATGGGCCAGTGTAGTGTAACATTAGTACACTAGCGAAGGCCGTGTATCTTTCTGACCTGCCGTATCCCAGATATGGGCCAGTGTAGTGTAACATTAGTACACTAGCGATGGCCGTGTATTTTTCTGACCTGCCGTTTTCCAGATATGGGCCAGTGTAGTGTAACATTAGTGCACTAGCGAAGGCCGTGTATCTTTCTGACCTGCCGTATCCCAGATATGGGCCAGTATGGTGTAACATTAGTGCAATAGCGATGGCCGTGTATCTTTCTGACCTGCCGTATCCCAGATATGGGCCAGTATTGTGTAACATTAGTGCAATAGCGATGGCCGTGTATCTTTCTGACCTGGCGTATCCCAGATATGGACCAGTATTGTGTAACATTAGTGCACTAGCGATGGCCGTGTATCTTTCTGACCTGCCGTATTCCAGATATGGGCCAGTATTGTGTAACAATAGTACACTAGCGATGGCCGTGTATCTTTCTGACCTGGCGTATCCCAGATATGGGCCAGTATTGTGTAACATTAGTACAATATCGAAGGCCATGTATATTTCTGACCTGCCGTATCCCAGATATGGGCCAGTATTGTGTAACATTAGTGCACTAGCGATGGCCGAGTATCTTTCTGACCTGCCGTATCCAAGATATGGGCCAGTATTGTGTAACATTAGTACACTAGCGATGGCCGTGTATCTTTCTGCTCTGTCTTATCCCAGATATGCATTAGTATGGTGTAACGTTAGTGCAATAGCGATGGCCGTGTATCTTTCTGACCTGCCGTATTCCAGATATGGGCCAGTGTAGTGTAACATTAGTGCACTAGCGAAGGCCGTGTAACTTTCTGACATGCAGTATTCCAGATGTGGACCAGTATGGTGTAACATTAGTACAATATCGATTGCCGTGTATCTTTCTGACCTGCTGTATCCCAGATATGGGCCAGTATTGTGTAACATAAGTGCACTAGCGATGGCAGTGTATCTTTCTGACCTGCCGTATCCCAGATATGGGCCAGTATTGTGTAACATTAGTGCAATGGCGATGGCCGAGTATCTTTCTGACCTGCTGTATCCCAGATATGGGCCAGTATTGTGCAACAGTAGTGCACTAGCGATGGCCGTGTATCTTTCTGACCTGCCGTATTCCAGATATGGGCCAGTATTCTGTAACATTAGTACACTAGCGATGGCCGTGTATCTTTCTGACCTGGCGTATCCCAGATATGGGCCAGTATGGTGTAACATTAGTACAATATCGAAGGCCATGTATCTTTCTGACCTGCCGTATCCCAGATATGGGCCAGTATTGTGTAACATTAGTGCACTAGCGATGGCCGAGTATCCTTCTGACCTGCAGTATCCCAGATATGGGCCAGTATTGTGTAACATTAGTGCAATAGGGATGTCCGTGTATCTTTCTGACCTGCCGTATCCCAGATATGGGCCAGTATTGTGTAACATTAATGCACTAGCGATGGTCGTGTATCTTTCTGACCTGGCGTATCCCAGATATGGGCCATTATTGTGTAACATTAGTGCACTAGCGATGGCCGTGTATCTTTCTGACCTGCCGTATTCCAGATATGGGCCAGTATTGTGTAACATTAGTACAATATCGAAGGCCATGTATCTTTCTGACCTGCCGTATCCCAGATATGGGCCAGTATTGTGTAACATTAGTGCACTAGCGATGGCCGAGTATCTTTCTGACCTGCCGTATCCCAGATATGGGCCAGTATTGTGTAACATTAGTGCAATAGCGATGGCCGTGTATCTTTCTGACCTGCCGTATCCCAGATATGGGCCAGTATTGTGTAACAGTAGTGCACTAGCGATGGCCGTGTATCTTTCTGACATGCTGTATTCCAGATATGGGCCAGTATGGTGTAACATTAGTACACTAGCGATGGCCGTGTAGTTTTCTGACCTGCCGTATTCCAGATATGGGCCAGTGTAGTGTAACATTAGTGCACTAGCGAAGGCCGTGTATCTTTCTGACCTGCCGTATTCCTGATATGGGCCAGTATGGTGTAACATTAGTACACTAGCGATGGCCGTGTAGTTTTCTGACCTGCCGTATTCCAGATATGGGCCAGTGTAGTGTAACATTACTGCACTAGCGAAGGCCGTGTATCTTTCTGACCTGCAGTATTCCAGATATGGGCCAGTATGGTGTAACAATAGTACACTAGCGATGGCCGTGTATTTTTCTGACCTGCCGTATTCCAGATATGGGCCAGTATAGTGTAACATTAGTGCACTAGCGAAGGCCGTGTATCTTTCTGACATGCAGTATTCCAGATGTGGACCAGTATGGTGTAACATTAGTACAATATCGATTGCCGTGTATCCTTCTGACATGCAGTATTCCAGATGTGGACCAGTATGTCGTAACATTAGTACAATATCGATTGCCGTGTATCTTTCTGACATGCAGTATTCCAGATGTGGACCAGTATGATGTAACGATGGCCGTGTATTTTTCTGACCTGCCGTATCCCAGATATGGGCCAGTATCGTGTAACATTAGTACACTTGCGATGGCCGTGTAACTTTATGACATGCAGTATTCCAGATGTGGACCAGTATGGTGTAACGTTAGTGCAATAGCGACGGCCGTGTATTTTTCTGACCTGCCGTATTCCAGATATGGGCCAGTATGGTGTAACATTAGTGCACTAGCGAAGGCCGTGTAACTTTATGACATGCAGTATTCCAGATGTGGACCAGTATGGTGTAACATCAGTATACTAGCGATGGCCGTGTATCTTTCTGCTCAGTCTTATCCCAGATATGCATTAGTATGGTGTAACGTTAGTGCAATAGCGATGGCCCTGTATCTTTCTGACCTGCCGTATTCCAGATATGGGCCAGTGTAGTGTAACATTAGTGCACTAGCGAAGGCCGTGTAACTTTATGACATGCAGTATTCCAGATGTGGACCAGTATGGTGTAACATTAGTATACTAGCGATGGCCGTGTATCTTTCTGCTCTGTCTTATCCCAGATATGCATTAGTATGGTGTAACGTTAGTGCACTAGCGATGGCCGTGTATCTTTCTGACCTGCCGTATTCCAGATATGGGCCAGTATTGTGTAACATTAGTACACTAGCGATGGCCGTGTATCTTTCTGACCTGCAGTATTCCAGATGTGGACCAGTATGGTGTAACATTAGTACAATATCGATTGCCGTGTATCTTTTCTGACCTGCCGTATCCCAGATATAGGCCAGTATGGTGTAACATTAGTGCACTAGCGATGGCCGAGTATCTTTCTGACCTGCCGTATCCCAGATATGGGCCAGTATTGTGTAACATTAGTGCACTAGCGATGACCGTGTATCTTTCTGACCTGGCGTATCCCAGATATGGGCCAGTATTGTGTAACATTAGTGCACTAGCGATGGCCGTTTATCTTTCTGACCTGCCGTATTCCAGATATGGGCCAGTATTGTGTAACATTAGTACACTAGCGATGGCCGTGTATCTTTCTGACATGGCGTATCCCAGATATGGGCCAGTATGGTGCAACATTAGTGCACTAGCGATGGCCGTGTATCTTTCTGACCTGCCGTATCCAAGACATGGGCCAGTATTGTGTAACATTAGTACACTAGCGATGGCCGTGTATCTTTCTGCTCTGTCTTATCCCAGATATGCATTAGTATGATGCAACGTTAGTGCAATAGCGATGGCCGTGTATCTTTCTGACCTGCCGTATTCCAGATATGGGCCAGTGTAGTGTAACATTAGTGCACTAGCGAAGGCCGTGTAACTTTCTGACATGCAGTATTCCAGATGTGGACCAGTATGGTGTAACATTAGTACAATATCGATTGCCGTGTATCTTTCTGACCTGCCGTATCCCAGATATGGGCCAGTATTGTGTAACATTAATGCACTAGCGATGGCCGTGTATCTTTCTGACCTGCCGTATCCCAGATATGGGCCAGTATTGTGTAACATTAGTACAATATCGATTGCCGTGTATCTTTCTGACCTGCAGTATTCCAGATGTGGACCAGTATGGTGTAACATTAGTACAATATCGATTGCCGTGTATCTTTCTGACCTGCCGTATCCCAGATATGGACCAGTATTGTGTAACATTAGTACACTAGCGATGGCCATTTATCTTTCTGACATGCCGTATCCCAGATATGGGCCAGCATTGTGTAACATTAGTGCACTAGCGATGGCCGTGTATCTTTCTGACCTGCCGTATCCCAGATGTGGACCAGTATGGTGTAACATTAGTGCACTAGCGATGGCCGTGTATCTTCTGATCTGGCGTATCACTGAAATGGACCGGCATTATTTTACCTTACTACACTGGCGATGCATACTTGCCAACATATATTCCTGATAATTTCGGCAAGGGGACTGGGGACCGCTCAAGGTCCAAGTGCATGCGGGGCAAAAGACCTGGTGGGGCCCATGGGTCTTCTAAAACGATTTAGAATATCTCTAGGTTATTTAAAGGGTCTCCAGAGTGCAAATATTTACTTAGGTTTTTTTGAGCTGACATAAGTTTTTATTTTATTAATTCTTGATAAGAAAAAGCTATTTTAACACAATTTATTAAATAATTTAGACTTTCTATTTTTTCTTGTAAAGATAAGAAACCCGGAGATTCCAACTACCTTCACGTGAGCCCGGACAGGGGTAAAAAGTTACGGAGCCTCCGGGCAAAATCCGCAGCATTGGCATGTATGGCGATGGCTAAGAGATGAATGATTGATATAGTAAAATGTCTTAGGGACGAAAATCTACATGTGGAACGATTTCATTTGGGCGGGGGGGATAGGCAAGAGGAAGTGAGTGGAAGAATTGACAGCGTAAAAGCTACGGCGGAACAATTGTTTGGGTAAAAAGGCAGTGATTGTAAGGAACGTTGGTGTGAAAATCTATATGTGGAACGACTGTTGGTGTGAAAATCTATAAGTGGAACGACTGTTGGTGTGACAGTTTACAAGTGAAACGACTGTTGGTTTGAAATTCTACAGCTGGAGCGACTGTTGTGGCGATTGCTAAAAAATGAACTATTATTAAAGTGAAAGTCTTTGGTTGGAACGGTTGTTATGGTGATGGACAACAAGTTTTATATAAAAAGGAAGATCTAGTGACAAGAACAAATTCAATGATACTCCAATGAGACGTCATTTCCTTAATGACCAACCATTTAACTTGCAGGGGGGCCTTGGTTTTTTCCTAAAATAATATTCTGAAAATGATTTTTGATGAAAAAAAAATATTTTGGAACCAGAGGGTAAGAAAAAAAATATTCTGAAGAAGGATTTCTGCTATATAAAATAATGCTAATAATGAAAACAAATATTCTGTCGCGACGCCTTCAAAAAATAAATATTTTTTTTAAATTTTTCTGATCAAAACAAAAAACCAAGGCCCCCCCCCCACCCTTTCAAGTGAAATGGTCCGTCTCTTAGGTCTGTTTTTTAATTTTTACCTATTATGAATAGCTTTTACAGAAAATAAACTACTAGTACATATTGTGTAAATTCAGTAGTAAATAGCGTAGACTTTACTTTCGCTTTTAGAAGAAAGTGCACGTCAACGGAAACAGATGTAGATATAACACTTGTTCTAAGTGGATAGTTGACAATTTTTTAACGGTAGCAATGTTTATTGCATATAAATAATTATAAATATATATAGCAATTAAACATGTGATAATATAATTATACTGCCTTGGAACGAGTGTGTTAGGGTAGATTATCACCCGAGACGAGTTCAAAGGCAATGTTACTTTCATTATTCTTAATGTCTTATGAAGAAACGAGGACTACCATATAGATACTGTATTTTTAATGGAAAATGCTTGTTTGTTTGATAGTTGTTTTTTCCAAATAATAACTGGCCATTTTCATGTATTTGTTGTGTATTTTGCATATTTGCGCGGAGAGACAAACGACCTGTACGTAAAGTTCAGCTGAAGCGGGTGATAACTTTCTGATGCGGCAATCTCCGGTCTGAGCGGGTGTTAACATTTTTTATTCCACCCGTTGGGGGAATAAACACCCGTTGCTATACTGGGCGGGGCTAAAATCGGGATTAGTAGAAATTAACACATAGATACTGTAATTTTTGCTTGAAGTATAATAAATGAGAATTACCACTAAACGATTGCATTTAATAATAACTTTGTAAGTCATTTTACCACTCGAACTGGTTCATATTCGTGACTTATCATAAAGTGTTATGACATCACACGATTGTTTATTATTCATTTCCGAATTCCGTGATTTTAGATTGCTTGCTTGGGCGACTAAGACCTGATGATCTATCATTGTTCAAGCCATCAGAGCAATATGCGATATCACAGTTTGTTCGAGCATCGGGACTACTTCCTCAAACAAAAACCAAACAAAAAATGAAAGAACAAATGTTGATGCCATTTAACATAATTCATGGTCGTGACTTGTAATAAAGTGTTAAAAGTTACCATATGACTTTTTAATTACCATGATATTATCTTACTTTGGTAGCCAGGCCAATAGTTTCATGGGATACCGCAGTTAGTTGAACATTGGGCCAATTTCCTAAAAAAATTAATTAAAAATTAAAAATAAGTTTTGTCGATTTAACTTATTGTTTTTAGGCTTCCATTTTCAACAGCGATATAAGTCATAACATATTGATCATATCTGCTAGGGTGCAGTTAATATAAATATAAATAGTAAAATAAATGACAGTCTATGTGTAAACAATGTTAACTGTAGTTTAATGTCTGTATGTAGAATGCTTTGTTTATACATCAGTTAAAACAAAAAATGAAAATAAATCAGGTGGGTCTCAATGACATGAAACAAATATCCAGAATATATAATAATAATGCGTTTGGCAAATAGCCAGAATGAATGATCTTGTTTCATGATACGAGTGTCTTATGGTGTCTACATATATAAAAGTCAAGTAACGTTTTAAACATCCTAATCTTGCTACGCTGACCGATCGATCACTTGAGACAAGATAGCAGAAGGACAAATGCATCGTTTAGCTATCTTATTTTTAATTATTTCTCATTTTATCACGGATTTCGTCACATGTGCAGGTAGGCAAAATATATTTTAATGCTTGTTTTAAAGTAATTATTGAATTGCATTAAGAAAAATAAATTGTAAAATCATACAATAATTTCCTACTTGGAATTGAGGTGAGCAGGACAAAAATCGCTACAACTTTTTTTATATTTAGGTTTTATATTTTATTCCAAGAAATATAAATAATTTTTATTCCAATCCTTTTATTGCTAAACTAGAAAACTGTGTTTGAAAACCATGTAACGTTTCAAAAGACTTGTTAAGAAGATGGATTAGTTTGACATTTTAGCAGCGTAGAGAGATACTCTTGTTATCAGAAGTCATAGTGATGTACAAGTGTTTAGTCTGACTCTTTACAATTAAAGCTTTGAGGCTACAGTTTTTTACAAACTTGTGCATGAAAAAATGTATAATTTTGACGCTTTTATAGGTTTCTTACTGGTACAACACATATAAGACTTTACTCACGCTTGATTGGAACAATATTAATTTTTGTGTTTGTGTTCAAATGTGAAAAACAAAATGATATATTTTAATTATATTTTAATAATTTAAATACACGTACCTGTAGGCTTAAATAGAAATAATTACGACGTTGTCAAAAATCTAGAACGATCGCTTAATCATGTTAAAATTCAAATCACTGCAGTACAAACTGGGGAATTTTGTATTTAATATTATATGTGTAAAGTGCTAAAACTATGTGTAAAGTTGTATAAAAACCTATAAAAAATTAATTATTTGTAGCCAACCAAAAACATTACTTAGTGATTTTAGTAAAATGAGTGCCTTTGAAATCGTCCAGGACATTTTTTGGTCGAAAACATCAGCTATTGCCTTCAACGTTAGTGCTAAGGAATATAAATAGCAAGCGAAATAAATATATCTGATATCAGATGGAAAATTCTAATAAAAATCTGACTGATATTAATTATCTAGTCACTCATTTATGGGAAGCTAATATCATTGATTGATCATAGCCTGTGCAGCATCTCTGTGTTGATCGTCACTAGTTTTCTCACCGACTGAGTCTCAAGAACTACTTGATAAAGTCTAACTAACAGGATAAAACATTCTAAGGATCACGTAGTCACTTTGACGCTCAGGATGCACATAGATTAAACCTAAAGATATGTGGGAAAAATATTCACTGTAAACGACGAATACTCAAGTTGCACAGGGTTGATAGACTAGGTTATATATTAAATCAAAGAAGAATGATATTTTGTATTGTATTTTTATCATTTTATTACAAACAATTGTCGTGTTTTGTATGGTTGTTTGCAGTGATGTATAGTGTGAAGTGTCAGGGCGTGTAATTCAATAAGTATAAATATAGTATCATATATACACTGCATGTGTTCCATTTCATTTCTTGTTAACTTTAAATCTTTAACATGTGTTGATTGTGGGACTTAATAGTTAGATCAGTTAGAAAATATACGGTTGTATATAAGTTGGGGATTTATATCGTGTATTAGATAGGAAGGATATGGTTGTGTATTAGTTAGGAAGTATAGGGCTGTGTTTGTGTATTAGGTTGGAATTAAGTGTTGTGTATTAGTTAGGAATTATAGGGTTGTAACTTATTAAGGGATTATAGTGTTGTGTGTTATCTAGGAACTGCAGGGTTGTGTATAAGTTATAAAATGAATGGTTGTAAATTAGATATTAGTCAGTTAGAAGCTATAGGTAGGAAGTATGGCGCTGTGTAGCAGTTATCTAAAATACTACTTCCCATCATTTACATGTATTCTCGCAAGGTGTTTTTTGCCTATGAAAGCTCTTGAGAAGTTAAACCAATTATTAGACAACGATTTACAATCAAAAAAAACATACAAAACAATCCATACATAAAAGTAAAATTAAAAAAACGAAAACAGAAAAGATGTGAAAGCCTGTACTCCGGAAGGGTTAGCGTTTAGTGCATCACGACACCTATATCGTGCTTCCGTTTAGTCGCGGGCACGTCGAATACGAAACGCCAAGTGGGTTAGGTTAGTTAAGTTAATAATTTATTGTTGATCACGTGCCTGTCAACCCTAAGGTTACGGATTTGATTCTATCTTTGGGCTCTTAATTGACTTGCTAGTTTTCATACCGGGAACTCCGGCTTAATCCATGGAAACTGGATGCCATGATATAGTTGAAAGAAATGCTGAAAGTGGCGTTAAACATCATTCCAACAAACACAATCAATTTCGAACACTGAAAGATACAAGAAAAGTATGATCCAGCATGTTCATCGCACATTAGATTGAATATTGTATCACATATGCAACTATTATAGTAACTGTCATAATTAGGTTCGATAACTGTTTTTCAATGAACGACTGTTGTGTATCAAACTTTCTAAACTTTCATTAAAGGGGAAGGAAACCACAAAATAAATTTAAGCTCAATTGAAAGAAAAAATGTTAGAAATAAGATTTACTATTTAAAGTTGTTAAAAATTTTACAAGGTAAGTCGAGAAATATTAATTAAAAATAAAATTTTTGAATTTCCTGCTAGCTCATGGGCGTCGACATATTGTGGCGCTCTTTTGCATTGAAGAGTGCAAACAGTGCAATTGTCTACGTCATTCCTACTATTCCGGTTAAAGATAGGCAGTGCGATGTATATTCATATTATTTTGCTTTCATCTGCACTAAATTATGCCATCTTCCTAAACTATTAATTGCTTAAATTTAAGTAATAAAATACGTGGAAGAAGACCACGAAAAATAATTGTTCAAATCTTCTGGCACTCGTAGTATTTCATTAAACATCAATGAATCCGACTGTATAAATGTAACATCAAGATTTTAGAATTTGAGTGCATCGTTACGCAGTTGTGATCTTCAAGTTCTTTTGCACCAAGTCGAATTTTATAAAACACAAATATTTTCTTCTGCGGTCGGCATTTCGTGCTAATTTCCAAACTCCGCTATGTACGAAATACAACCAGTTCTGAGACACCCCCCCCCCCCCATCCTTTCTGAATATGCTAAATGCTTCTCGAATTCAATATCTTCAGAAATAAGATCTTTTTTAATATTATGAAGAAGACTCATCTGGTTTTAGCTGTTTTTGTTTACCATATCAATTTTATCAGTTATAAATATTTTGGAAAGTTAATCATAATTAGCAGATGCTGAGACAGGTAAACCGGAATAGTAGGTGTGACGTCACAGATCACACATTAATGGCTGCCTACATGGAGGCGGGAATTTCAAAATTTATTATCACAAAATATTGATTTATTTCTTTATGGTGCCATTTTGTAACACGAACATAGTTAGAAATACATTTATATAAGAATCTTCTGCAAAATTATGCAAAGATGTTTGGAGGGTTTCCTTCCCCTTTAATAGCAAAATTTTAGAATATATCAAACTGCTATTATTAATAACACTTGTATGTTTTTTTATCATATTATTAATATAAGACAATGTTTTCCATTTTTTAAATATATTATTATTTTTATCATTTTTGGAGTTTCTCGTTTATTGCTTTTTCCCCGTGGCATCATTATTTTTTTTGTTCTCCAAAACTATTACTATTGTTTATAATTTAATAAATCACGTCAAATTATCAATGGTTGCCTAATAAAAATTTGTGGCATATGTGTTCTTTAGAACACCTTAAAAGTATTGCTGTATCATCCTGATAAAGCCTGTACTGTCATAAACTTGTATTCTCTGTACAGGATGTATATTGTTCATGTTTTTTCCTGTGACTTTTTTTCCTGTTCTTTTTTCCGTTTACCGTTTATTGAATTAAAACTTACATTTTGACTTCCTTTATGGCTGAGAAAAATGTGACAAAAATGGGGATATTTTTGTAATTAACTTTTATAGAAATACTTTATAATGTTTATCACAAAGTTCATTACCACATTTTCAATTCAAGACAAGACAAAGCTGTTAATTTAACTATTTCTAATGACAGTATTTTGTAAGTCAAATACTTGTTTACTGATTGTTAAAATATTTACTTCTAAATAAATTTTAAAATATAAATTTCTGAGATATAATTAGAGCATAAACACAACCCTGTTCCCTGTCTGAACACAGTTGTATCCGACATGTTAAAAATTGTTAAATGAGCGAATTTCAAATTCAAATGGGAAGTATGAAGATCAGCAATTAAAGTGTTAAAAATGGGAAAATTAAATGTGTCTTCTATTTACATATATGTGCAAAACATAGTTTATTTCAGCTGTATTTATACAATTCACGCTGAAGTGGTGCATAATTGACTATTTCGTATGGAAACTATTTAACCACAAGACAGAAAATAAGGCTTTTTTCAAACAAAATGGGAAGTATTTTGCAAGTAATATAAACTGATAAAATGTATATCATTCGAAAGATAAGAGACTGTAGAACCAGGAACAATGTGTAAAACATATATATATGTTTATAAATAGACAATTATAAATAGAAATTCAAAACAACTATATGCACGCATCTGTATAATTGCTTACAGATCCATTCTGATTGTATGAAAATCGTTGTAATTAAAGCTCAGGTCGCACAAAAACATTGAGTATGTAAATGACATGTTCAACCAAAAGTAACACTAGGCCAGTGAAACTCCGTTTTTTAGCGGACGGATCTGGTCTAGAGGTTACACCTCTGTCTTTACATGCTAGGCGCAGTAGCCATAGATGTTATAAACTGACACGAGTTCGATTCCCGAGGTGGGGCGGCTCAAAAATCAAATCTGTGTGTACAGATGATTTTCAGAGAGGAAATTACAACGACATTGTTTGGTTAATTCATTAGACACTTATATATATATATATATATATTTTTTTCGGCGTTTTTTTTCGAGCGCCATATTTATGGAATGCCGCACGATGTTTACCCTGTATATCCACTTTCAACATATGTAGTGGATATACTGAATTATATAAACTTTTGCACTTTTGAGAAATATTAAAATAGTAATTCATTAATGAGCATTACATAATACTGTAGTTGAAAACCTTGCCTGTACTGAGCAGCCTGGCATGCGGTAAATTTGCTTGGTTTCAAAATTAGCAAATTAAAAGGCCAATAACATAGAAAATTGCTATGTTTTTAATAATGTTAAATTTTCAGTTCATAAGACATCATTATCCCAGACAAGAAACAGGATGATTCTGACATCGAGGTGGCCGGAAGTAAGGATAGACACTATCAACTTGTCATACATATTTTCACACACAATTTTCGAATTTTGGATCTGATCGCAGAAACATTGTAATGCATAACAACTATTAGCTAAATTCGATGTAGAACAACTCACGACCCTAATTATAATCAGTTTGGAGTGACAGATGGCTACAGTACAAAACTGGTCGATTAGAGAGGATATTTAACATCTACGTTTGATTAGTCTTAGCCGTATTCTAAAAAACATCGCTAATATGTTAGCACACATAATTTTGTCCCTTTAAAAACCAATCACAAGAATAGAATATCCATCACACCATTGCATAACGTAAAGTTATTTAGTTGTCAGAATTAATTGGTATTTGATGGAATGTCTGACAATGGCAGAAATAACATATGATTTACCATCACGTCTCTCCAGTGATCGTCCAACAAATGCACTTAACAAAGCCATATGCTTACAAGTTATTATCACTATGTAGTGTACATCCTGATGTTTGATAAACAAAAACGATTAAACGTCTTGTCAGATGCTATACTGCTAAACACGTGAGTTCACTCCAATTTTTAGTGGTTTGTCATGTTTGTATATATAATTTTCGATGTTTGTTCTCGACATTTAGCATTCTTGTTTTCTATATTTGGTTTTCTTGTTTTCTATGTTTGATGTTCTTGCTTTCGATGTTTGGTGTTCTTGTTTTGGATATTTGGTGTTCTTGTTGTCGATGTTTGGTGTTCTTGTTTTCGATATTTGGTGTTCTTGTTTTTGGATGTTTCGTGTTCTTGATTTCCATTTTGGTGTTCTTGTTTTCGATGTTTTCTGTTCTTTTTCGATGTTTGGTGTTCTTGTTTTCGATGTTTGGTGTTCTTGTTTTTGATGTTTGGTGTTCTTGTTTTCCATTTTGGTGTTCTTGTTTTCGATGTTTGGTGTTCTTGTTTTCTTGTTTTCGATGTTTGGTGTTCTTGTTTTCTTGTTTTCGATGTTTGGTGTTCTTGTTTTCGATGTTTCGTGTTCTTGTTTCGATGTTTGGTGTTCTTGTTTTTGAATTTTGGTGTTCCTGTTTTCGATGTTTCGTGTTCTTGTTTTCCATTTTGGTGTTCTTGTTTTCGATGTTTCGTGTTCTTGTTTTCGATGTTTGGTGTTCTTGTTTTCGATGTTTGGTGTTGTTGTTTTTTTATGTTTGGTGTTCTTATTTTTTTATGTTTGGTGTTCATATTTTCGATGTTTGGTGTTCTTGTTTTCAATTTTGGTGTTGTTTTCGATGTTTGGTGTTCTTGTTTTCGATGTTTGGTGTTCTTGTTTTCCATTTTGGTGTTCTTGTTTTCGATGTTTGGTGTTCTTGTTTTCCATTTTGGTGTTCTTGTTTTCGATGTTTGGTGTTCTTGTTTTCTATGCTTAGTGTTCTTGTTGTCCATTTTGGTGTTCTTGTTTTCGATGTTTAGTGTTCTTGTTTTCGATGTTTCGTGTTCTTGTTTTCGATATTTGGTGTTTTTGTTTTCGATGTTTCGTGTTCTTGTTTTCGATGTTTCGTGTTCTTGTTTTCGATGTTTGGTATTCTTGTTCTCTATGCTTAGTGTTCTTGTTTTCGATGTTTGGTGTTCTTGTTTTCGATGTTTGGTGTTCTTGTTTTCGATATTTGGTGTTCTTGTTTTCGATGTTTCGTGTTCTTGTTTTCAAAGTTTCGTGTTCTTGTTTTCCATTTCGGTGTTCTTGTTTTCCATTTTTGTGTTCTTGTTTTTGAAGTTTCGTGTTCTTGTTTGCCATTTTGGTATTCTTATTTTCTATGCTTAGTGTTCTTGTTTTCGATGTTTGGTGTTCTTGTTTTCGAGGTTTGGTGTTCTTGTTTTCCATTTTGATGTTCTTGTTTTCCATTTTCGTGTTCTTGTTTTCTAAGTTTGGTGTTCTTGTTTTCCATTTCGGTGTTCCTGTTTTCGATGTTTGGTGTTCTTGTTTTCGATGTTTGGTGTTCTTGTTTTCCATTTTGGTGTTGTTGTTTTCGATGTTTGGTGTTCTTGTTTTCTATGCTTAGTGTTATTGTTTTCCATTTTGGTGTTCTTGTTTTCGATGTTTGGTGTTCTTGTTTTCGATGTTTCGTGTTCTTGTTTTCGATATTTGGTGTTCTTGTTATCGATGTTTCGTGTTCATGTTTTCGATGTTTGGTGTTCTTGTTTTCGATGTTTGGTATTCTTGTTTTCTATGCTTAGTGTTCTTGTTTTCGATGTTTGGTGTTGTTGTTTTCGATGTTTGGTGTTGTTGTTTTCGATATTTGGTGTTCTTGTTTTCGATGTTTCGTGTTGTTGTTTTCGATGTTTCGTGTTCTTGTTTTCGATGTTTGGTGTTCTTGTTTTCGATGTTTGGTATTCTTGTTTTCTATGCTTAGTGTTCTCGTTTTCTATGTTTGGTGTTCTTGTTTTCGATGTTTGGTGTTCTTGTTTTCGATATTTGGTGTTCTTGTTTTCGATGTTTCGTGTTCTTGTTTTCCATTTTGGTGTTCTTGTTTTCCATTTTGGTGTTCTTGTTTTCCATTTTGGTGTTCCTGTTTTCTATGCTTAGTGTTCTTGTTTTCCATTTTGGTGTTCTTGTTTTTTATGTTTCTTGTTCTTGTTTTCCATTTTGATGTTCTTGTTTTCTATGCTTAGTGTTCTTGTTTTCGATGTTTGGTGTTCTTGTTTTCGATGTTTGGTGTTCTTGTTTTCCATTTTGGTGTTCTTGTTTTCCATTTTCGTGTTCTTGTTTTCTATGTTTGGTGTTCTTGTTTTCCATTTCGGTGTTCCTGTTTTCGATGTTTCGTGTTCTTGTTTTCGTTGTTTGGTGTTCTTTGTTTATGCGGGTTTTGATTGTTTGATTTTTTCGTTTGTAACCCGTCTATCCTATATACTATAACTTCTATTTGGTAAATGTCGTGATGGCGCTAGAGCGTCAATAAAATTAAAATTGCGTGTTGAGTATTTACTTTTTAATTGCAAGCACGAAACGTCGAATTAAATACTAGTAAACACGCTATGGCTAATTTTAATAAGGCTGGGCAAACGTTAGACTGATGTTCCGGTCACGGGCTGAAAAGGGGGGGGGGGGGTACTAGGGACACTGTTAAGTACCGGTCTGCGGACGGAGATTTGAAAACCTACCCTGTTTGTATATTTTCGGACGTTATAAAAATTATAAAAAGGGACCTAATCATATATTGAATTAGTAATTCAGACTTATTCATATATTTTATTACTGCACATCCCCATTGACAAAATAGTCCATTCTCTACCAAAATGATCAAGTGATGTTAATCGAAGACTTTGTTTGTAAAATCAATGTGGTTTACATGGGCTAAAATTGAAGCATGGATATTATTTAGATAATTTACAACTACACAATGATATATTTTTCAATGAAAAATGCTACCTTTTCATATATTATGGAGAGGTAAAAAAGTGACCCATTCGTGCCGCACACCCATATTGCCCTATATTTAACAAGTTGCCCCCTCACCCCCCCCCTTCCCGTGTTTCCGGTTATGGTGCATTAATATAGAAATAAAATATTACACATGTGCACACTTTATATCATATATTGGCTTTATCAACAACATCTATTCAAATAATATATTGTTTTCATCTTTTCTATGATTACTTTAAGGTGGTATAACAGTACGCTAAATATTTTAATTTTTTCCAAGAGTTTTTCCGTTAGTGAAACATGTGCAAGAAAATTTTATGACTAAAATTATTGGACACGCCATCAAGTACACAAGTTTAGCAAATTAAAAATAAATGTTAATCAACTTCGACTGAGTGAAATATGTTAAATTAAATCAACATAAGTTCACGCAGCGAACAGGAAACAATCTGCCTTTAATTATAGTCAAGCTAGGTACTTCTAACAAACCATCTTAGTTCTGAGTAGTTAAGCTGTACATATAATGAAATCATGTTTACAAAGGCGTTTCGTAATGCGCAGACATTGTGTGGCCCTGACTATGTAGACGTCTTAGCTCTCAATAGTTACGCTTTACATATAATGAAATCATGTTTACAATGGCGTTTCGTTATGCGCAGACATTGTGTGGCCCTGACTATGTAGACGTCTTAGCTCTCAATAGTTACGCTTTACATATAATGAAATCATGTTTACAATGGCGTTTTGTAATGCGCAGACATTGTGTGGCCCTGACTATGTAGACGTCTTAGCTCTAAATAGTTACGCTTTACATATAATGAAATCATGTTTACAATGGCGTTTCGTTATGCGCAGACATTGTGTGGCCCTGACTATGTAGACGTATTAGCTCTCAATAGTTACGCTTTACATATAATGAAATCAGGTTTACGATGGCGTTTCGTAATGCGCAGACATTGTGTGGCCCTGACTATGTAGACGTCTTAGCTCTCAATAGTTACGCTTTACATATAATGAAATCATGTTTACAATGGCGTTTCGTAATGCGCAGACATTGTGTGGCCATGACTATGTAGACGTCTTAACTCTCAATAGTTACGCTTTACATATAATGAAATCAGGTTTACAATGGCGTTTCGTAATGCGCGGACATTGTGTGACCCTGACTATGTAGACGTCTTAGCTCTCAATAGTTACGCTTTAGTAATATTTGCACAATAACCTCTCAAAGTTTCGTATCAAATTTGCAGACATTGAATTAGACCTATACTTACAATCAATGCACAATTTACCTGATGTTTCCTGATTAACTCTGATATAGGGTTTGGTATTATAGATGGTAATGTAAGGTTTTAGTTCCATCTTAGAATTAAACTGGCAGCAATACCAATACCAAGGCCATCTGAAGTCGATAATGTACTTCCAATTACATAGTGTCTTCTGGAGACCGTACTCGTGTATGTTTTACATATTTATGTCTCCCAAACGAAGTTTTGGGAGACATATTGTTTTTGTCCGGTTTCTTATTATTATTCTTCTTTCTTTCTTTCTTTCTTTCTTTGTTTCCGTTAAATCTTGTCCGCACATTTTCTCAGAGATGCAATGTCCAATCAAGATGAAACTTTGGGAACATGTTAAGGGTGACCTGAAGTTGTGCAATCCACTTTTGAAATTTTCAAAATGGCGGCCATGACGGCCGTTGTCAGATCTCAGTAATTGCCAAAGCAATTTCAATGAAAATTGGTATACTGATACAGCTAACTATCCTGAGCATTTTTGCAAAAAAAAAATTTGACGCGGCCGACATTTCAAAATGGCCGCCATCCGAAAATCACCCCCCTAAAAAGGCAAAAATTTACACGTCATCCGATTTAGACGAAATTTGGTATACAGGTAGCTTATGATGCCCTGAGTGTGCCACTATTTTAAAAATTTTTGTCCGACTTCCGGTTTCAAAATGGCGGCCATTTTACTGCAGGAAAAAGTCAACTTTGTCCGATTTCAACAAAATTTTATTTCTAGGCATATTTTAATGTACTGATTTGAATGAAATACTATCCATGGGGATTATAGTGGCAATGGGGATTCGTTTGGGAGACATTCTGTGTTGGCATCCCAACACAATCAGCACTAGTTTATTTTGTATTTTATTAACAGCGTAATTTTATATTTAGATTTAACAATTTTGTTCAAATAACAAAATAGTGTTGAAATTAAAATAACAAAACCTGCGTGGTTTTACACTCAAATCAACATTCAAGTTCAGTAGACTTGTCACCAGACACCTAGATTTCAGGTAGTTTGTTATACACTTACTATTAATATCCTATATATGTAATAGAGGGAAGGAGTCTTTCGAACATTAATTGTTCTTTATATAATTCTTGGTTGGTTGTTGATAAAATTGTATGTTGGTTTTGAATTAAAACATCATAAGTTTTTTTTCATGGATGATATTGTTATGAAAAAACTTGCCGTCCTATCAGTGCTGAAAATAACAAAACTTTGAGTCCAATATTTATGCCAGCATAAAAAGTATGTCCTATTGCATTTTGCACCGGTCCTACAACCTCAATAAATTTTGACCGGTCCCTTATGACATTAATAGGGCTCATATGAAAATGTCATATAAGCAAGTGTAACAATTTTCCAGAGTAATGCGTTTGGTAAGACTTCATATTGAATCCCCCAATAAAAAATACGCAAGGCATTATACTTTCACAGGATACATGGAGTTCACACGGCGCGCACTTGCCCAAATTGGCAATGCATGACTGTGTCCACTGTGGGGTTCACCATTGGCTGCCACACAGTGCCAAATTATTTTATGTACGTTCGAAATAATGCATTTTAGTGGGGGGTTCAAATGGAAGTCTTCCCATGCGTTTTTAGGATAGTAAACATGTAGTTCTGAAATGATATTACTTATTGTATTTCAACCAATTCGGAGTATGTCTTCAAACTTAATCTATAAGTCTGTAAAAATACCTATTACTAAGTTTACAGTTGTTTAGCTTGAGCTGTATGTTAATTTAGAAATATTTTACATATTTTTGTGGGGCCTCGGTTGCCGAGTGGTTAAGGTAGTTCGTCTACTATTAATCACGTGGTTTGTCAACATTGAGGTTGCGGGTTCTAGTCTCACTGCGGGCAGGGTGCACTCGACTCCAATCTTAATTGACAGGGATTGCCAGTTTTCCTACCGCAGGTCGGGGTTTTTCTCCTGGAACTGGCTTCCTCCTCCAATACAAACTGGATGCCATGATATTGCTGAAAAATTAAGCATCCGTTGTGAATGGAAAATGATGCAGTAGATATCTTCTTCCTTTTAGAAATGCTATGTAGTGTTTAGAAAATCAAATATAGTTTATGATCAAGCAGTGTTGGGGTTTTATGTCCCGCCACGTAAAGTTCGGAACATTAAGATATCCGTCCCACCTCAGTGTTACCTTGGCGCTGAAGCTTTTTCATGAAGATGCCTTCAAATGTTCATAAAACTAGCTAGGTACAGTAATTTCTTCACTGGCAAAATTCTGTAATTTCAAAGTTGAGTTAACTTAGAAAAAAAAGGGGGGGTACTTATGTGTCCCAAGCGGACATCAGTTCTTTGTCCTTTAAGCCTCTTCATTCTTACGTGTCCGTGCATTTCTATTTGTGCAGTTATCATAAGTGATATGAATACATAATATAAAATAATTCACATCTACATATGATTTCAAGCATCGAACATGATAATAAATAATACAAGCGCATAATTAATTTGGGTAAGAACAAATACAATTGGCGGGATCTTCCTGCTGGTTCTATCTGAATCTTCTCATTTCGCAATAACTTACTATTAATCTGTGTGTTATGTCTTGTACCAGTATTTATACAGCTCAAAACACTCTAAAATAACAGTATTATTTTTTATCTTTCATGTTTATTAATATAACGGCAATGAATTCAGATGTAACTTAATAAGTTTACAGATTCATCTGGATAAGGGCGCCAATAAATATTGAGCAGATACGTCTGCTACTTTTCAGTGTTTTAATTTGTTTATAAATGTACAGATTCCGAACAAATGGTTTCCACTAAGAACTGCAGAGGAATGTATATGTCAGTTCTGTGTGTATGTCAGCATGTAGAATGTTCGTGCATGTGCAAATCAAACAAGTAATTGTTTTAACTCAAAAGGAAAAACATTTAAATATACATTCATATAAAATAGTATTGAAATTGTCACTGAATATAATTACTTGGACATTTCAATGAAATTTCATGAAAACTTTAACACAGCGATCACTGTCTTAATTGATAAAGCTAGAAAAGCTCATTTTAAAATAAGAAAACAATTGGATTAAATAACCCCTGTAGACTCCTTGAAAAATAATTTGACTCGCTTGTTTCTCCAATTTTACTCTACAGTTGGGAAATTTGAGGTATGGAATTTTCTATCAAATATGATACATCAAATCACAATGACAAATTTCATGTCAAATTCATTAAAGAAATACTTAAGAGTCCATTGTAAGCACTAATGATGCCTGTCATGCAGAATTAGCTCGACTACCTTTCAATTAATGTCAAATTAAGATCAGCAATGGTAGGATTTATCGCTTGATCGCTAATGAAAACACATTAGCATATGATATTTACAATGTAACAAAAGACAAACCCATGGACCAAAACAAGTCCATGATTTATTAAATTCATTAGGATATATAGCTATTTTTCATAACAGTATTATGCTTGGACCAAAAAAGGATTAAACAAAGAATTAAAGACATCAGTATCCAAAAGCAAAACTCAAATATTAAGATGAACTATAAATTAAGTTTTTTCAATATCGTCTACATAACTGAGTTCTTAGAGATAAGAGAAAATAAACTATAATAATGATTAAGGTACACAACCATATATATGTATGTGTGTTTTCTATTTCATTGTACTGGGACTTAACCATGAATTGTTTATGAGTTTGTGCCAATAAAGTGAATTTTTGCTTCCGCTCTTTCATTGCAGTGCCTGAGTGAGTAGTTAATCACGTTGTTAAAAGCGGCATCTATAGCTAACAAAATAAGATTATCACTGTAGTTCCCAAGGACATCAATTCTGTTTTGATTAAGTACCATTCGCTCCGTTCGCAAGTTTCATAATTGTTTAAAGTAACCAGGAACCTATAAATCAATAGTTATACTAATCCCAGAAGTAACATATCAATATATTGTCCACCTACAGAAGCAATTTCAAACACGTCAACTGCCCACCATGCACATGCGCACTTTTCCTGATTAAAAGAAGGAAAATTGTGCTTCCGAGCAAAACATATTCATTAAAGAATATTTGTACAATTACTATATAAAACGGACACAAATCGAAGAAAATTAGATACAACGTTAATTTGCTTTTCAGATTCGTGGTTTAAAACCAATAGTCGTTATAATCACACTCGGTTATCGAACATGTTATCGAACATATAGTTAACATCTATAGAACATGTCAACGTCGTCTTTGGTATTAAATCGCCCCTTTTACAAAAAAAAACAGCCAGATGTAACAAGAGTACGGTGCGTACAAGAGTTGTAGCATCGACAAGAATCTTTGGTGATTTCAGACTAGTTAATTAGCTTTTGAAATAAATATCGCACTGTTGAACTGTTGTCTTATTTTTGACAATGCTACAGTTTAAGTATGGCCACTTTGTAATACAGATGAGAGGAGTACGCATTTCTGATGTTTGGTAACAGTTTGCACTTTGAAAGACGTGTAAATCATCTTACAAATTTTCACTTTGGGGCTTAAGCAACTGCATTAAAGGTTACGATTAATAAAAGTTCTTTTCTTCTTTTTATATGTACAAATAAGTTGTACATGGCTTGAACATAGCATATTATAACGTTATTAAATATTTTTTGCAGTAGCGCAAAAAATTCCTTATTTGTTATTCGTTTCAATATACAATTTTGCCCATAACGCTAATATAAACTTGAAAAACTTTGAGCAATGCTCACTAATTGATACCCTCCCTCCGCTTTCCTTATATCAATGACAAAGTCCATGTTTTTCTATGGGAAACCCCAAATATCATTCCAATCAAAATGTTTATTGTTTGTTTTAATGGTGTTTAAACGCCACTTTCAGCAATTTTTCAGCTATCTCATGGCGTCCAGTTTTTATTGGGGGAGGAAGCCGGAGTACCCGGAGAGAACCCCCGACCTGCGGTAGGAAAACTGGCAATCCTTGTCAATTAAGATTGGAGTCGAGTACACCCTGCCTGCATATCAGTGCACAATGGCAATACGTGACAAAGATTCAGTGTAAGTTTCATCAAATTCCATTTAGTAGTGTAGGAGGAATTGTGCATAAGACAAAATGCAACGAGCGGACGGACACCCCATCACAATATACTAGGTTCCCAGCTTAAAGAAATTCAACCTAACTTGCAAGAAAGCAATTTGTTGTCATTTATAGATGATGCTTCTGGGAAAAAAACATTTATCTGTTGTACTGTTTATTACAATTACGCAACATGACGGAGTTTTGTTGTAGACGTTTCTCTGTAGATTTCTACTTAAAATGAATTTATTTGTAGAAGTTTATTTGAAGCTTAATTTTCGATTTAATTGTGATACTTGAATTAACACGCACATATATCTAACTGTCTGAATTATTAGAACCGAGATTTATGTCCTAAATTTGTCCTAAATACGGACTAATGATTTAGGTATAAAAATAAAAATTATTGGATATATATGTGCTTTTAAATACTTGACAGTACTGTGAGTGAATGTAAATTAATTCAAAATAAATATATGCATCAGACAACCGACAAGAAAGATCAAAAGTTAAATGGTCATTAAAACCCAAGGACACGCATTTTAAACATAAGGTCTATCTTTTTATTCTCAATAATGTTATAAATTATTTGGTGTTACCTCAAAACAGCCTGCAAATTAGACAAAAGTGCATGCAAAGTTCATGTATTGTTTATATATGAAAATGAAAGGATGTAAATTATTCTTTAAATCTATACCTTAGTACGGTGTGAAGTAAAAGTCGTTATAAACAATACTTTGATGGGCGATAAAATATACCAGTTACTTTCTTGAAAGCACAAATTAAACATGTACCGTGTACCGCATTCTACTACCACAAAATTATTTAAAACTTAAAAATGCATCGTAACATCCTCACTTTAAATAACATTGGTAATAGAATTGTACAACACATTTTAATTTTATTGGTCATATATATGTTCTGTCGCGTATGGCATGCAATTATTTATTATGTCATCTTATCAGATTTAGAAAACACACATTTGATCATAGTTTTCAAACAATAATAAATTAATCACCCGATTTCCTTCGTAAATCAGTTGTACACAGTGACCATATAAATCAGCACTTCACTGTTTCTGCATTTAGACTCAAACAACAAATATGCCCTGGTTGGCCCGCTAATGAAAAATACGTTGCCGCATGATACTTGGTATATGGCTCGCTTAATTTGTTTATAAAACCAGCAGACTAAGAGAATTATCCATAAAATATTAAACTATATCTTAAATGCTTTAGCTTGAACTTGATAAGATGATTTGCCTGATATTATGTCAATGATGTTTGAAAGCTAAAAACAACATGTTCTAATTATACATATATAACAGTGATTTGACTTTATTTTCAGGCTGGGAGTACAGTGGTTTACATGGTTAGTATACTTTATATTGTTTTTCACTACATATCGCACGTCACAATAGATTCAGATATCATTTTATTATTCGGAACCATTTTTGTTTATAAATATCAAAGGCAATTGGATCCTTGACCTAATCTGATAACAGTGCTAACAATTGTGATCGTTTAATCCATACATACTAATTGTTAATATGATTAGTCACAAACAGTTAGAAACAAAGTACAAATGTTACATTGTCAAGGCAACAACGGATTCTTATCTAATCACTAATGCGTTTTAATTAACGCTAATTTTAAAGACATAAACAACCACCCAATGGAACTGCTCGAGACGCTGTTATTTACATCAGAAGGGGAAAAAACACTAATTCAATTCTTTAAGATTTTCTACTAAATTTGTTATTTTTAGTAATTAGCGCAGCTCTTTTACATTAAGTGGAACTTGACCGACATCATATATATCCAGAATCGTACGTGACAGGCCTACGTTCTCTCAAACTTTCATGACCTCTTTAAAACCTTCCAAGAGAAAACCAGCTTCCGGGGTAGACCCCACTCTAAAAATAGCACTTTCTTTTCAGAAAGTCATGTAGTGAATGTGGCATAAAACATACTAAACACCATTAGAACAGAGCAAGTTAGGACTCAAAATTTCTCCAATATATTCACCTTTCAGTAAAACTTTCATTCATTAAAATCCAGTTAGTAGTTTTTAATATACACCAAGATAAACAGGACCATTTTTTTTATATGTTCTAAATTTGATTGGTCCCCTTTAGTGTCTTGACACCAGAACTTAAACCTGTGATATGTAATACACTTAATGAACTTAAACCTGTGATATGTAAAACACTTAATGAATTGTAAAGCTATATTACTCTTATCTTTCTTTGAATCAACACAGGGACAATAATAAAAAAAGCTACGAGAAAGTGAAATCTAAAAATTTAGTTATAAGAATATAGCCCATAATGCCTTGTTTGTCGTATTGACTGCATTGGTGAAACATGTTTTTTTAAGTTTGTTTGATTGTTTAACGCCACTTTTAGCAATTGTTCAGTTATATCACGGTCTCCAGTTTGGGAGGAAGCCAGAGTACCCAGAGAAAAATACGGACTTTTGAAGAAAAACTGACAATTCTTGTCAATTAAGATTGGTGTCGAGTACACTCTGCAATCAGTGGGACTCGAACCAGAAACCTAGATGTATGTGTTGACAGACCACGTTTTCAACAGTAGACGACTAACTACCTCAACCACTATGGGTCACTGTTTTTCTGAATGTAGTTTGTCATAATGTTCATGAAGTATACAATGTTTCAGCTGTTCGCAGAAAACAATACGTTTCTATATTTTGTTTAGGTGCTTTGAACAGAATAAAGCACTGGAAGTAATCTATCACTTGCGGATTTGTTTGGATGGTGTATAACTCCACTTTTATCAGTTTATCAGCTCTATCATAACATGGAAGGCCAGAGTAAATGGTGAAAACCTCTTACCGACCATCAGTATGGAAACGGGCAATCATTGTCAATTAAGATTAGAGTCGCGAATAGTCTGTCTACAGCGATCCGCAACCTCAGTGTTGACAGGACGTGAAAAACAATACTAGTATATGATTACCTTAACCACTCGGTCACCGAAATTCCCATAGGCAAAATGTAGTAGTTTTTTATATTGATGTTTGTTTCTTTCCAAGGTCCCAGCAACTGGTCACATATTCCTGGATACGAGAAATGTGATGGAGAGGCACAGTCTCCGATATCGATCCCTCCTGCAGAAACTGTGAAGTATGACAGCAACCTTACACCGTTTATACTAAACGGATTTGGCGGCAGCTCAGTTTATTCACGTATCTTTAACAATGGTCATACAGGTATAATATCAGACAAATTAGAATAAATGTTTCACTTCGCTTGGGCTAAATTTAATGAATTAGACTTCATAGGGAAAAACCCCACAACGTCTGAATGGTTTCATTTTTGGCAGGTAACCTGAACAATAGTCTTACATTGAGTTGACTACATAATGCTCAACACATTAAAAACTGTGTGCGTGCTGGGTTTAGAAGCAGCAATAACTGCATGAAAGTTTATGTGTTTTTTTATCCCTTAAACCGATAGGTTCAATAATGCATGCTTTCGGTTCGACACAACGCAAACACTGTATATCTATTTCATCGGTATTAAAAAATTGTAATGCAGAATTCTTTATACCTATGACAACAAGGAAAAACTAAGAAAATGTACATACGCCTTTTTTTCTTTGGATGCTTTAACCACAACCAACGTCTGCATTGCTTTGTTTAATTTTAAAATTTTGACAAACTGTTCTAAAACGGTACAACTGCAATGTGAAGTTAACAACTTGTATGTATGATTGCATTCTTACAGCCCAATTAGATATACTTGGTGACGTAACAGTCGAAGGTGGAGGATTGCCACAGATGCACAAAACCGCACAGTTACATTTTCATTGGGGTGAAACGGACGACAAGGGATCAGAACATATAATGTATTCGATGAGCTATCCTTTAGAAGTAATTGAATTACGCTTAATTGTATTTTAAGTTAACGGTTTTAAATTGACATTTGATATTAATATATCATATGTCTTTGATTTGTAATTTTAAAGTCATTCATTGAATAAATTTCACTATCTTTCATCCAAAACAAGTTTATCGCGTTTAAAATACCAATTTTTATAAAACCTGCTAAAAGATCGAGTGGTAAGAATTACTTGCCGGCGAGAATTACTCCGTTACCAGCACATATGTAAAAAAAATCATAGCAAACACGTATGTATGACGAATTATTCCCCTCTTTGATCAACCGTGATAGAGTTTATTAGAATGTTGTTTAGCATTAAGCAATTATTCAGCTAGATCATTATTTCCAGTTTTTATTGGTGGAGGAATTGGGGGAGGAAGTCGGAGTACCCGGAAAAAACCCCGACCTTGGCAATTCTTGTCAATTAAGATTGAGTACACTTTGCCCGCATTGAGACCCGAACGTGATACATTATACATTGTATGTTTAGGCATCACTATATTTACTGTCATCACTACAAATACCTATTTATTTTAAATGAGAGAAATTTGAAAGTAAAATGTGATCATTTTTTTTCTAGATTCCCAATGTTTTATAATATTCATCATACTCTTACAAACACTATTATATTAATTTGTTAACGGTTTATATACATGATTTAAGGATGTAATTCTTTAAAAATCCAAAGGAAACAAAAACTAAAATCGAAATATTTTTCCTGTACTAATTGTAAACTACTTGATTGTCTTAACGACACAAATTCACAAAATTTCAAAATTTGAACAAAATTTTGTGAATCAATTGGTAAAGTGTTTTTCCTTTTTCCATTAGCCAAATCTCTTCTTAAAACTCCTAAGACCTTTATTTTTAATTTGAACTATGAATACCTGTACATAAGAACCAATATATATTATAAACCGATTTAAGTTGAAAGCAATACATTGCATATATAACTTCTGAAGAAAATGAATGAATTCATTTGCTAATATTTGTTTATCCGCAGATGCATATAGTTAATTTCAACAGCAAATATGGAAATCTAACTCAGGCTGTTAGCCAACCAGATGGTTTAGCTGTCCTTGGATTTTTCTTTAAGGTAACGACACAACATAATGTTTGAACATATTTATTACTACGTGTGTAGAAAATTACTACCAGCTGAACGTCCAAAGTACGAGAACGAAAAATTCGACTATTATGACGAATAGAATGATGTTCACAAAGACGTTATCCCAGATTGGTTGACTGAATGTTTGCTATACGTGCTGCACGAATGGACTAACAGGAACAAAATCGTGACTCCCTTAGAAAAGTACGGAACATCGAATGAGAACGAAGAATTAACGACTGCAATAATGCTTCTCTATTTCGAGGTGGTCTTTATCGTGCATGTAACGATTCCATCCACAACACATCACCCACTGCGGTCCGCGGTCGAGCTTTCCGTGCTATGACATTGCAACACCAACAAAGGATTTTCTTCATCCGTCACCTGGGCACGCTTGACAGTTCTGTGGGTCGAACACTGAGAACTCACTCAGTATGGTCTAGACGTTTTTTAGACCACAATTATCAAATACCAATACCTTTACTCTTACGTCGTATTTTAATCTGCAAACAATTAGCTGTTGGAAATTAAGTCAACGACTTACATATGACCAGTTAATAATAGACTGTATGTTAAATTGTCAACAGAAGGAAAAACAAAAAATAATATTTAAAGAAAAGGGTTTCCGCTTTCGAAATAAATTAATGCAAACTTTACAAGGCATAAATACATAAAACATTTAACGACAATGATCATTTCCTGAATCACCATGAAGAAATATTTTTTGAGCATCGATAAACAGCATAATGTGACAATTTTTTAGAATCAGACGAAATATATTCTAATCGTCTTCAGGATTTCTATAAATACATTTAGACGTCTTAGATGTTGTGTATTGGTTATAGCTGAGTTAACAAATACACATTGTTTGTTTTGTAGGTATCACCAAATGACAATCCAGACCTCACAACATTTATAAACCATTTAACAAACATTCGATATGCAGGTAAGATTGCAGATTCATCAATAAACAGTTTATATATATATTAGCGCATCTTTGATGCTACTCACTTAAGGTTTGTGTGGTTGTTTGTTTATTCTTATAACAAATAATCGTACCCTCACGTATTTTTTTTGTTTTTTTTTTTGGCGAAGTGTTCATCCGAGAAATCACAAATTAACTTCAGATCATAACGGCAGTAAAATTCGGCCTAGTTTCTTCTTTGTGTCATATGTTTGTCTTTATCCGGAATTTGTCACAGTCCTATGGTTTTCGATTCTTGGTTTCTTCTTTTGTTTTATTGTGCAAATCGCGCATTATGAAAATAAGTCTCGGACGAAAAATATTGGTACTTTTAATGTTATTGCCAAAGCATTCCACTTGTCATGCCACGGGCTATAGAGCTCTATATCTTGAGAATTAAAAATCCGTAAGAAAACACTTTTACAATTTCAAGGCAGTAAATGGAAATTTTTACATTGAATAAATCAAGAATTCTTGTCAAAAGAGAAGTGTGAGTATAGGACTGGTGATATGCTTGGGGACTAACAGTTCACTAGCAGGGGAAGTGTACGATTTCTTATAAACATGAGGAAGTGGGTTTTAATGCACAACTTAGTCCGACCAAGGGCATTAAGTTGTCGGTGTAGGACGTAAAAGACTCACCCAATCAATATAATGCAGACTAATTATCTAATGTTTTTGAATGTGTACGAATTAATCCTGAAGAATAAAAATTTTGATTACCCTACCTTTAACAATTGCACGTTTTATTGACGTGATCAATTCCAGTAATCTGTTAAACCGTCATTATGCTATTAACTTTAATTGTGACGATTTTGTGTCAACGTGTTATTGACTTTAACATAAATGTAAAAATATTATTAAAAAATGAAAATAAAACAAGTGTCTTCGGCATGTTTATAGATCAGGAAGAGATGGTAATAGATGTTAATTTACGCAAATTAGTACTCTCTCAACTAGACAGATACTTCCGGTACAAAGGCAGTCTAACTACACCTCCATGTTATGAGAGTGTCACGTGGACAGTGTTTGAGGAAGCAATTCCAATATCATCATTACAGGTGAGATATTTATACAGCGATACATTAGACATACGAGAGATGTATCAGAGTGTGAAAACATCTTGCTCCATTCCATTTGTTGTAAATTATGGATTTTCTTAATTGATAGTGTTAAGGATAAGAATAACAGTCTCAGTGAAATTACTCTAGCATTAATGCATTTAGTGATGTATTTGATCACTCGAACATGCATTATATTTATTATGAAATCGGAAAAAAATACTTGTTTCAATATGTAGGCTGTCTGGAACTCGGCACATATCTACATTCTCCGCTGTAGTAAATGACAGATAAACATGCTGGAATCATTCTTCATTAGAACAAGATATTTGCACATGATTAAATTTAGCTTAGTGACATTATTTGTACACTAAATTGTAAACCTATAATAAACCCGTATATAATACTTCAACAATAAATAAAACGTGAACTGAAATTTCTTAATATATGTGAAATATTGCATGCTGGACGTAAAACAATAATTAATCTATTGTAAATTTCTAGAAGGAGTCCCGTCATAAATATTTTAGTTGTATTGAACAATCTATTTATCCCCATGTCTTTGTTTTTTTGTTTTTTTTCTGTACATGTTTATGTTTTATAATATTGTTTGTAAAGCTATAACCAATATGGTTTACTGTGTGCTTTAAATAAATAAATAAAATTAATATTCAAGTAATCTATGATAAACATGTCAACGTACTTTTATTATATTTATTTTCAGTTGAGCAAGTTTAGAGGACTGTATGAAAAAATCAACGGTACTACTGACAATCATAAACTGACAAACAACTTTAGACCACCCTTACCTCTCAACAGCAGACAAATCTACAGAAGTTTCATAGTAAATAGCGCCAATCTTTGCACATTTTCATTCGTACTACTTCTAGCAGCTTACTTTTGTCAGCTGTTTTAAGTCAAATATATAATAGTAATTAAATGTAAATTTTGTATGTATAGCGAAGTATTTTACTATAATTTTGTTCATATTTATAAATAAAGGTACAAATTATATAGACTTTACCTTTACTTTTTGGCCTCCATATAATCTTTAACCACAATGAATGTTTCAATCGCTCAAAACGAGGATTAACCGTGACAAGTTTTGCCAAGTTTCTGACAAATGTTTACATGTACAAAAAGTACAAGCACAGGAACGTCAGTGTCTTAACTGACGACAAAGAAGCCATGATTTTATAACTGAAGGCAAAGAAGCCATGATTTTATAACTGAAGGCAAAGAAGCCATGATTTTATAACTGAAGGCAAAGAAGCCATGATTTTATAACTGACGACAAAGAAGCCATGATTTTATAACTGAAGGCAAAGAAGCCATGATTTTATAACTGAAGACAAAGAAGCCATGATTTTATAACTGAAGGCAAAGAAGCCATGATTTTATAACTGAAGACAAAGAAGCCATGATTTTATAACTGACGACAAAGAAGCCATGATTTTATAACTGACGACAAAGAAGCCATGATTTTATAACTGAAGGCAACGAAGCCATGATTTTATAACTGAAGGCAAAGAAGCCATGATTTTATAACTGAAGGCAAAGAAGCCATGATTTTATAACTGAAGGCAAAGAAGCCATGATTTTATAACTGAAGGCAAAGAAGCCATGATTTTATAATCAAAGTACATTTTGGTGAAGCCAGTATATGCATTGCACTTTTGTGAAAGTTGTTCTTCATTTGTAATAATTTGCATAATTTGCATAGATAGTCTTATAACAGAAATAATCGAACAATTATGATTGATTGATTGATTGATTGGATGTTTGCTTTACGTTCAGCGAGCAGTATTTCAGCTATATTAAGGACGGAAACAAGTTAACAAACAATACATCAATTGTAAAAGGGGTGGGATGGGACACAGGGAACAAAATTTTGACTGCCACTGGAAGAGTACGGAGTATTGGGTAGGGTCGGATAATTTAGCCTTTTGTAGCGGCTACAATGAGCCTACTCTTTTTCGAAATCTACAAAAGAGATCTTTATCGTGCAAGGAGCGTGGCACTCTCCAAACAGGTTACCCACTATGGTCCGCGGCTAGGCTTTCCGTATTATGACCTGACAACCCCTCAACGAAAGGGTCTCCCCTATCCGCCACCCGGGGACGCGCTGGGCTGCTCTGTGGGTCGAGCACTGGGAACCCTCCCAGTATGATCCCAGCGTATAGTTATGTAGATAGAGATTAAATGCATTACAAACCGTCCATAACTCAAAAACAAATCAAGCTTATACAATTAATCGAAGGCATGTAAGGGACCGACCATTTAACTTGCCAAGGGCGGGGGCTTGGTTTTTTCCTAAAAAAATATTTTGAAAATTATTTTTTCCTAAAAAAATATTTTGAAAATGATTTTTGATGAAAAAATATTTTGGAAGCAGAGGGTAAGAAAAAAAATATTCTGAAGAAGGATTTCCGCTATATAAAATAATGCTAATAATAAAAAAAATATTCTGTCGCGACTCCTTCAAAAAAAAATTTCTGACCAAAACAAAACCAAAAAACAAAAAAACCAAGGTCCCCCTCCTTTCAAGTTAAATGGTCTGTCCCTAAGCGCTGTTATAAATTTTATCATAAATCATATGAATGAAGAATTCAAAAAAAAAAACAAATTTTAATGGCGTTCGTCCGAAAACATTGTCATTCATACAACTTTAAATGATTTGATCATTATTACATAAAATAAAATTTCATGGCAAATACCAAGGTTAAAATATTACTACGCCAGATTTTTATCGAATCGAAAATCATCAGTGGAGCTCAGACCCCAAATATTATTGACAATCCAACTGATGAAGATGTTAAGAACTTATTTGTTGCTAACTGTTTATGTTGTCTGTTGTATGATCCTAAGTTTTGGCAGCGGTTTATGTTGTCTGTTGTATGATCCTAAGTTTTGGCAGCGGTTTATGTACGTTGTTGTTAACTTTGATGTTTATGTTGTCTGTTATATGATCCTAAGTTTTGGCAGCGGTTTATGTACGTTCTTGTTAACTTTGATGTTTATGTTGTCTGTTGTATGATCCTTAAGCCCCAGTCACATTAGAGCTTACGACCACTTAAGACCAGTTGACGATCACCAGTGACCTCTGGTCGCGAAGAATCTTTAAAAAGTCTTACGACGGTCATCGGTGATCTTCGACAGTCGCAGGTTATCTTATAAAGGTCCCACGACCAATTTCAGTCGCAGAGAGGTTTTTGAGCTTGCACAAAAACCTCCTTGCGATCAAACAGTTCGCTAGTGATCTTATAAGGTCTTAGGCTGTCGCACGATCGTCGTTCGAAAGTCTGTAATAATCTTCAACTGGTCGGCGCCGATGTCCTTGTCCCTCGGTCGCAGGTAGTCTTTCCAAAGTCTTAAGATCATCGTGCGATTAGTAGTGACTTGTCTTACGACCACCCACGATTACAAATGACAATTAGCGACTTCTCTGCGATAAATTGCAACCATCGTACGATCGTCAGAGACTAGTTCAAGATTTCCTGTGACAAGACACAGAACACGTGACATTATTAGTCACTGATAGTCTTGAGTAGTATTTAGTAATCGTGCGATGGTCTTACGACAAGTTGTCGTACGATTGTCAATAACTGGTCGTACGATAATCGCGGTAGTAAATTTTTCTGCGCAAAGAGGGTTTGGTCGCAGACAATCGCCGATGATCGTCGGTTTTACGCGTCGCCGGTGGTCGCAAGTAATCGTGAGCTCCAGTATGACTGGGGCTAATAAGTTTTGGCAGCGGTTTATGTACGTTGTTGTTTACTTTGATGTTTATGTTGTCTGTTGTATGATCCTAAGTTTTGGCAGCGGTTTATGTACGTTAAAACTGTTTTTACGGGTACTGTAGTATGCAATGAAAAGGCACAAGGCGTATTGCGATACTATTGGCTGTTTATTTTAGTGTTGAGTCTCTTGTTTCATGCATGCGGTATTTGATGTTGATATTAAATTGCCCTTTTAAAGAAATACCAATAGCAAGCTACGTATTTTAAGCCAAAATATGTTACAGTATAGTTTCACAAAGGCGTCGTCTAGAACTAACTTAAAGCGGAAAACGTTTCACTCATCATTAAGGAGTAAAGCCCTTTGCTTTTAATAACACAATTAGAAAATTATTAAGTTTTATTACAAACTATATTATAAGGGCTTCGTAAAATCACCATGCACTTCCTTACTAGGTACAGATATGGAAAAGCTATTTTTAAAATCTAAAAGATCATTAATCAGAATTTAGCATGCAATAGAGCTCACTTGAACTGAAGGGGGTGTAAACAAATCTCGTTTTAATGAACGCTCACAATTAAACATTACATAAGCGATATTTATTTTATTTGAGAGAATACAAACCGATCAGATTTTTAAGTAAACATTACATAATAGACGACTTATGCAAAAAACGGGGGAAGCTAGAATTTCTCGTGGTCCTTTAGAACTCTTTATGTTTGTTTGCAATAATCGTTCGTCAATTTATTTTGGGGTTCTTAATTGTGTTGTTGTCGCACAAGCTTTATCTTCCAAGATATAATGAATCAGTAAACTTCAAAAGAAGATAAATAGCTGCATTAATATGCAAATTCGAAGTAGAACCTGCACAGAGCAAGGGTGTCACTTATAACAGAACACAGGTATATCAATGTACAAACAGGAAAGTCTCCAGGTTCAATAACTATAACGGCGAGTATTATCATTCTAATGAAAGATATAGTGCACTGAAGGTCCTACTTTTGCGATAGCATGTAAAATGGTTTCGGGCAGTTATCTAGTCACAGCTTAATCTATCTGTCTGTAAGAACATTTAGTATTTGATCACACTAAAAACTGTTCAGTATGTGTTACATATAGGAATTTGGTCGACTTTATTTAGCTAGCAATATAAATCGAGTTGAAGCAACAACACAAAATACTGTGGACCTCTCTCTAGGACATATTTTTTTTTAATTGGCAAGGCAGTCCCCTATCGCATCAAGTCCTGTGTTTTTGTTGTTTCACAATCATTAAAATTGTACTAACACCACTGTTAAACTAAAGAGGGGACAAAAAAACAAAACAAAAAAAAAACCCAACCAAACAGACACATACCACAAAAAATATTATTCTCACCATAACTAGTTCTCTTTACTTTCTCACAGCTGGCTAAAGTGTGGATAAACTAAAGAAACAGCTTCAGTTGCTAGTAGTGTAATCCCACGGAAGAACTAACTTATCCTAGTTTAATACCTACTAAGAATTCGATTTTGAGATGTATTGCAACCCAAATACTATTCAAGTTATTTGATTTGATATGATCTAGCCACTAAGTGGTTGTTAATAAATATTCAGAAAACGTATAACAAACGTAATACAGTACAGTATGCTGCAATTCAGAATATGAGCGTCGTCATTCATAAAAGGACCTTAGCAGTATATGGAACGTTACATTAAAACATACGCCACGTTGAAAAAGTTATCGAACGCAAAATATATTGTATATGCTACATTATTTATTTACAAAGTTGAGTACATTTCATTTGAAATGCCTTTTTATCGAAATTACATAATTTCTAATACCTTTCAATTGTGTTAATTTTAATACAATATTTCAATTAATCAAATACGCATCGGCATCACACACATAACTCAACATAACAGGCGTTAAGTCATAGAAGAACATGTAACATGTCACCTTGAGTCGTTGTCTAATATTAACTTTTTCAAATTATATATGATATATAGATAGAGATGTCTAGTGAGGGCTGCTCAGGATAAAACCCAAGTATTGAACCTTGTAAAATCTAATCTATTTTATTGTGATATTTTTGTTTGGCTATACGTGTGTTTTATCGATAATAATTATCTGTAATTGTATTGTCATTTTGTCCCATTGAGAACCCCTTGATTGGAATAAAATATACTTATATATATATATATATATATATATATATATATATATATATATATATATATATATATATATATATATATATATATATATATATATATATATATATATATATATATATATATATATATTCTAGCACTCCACGGGGGTTGTCAGGTCATGGTGGGCCTGGCCGCGGACTGTAGTGGGTGACATGTTTGGAGAATGCCACGCCTTGCACGATGTTGATCACTTTTGTAGATCTTGAGAAGGAATGGCTTGTAGTGGTCGCTGCAGTTTTCCGCACTACCAATACTCCATACGTTTCCAGGGGCAGTCAAAATAGTGTTAACTATGTCCCACCCCTTTTTCCCGATGACTTTTTTTGTTAGCACGTATTTTCCTGAATATAGCTGAAATACTGCTCGCTGGATGTAAAGCAACCAATCAATCAATCAAATTATTAATCTGAATGACATAAAATTAGCTAGATTTTCATAGTAGTTACTAATTATACGACAGTGGATTAACGTTTACTTTTTAAAAATAATCCTGCTAATTTTGTTAATCAGGCTTGGCAATACTAAATCATGTTTTCGTCTATTTGCGCTTTCAACCCAAATTTATACATTCTTTGTGTTCTATTAAAATACATGTACATGTAATTAGAAAGAAAGTGTTGTCTGTTTCTTATTGTGAAATATTGTGTTGATTTGTTGTCTTTCGTTGGGTAATTATTCAATAATTTCAAAAAGGTATGATCTAATTTAAAAAGTCACCCAAAACTAGATCATATCAATCAAAATATCATTATCTGTAAAAATATTCAGGTATTTATATAAAATGTCATGAAAGGTACAAAGTTACTTGTATGTAATACGCAGTTCAAAAGTATGTGTCAGGCGCGGATTTAGAGGGGGCGTGGAGGGCGTGCCCCCCCCCCCCCTAGAAAAAGAAAAAAAATGAAGAGAGAGAGAGAAATAGGTAGGGCGGGTGATGTAGCCAACTCTGATCCCCGTCCGTCAAAACCATTATTTCTAATTGTGCTGAAAACTGAAATATTTTTGTTAAATAACATACAAATAAGGTACAATATGCCATGCGGGACGTATTGTTTTTCAGTCTGTCCAAGTTGTCCCTTCGTCCGTCACACCACTGTTCGCCTATTACAATAAAATGCAACCTAAATTGGAACTTCATCAAACTTTGAACACTTATTCAGCATAACCGATAACAAACGAAAGATATTTAGGAGTTTTGACTTAAATATGTCCAAATAATTGTTTAACTTTTATAAATGATTACAGCGGAAAATTAAAATGTGTTAGTTAGTTTCGACTTAAAATAATATGTAAAAATTAGGTCAAGTATTGTACAGCGGGAAGTGCTAGTTTTATTTTTATACTACACTGTATAAGACTAACGCTTTTTGGGTTGGAGTGACTATTTTAAGTAAATCATAAACATTTTATAAAATTTCAAATGTGTCTGCTTTTTCCCGTCTAATGATTTGTAAAAGCTAATCTAGATCGTATCCGTAAATATTATTAGCTGTGAAAATATGCAGAATTTATTCACAAGCATGTTATATTTCATGTAAACGTTTTGGGTGACTTTTTAAATTAGATCATACTTTTTTTTAACAACTAGTGGCGGAAAACCTCAATCATGGTAGTTAACAAAACTATAATGATGGGGTTTTCCACCACTAGTTAGGTATGTCACTTTGTTTAAATTTCGAGAAATCTCCAATATGATACGTTTTGTGTAAATCTTAAGGACAAAGTCATATGTAGATTTTAATATATTTACTTTGGTCAATACAAAACTAGACACCGAGATATAGCTGAGAAATTACTAAAACTGGCCTTAAACTTCATACAAAACGAACTAGCAACAAACTGTGTCGTAAAGGTTTTGAAAAGTAGTAAACGGAAACAAATTGATTGTTCGTTTGTTTTAAATAGAGTTGCAATTCAGTTACATTTAAGGTGTTCGGCAAAATTATTCCTGGTAATAATAGAAACAATTTAAGTTTTTTTAATGATTATAAATTACTAGTATTTACAGAGTATACGAACACTACACTTTCCTAACATAGGTAAATTCCAGATAGATAATATTATCCTGCAATCAGTACATTTACTGTCCAATAAAGGTAGCCGAATAAATTTTTGCTTTAAATTTTTTTTTTGGAATATATTATTGATTCTATTTTTTTATTCCCGCGACTCGTGATTTCGGCCTATTTTATTTTTTGCGACCTGTTACATCTATATTTTTTATATTTATATATTAAGCCGACCCGACTCCCCGATCAGTTACAGATTTATTTCACATTTAGGAAAGAACGTGGCCTCTTTTTGACATCATTATTAGTTACTTAAATGTATGCCTGCGTGTTTCTTATTAGTCTACAACATTTTAAATACAATTATAAAACTGTTGTGTATAACAATTGTTGAACTGTTAAACAATCATTGTCTATCAAAACGCATTGTTTACTGAACAAAAAGTTGTGTTGTAAAATATACAGCGATTCTTGTCGCAAGTTTATTGGACAGCCAATACAAGTTGTTTAAAAAAGTATACATACAATTACGCTGGATTGTTCCATTTGTTTCATGGCGTCCATTTTTTATTGGGTGGGGTGGGAGAAAGCCGGAGTACAGGTTAAAACCGACAGTCTTTTGTCAATTTAAGTGGAGTCGGGCGCACCCTATCTGTAGTCGTTCGAAAATCCGCAACCTGTTGACAGGCATGTGAGAACTAATCAGCCACCTAGGCCCCAATAACGCCTTGGAGAACTGTCTGCGAATACTAAAGTTAAGCGTAAAAATGTGTTACAGATAGACACGTGTTTCAGTACGAAATAGTAATTTTTTTTAACAAAACGTCATTAATTCTTTTGGTTTTAACATTGTCAATACAGTGTCATATCGATGAAACAGATCCTTTTCAATACTTGCCATTTAAAAGAGTGTCATTCAATTTAAACAATAATTTATTGTATTGATTGATTGTTTGCTTTTCTTTCAGCGAGAGTTTTTCAGCTTTATTCATGACGAGAATAAGTTAAAAATAAATCAATTAGATTTGTTTGCTTGTTTAAATATTGTTTAATCCACTTTCAGCAATTTTTCATCTATATCATGGCGTCCGGTTTTTATTTGAGGAGGAAGCCGGAGTACCCGGATAAAACCCCCGACCTCCAGTCCCCTTTCAATTTAGTCGAGTGCACCCTGCCCGCAGTGAGATTCGAACCCGCAACCTCAGTGTTGACAGACCACGCGATCAATAGTTGATGAACTAACATCACCACTCGGCTCCTTCAATCAATTAGAGAAAGATGGACAAAATGGCAATTTTGAATTCCACTTAAAAAATATGGGGTATGGGTTGGGGCGTAAGATTTACTTATTTTTTCGTGCAAGGAGCGTGACACTCTCTTAACATGTCACTATGGTTCGCGGCAATTTTAATATGACCTGAACCACGCCCCCCCCCCCAAAAAAAAAACCGAGAGGACATCCCATGTCCGCCAGAGCTGGACAGCCCTTTTAAATCTAGTAACTAATTTAAGTACTTCCGAATTTAAATGAAACCATTTATACTTATATATCATTAACTGTGGAATGACTTTAACAGACATCGTAAAATAAACAAACTGCGACGACTAAAATGCGAAAGCAGAATTGATTTTCGTAATACGCTTACATGTTCGCATATTTAACTCATAAGCTTCGATATACCAACGCGGTTAGTAGTTTAATCTTTATTTGAGATTTAATTCTGTGTAAATTCATGTGACACAATGAGCTAGTGAATAAAATATATAAATAGATGTTTTCGCTTTTGTCGTAAATCTTATTCAGTATTATACAGCGGAATTCTTAGGAACTGTGGCACATAAGTTTTTTTCTTTATTTAATTCTGTGTAAATTCATGTGACAATATGGGGTAGTTAATAAAATATTTAAATAGATGTTTTCGCTTTTGTCGTAAATCTCATTCACCGGAATTTATAGGAAGTGTGGCAAAGAAAAAAACTGATCAAACAACGACAAATGATCTTGTTAAGCGTTTACAATAAAAAAAAATCTCGACCACGGAGGTTAAGGTAGCAGTAACCTATTATTGATCACCAAGTTGTCTGTTCGATCCTTACAGCGAGATGGTGTGCTCGACTCATCCCTATAAGTTTGCAAAGAGCACCAGTTTTCCTGTCGAAGTTTTGCTGCTTCGTTGGGTACTCCAGCTCTTCCCAATAAACACTCGACGTCATATTTTTTAACTAATATAATTTTTTTGAAAATAGTGTTAAACAAACTTCAAACATACATACAAAGCTAACTCGAAAAGGCGAAGTGAAAAATGTTACGATTTCGCCTTCACGTTTTTCGTGTTTCTCGCTTTTTCCGCTTTAAAACTTTTCGAAAACAAATACGAGATGTACACCTTGGCATGCGAGGTCAAATATTTTTTTGAATTTATTGTGTGTGTGGTTTTTTTCATTACTTTTTTAAATTATTTTTTTAATAAAATGACACTATGTGATGTTTATATTTCGTCAAAGATACATTAGTGATAGATTTTTTTCGGGCGGGGGGTGGGGGGGGGGGGGAGAATTTCCATTTATCATTTATAACTTTAGACTAGACGTTTTCCGCTTTCAAAATACGGACGTGCGCCTTGGCACGCGAGATGCTTTTTTAAAGTCATTGTGTGTGTGCGTTTTTAAATTTACTTTGTTTTTTAATTATTTTGTTAATAAAATTACACTATGTAATGTTTATATTTCGTCACAGATGCATTAGTAAAATTCCATTTTTTTTATTAATAAATTTAGACCAGTTTTAGCCTTATTATTAGGTAAAACGATCCATCAATGAGGACATAACAGTTGACATTTTTATACTTCTAATATTTGCGAGTGAAACGAATTTTCACATTTCGAAATATTAATTTTACTAACCGGAAGTTGAATGGACGGATTGGAGCGATCAGTCCAAATCAATCCGTCAGATCAGTCAAATCGTTCCAAATCCGTCAATTGACGGATGGACGGATTGGGAATGATCTGACGGATTGGGAACGATTTGACTGATCTGACTGATTGATAACTGATTGGTGACGGATTTTGGAACGCTGACGGATCGCTGACGGATTGATAAAAGTGTTGCGTTTTCAATCTCAAGTACTGTAAGCAGTGTCTGCTTCTAATTAGACACCCGTCGAGTTTCTCACTGTCATGTCCAGGAATAGGAAGCACTACCTATCGGCGAAAATGTCAGATCGTATTTGAGACACCGATTTCACATAACAATCAATCAAATCCTGTTTAGTTTTTTCCCAGACAGCTATGAAAGTAGGAAGATTTTGGTCCAATGGTTACCTTTTAATTGTTCACTGACCAATGCACTGAATGAAATAGAAGTCAATAACGTTTATGATAAAACGCGGGAAAACTGATCAACGTCAATCAGTAGTTACGATTTCATATATTTTACGATTCAACTTAAAAAGAATAAAATAAAAATTTAGATTAGATTTTTTCGATGTATCAGGATCATAAATCTGCAAAAATCTCAATTTCGAAAATTTTTCCACTAAGGTGCCTTTATGAATGACACCGCTCATATATTAAAGATCTATAGTGAGGACGCTAACATACTCTATAAACCTATACAGTTCAATAAAATTCTGAATTGTATTTCCAGAGGAGTTACCTTTACGGCTTGTTTCATATGTATATTTTGAGAGATTTCCAAGTTCAAATCGGCATAACTCCAACACAAAAATATCTGATCACATTCACAACTATACATACGGTGTTCTTTATTTTTACCAAGTTTCATAAAATTCTGATCAATAGTTCAGAGGTGGGACGATAACGATTTTTTTCATACATATATTTTAAGAAATTTCAAATGTGGAATAACTCCAACAAAAATATAGTGTGCTTTATTCCTACCAAATTTCATACAATTTTAATTAGTAGTTTCAGCGGAGACATTCTTGCAAGTTGTTTCATACATGCAATTTTAAAAATTCAAAGGGCATAACTCCTACAAAAATGTCCTATCCTAATTGCCTGTCGATATGCACTAATACATTAACTATAGTGTTCTTCATTGCTTTTTTTCTTTAATTTGGATCGGTAGATTCTAACGAGCTGTGCTAACAAATACAAGAATAAGACTGACGGATAGACAAACTGACTTATAAGTAAAAAACATGATACCCTCCGTGACTTCGTTACTGGGCATGATAAAGACACACAATAACAACGTGCATTACTTTGGTATAAATTATTTTTGTAAACTGTAGTAATGAGGCACTATAAAGTTGAAATATTCTTAAAGACCTATAAAAAAATTATATAAAAGAAACTCTATGAAATCACAACTTTGGCCAAAACAGTCAAATAATTGAATGTATTCTGGTGGTATGATCTTCTTTTTAATAACCTCTAAACATTTTTGAAGTGATCTTCCAATCAGGAAAGGCCATATCCGTATATTGTCAAAGCTGAAAATAAGGAAAAAGTATTGATATTAGTACATAACTTAATTTGTAAGTTATGGAAAACAATAGATACCTGGACGTCATGGAAACAATGGTAAATCAATATCAAAAATGAAAACAAATACAAAAGTAAGAAGCAACAGAAAAAAATCAAACATAAGAAATGAAAGGCAAAAGAACAAACAATGATAGTAACGATTAACTACACAAATCCCCTCAATAATACTGGGTAAACTCCGGCGCTCCGGAAGGGCAAGAAGTTCCCGAGTCACGTTGAGCTACTTGGGTAACTAATGGTAAAACAATCACTGCAGACTGACACTCAATAGCGATCTGTCAGTTTATGATCAAGAACGAAATGAAAACTTTAGGCTATATTGCAACATCTGTACAAACGTTTACTATAATTTACTTAACGTTTCTCAAATGTGAATGTCAACTAAATTTGACTACTTATTTTGGTCAAATACATAAAGGTGTTAGTCTTAAAGTAACATTTCAACCACTGATGGTAATATAAACAATTAACAATATAACAAAACCCTTTAAAATAAATTCATTGTAAATTTAAAATAGAGATAGACATATCAAACAACAATTTAAAGTGTAAAATGCATCACCATCTCATAATTAATGCAGCATTATATAAAAGGATCACACACTTTGTTGAACGAAAGTTACGCGTCAATGAATATACAATAAATGAAGATATTTCTATTTCTCAATTTAAGCAGGTGACAGAGTATTTTTCTTTCAAGTAAATAAATTTATTTTGTGCGAAATTTAAGTATTATTGTAAGCCAAATACGTCATCATTAATAAGATTTGAAAAAATATTAACAGCGATGTATTTTTACAGCAAGTGAAATGGAAACTATGAGGGCTTGACTGGATCTAACTAGACTATGAGGACTTGACCAGATCTAACAAGACTATGAGGGCTTGACCAGATCTAACAAGACTATGAGGACTTGACCGGATCTAACAAGACCTATGAGGACTTGACCGGATCTAACAAGACTATGAGGACTTGACCGGATATAACAAGACTATGAGGACTTGACCGGATCTAACAAGACTATGAGGGCTTGACCGGATCTAACAAGACTATGAGGGCTTGACCGGATCTAACAAGACTATGAGGGCTTGACCGGATCCAACAAGACTATGAGGACTTGACCAGATCTAACAAGACTATGAGGGCTTGACCGGATCTAACAAGACTATGAGGACTTGAACGGATATAACAAGACTATGAGGGCTTGACCGGATCTAACAAGACTATGACGACTTCACCGGATCTAACTAGACTATAAGGGCTTGATCGTATCTACCTAGATTTTCAGGCAATACAAATTCCTCGTTTACTGGTAGAAGGAACAATATTTCCCTGTACGTAATTCACAAATCTCTTGGTTCTAATTGCCGCTTTTCTTGTCTTTTTTTAATAACGTCTTCAATGCAGCTAATTGTGCTCACTTTACGGTAATTAAACCAGTCAACAGAAAACGGACTTTTCTATGTGGTTCCTCTTACTTCAAGTTTAACTAAATACTACCTGTTTGTTTTCGTAACACGTTTCCTCTGGTGCACAAATATCAAAAAAATTCCTCGTAAAGCATGCTGGTTACCATCCAATCAGCCCTATAAATTATAATCTACACTAATCATGCTAAGTTGATACCAAACAGATGCATTGAGTTATTCCACTTTGAATGTAAACTAAAAGCAGCATGCAAAATTAAACTATAATATTCCCACACTACTCGAGTTGTCGTTCCTAGTACAATTTTTATCTCTCTTGTAGTGAATTAATGCCTGATCTGTAGGTATTTAATATGAAAAAGTTAATTGTTGGTCTTGTTTTTTTTCGTGATTTGTTTTTTATATACAAATTTGGCTGATAAAATGCTAAAGTACCCTAACGACCTACAGCTGACCTTCATCTTTGTGGTTATTTTCGTTCTTGTGCCAAGGGCAAGAGAGATTAATATTGTATCTGAACCGGCTTCTCTGCATTAATAAAGATAATTATCGTTATATATTTAGTAAATGTTAATATTTTTATACTTTAAATTGTAACTAACAGTAACGATGAACATAAATCTACACCAAAGCATATATCAGATTTCAAACAACTAAAATTGTTGAATTAAAGACATTGCTGGTGGTATCCAAGCATTTTTGCAACTAAGTGTACGAGGCATCTATAAACAATAATATATTCTTACAATTTGAATTTCTGAAAAAACCAAATGCAAGTATAGGAAATATATTACCCAGAAGTCAATTCACGAAAAATTTTCTTGATAACATTACAATAATATGTTCTTTTATGTTCAGTGTTGAATTTAACGAAACTTTGTACAAGTATGTACTTGTTAACATACCGTAGTTCATTAAGAAATATCATAAGGGGTATGGTGTTGTACTCATTTGCGCACGGAGTGGGCCTTTATATTGTATTTTATACCGAGCGATATACCCGTATGTAAACGATTATAACATCATACAAACTATGAGTTATTTTAGTACGAAAAACAGCTATTTTCTGGTTTTTCTCGTCTTGGGTACGCTGTATTGTTTTGAAGGTTTCCAAGTTTCTTCAGATATGATTTTTAATGTATTAAGTCTCCGGTTGTTTAAGGTGTTGTATTCATTATAGATTTATTTAATGATTGTTTTAACAAAGGACCAAGTACTTGTTCATTATATAATTACAATATTTATATATATATATGTGTATGTAAAAACAGTTCAGTATTGTTATTATTTAGCCGTTGGTTTCTTACACATTTTAGACGCTAGAGGTTTTGACAAAATACGCATGCGTTAAAGGTTGATATATCCAGGAGTAAATTAGTTGACGATAATAAGACGTCATATTAGAATTACATGTATACAACTTTAATATATATGTATTATCACCTATATTGAGTTACACCATACAGAAATTTAAAATTTCTTACCTCTGCTGTTGATAGTCCGTCATTGGATACATAGTTGTCGGTACCATGTTGTATTGAGATCGATGACCATTATGAGGCAATGGCTGATGTGACATGGGACTTGGGTTAGCATTGTTTTTCCATTGTGTATTAGTGCTGCCATTGTTCGTATGAGGACTGACATTTGTTGGCATGCTTCCGCGTGTATTACTGTTTGTTTGAAAATGATTAGGTTGTGTGTTTATAATAACACTATTACTGTTTTCAGATGTACCTAAGTTATCAATGAATGGGTTTGACAAAACCTGCGATGTGGCAGAATTCGTTAAAATGTCTGAAAGTCCTCCAAAAATTCTGTCTTTTGGTTGTGATAAAGCGGGATGGTCGTTAGGGTTATATCTTCTGTCATTGTTTGCCGAGTTTCTTGTTAATCCGTGCATTTGAGTAAATATGTAATCAAGTAACGGTTGTGCCTTTCCTGAATTTAAACCATTGTTTAAAACGGAAGCGGTTTCTGGTTTCTCAAACACATGGAGACGTCTATCGTTACTGGGATTAATCACGTGATCTCTGTTTATTTGGTTGCTTGGCAGTGAGTTGTGTTTGTAATCCGGTTGTAGATGTTGGCGAATGGACCCTTTGATGTCATTAGAGGAAATACTTCCGATTAAAAGATTGTTTCTGTTGGATATTACTCCAGTAACAGACGGGTAAACCGGAGCTTGATTAAACGTGTTTGGAGAAAGTCCATCGTATATATAGTCCGTTCGCAGCCTCTCTTGGTTTCCGATTGAATTGTATTGGACTTGATCGACTGACATTGAATTACTGCTGGAAGTTGGTCGATATTGTGAACTGTGTTGGTTAATAGGTGTACGCTGTACTGCTGGTATTTCAACGTCACTTAGTCGCGGCCGGTTCAGGGTTAATTTGTTACAATAGACTTTCCTGCCGTTGAGTGACTGAACTGGACGGTAGTTATCTCTGATGTATACCGGATCTGATTTAAATACACGACTAGAATGCGACTGCGCAGTCCCAGTTGCTGCTACATGTTCGTGAACTTTTTCTTGTAGATACCTAAATCGGTCCAACTAAAATTTAAATAAACTAACGCTTACTAATTTTAAAAGGTTTCAAAAATATTCATATGTGTATGTCCATTTCCGGTTACCTCATTAACAATAACATCACATTCACAACAAAAATCCGTTGTGCGTTTCCTTGACAAATGCATGGTCGCTTGGTTTTAAAACATCAATATATGTTTTTTTAATTAACGAACTTCTTTTAATGCTCTGAACTAGCACTTAATCGAACATCTTACTTGTATATTTAAATAAATTTCAAGTACATTTGCGTAAATGTAGGAATCTACAACATTGTCAACCTTTCGGACAATAAAAAAAGTTATTAATTAATTTTCATTACACGGATAGAATTTTACGTGTTTTTAATTGGTCTAAAACTGCTTTCAGGTCGTGTAAAATCGCAACAGTACTAAAATTGCATCAAAATATGATTATTGTTGTCTGCTGTACAAGCGTCAAGCAGAATCTACCAACATTCGTAGTAAATATATTAACAGCAGACTCGTGCATTGTTGTAGACAATATTTTTGTGTTTAAAACGAGTAAATGAACATGTCAATATTGGATTCCGATTGACCGCTTGTACAGAAGACACACTTATTTATATTTTGAAGCAAATGTAGAAATATTGCGATTTAAGACGATCCGAAAGTAGTTTTTATATCAAACAAACACTCAAGAAATTCTAATTATGTGATCGTATATTTTACCTGTGTTGGTGACATTGATATTGTCTCCGTCATGACAAACCAAAGAACACTTTCATAACACGGCGGTGTGGTCAGACTTCCTCTGTAGTGGTAAAAACTGTTTTTGTTCATCGGCAAAAAGTCCATCATTCTTATACTTGTTAAATTTTTTTGAGAACCTATGAAGATATACAAGTTTGCGTATAAATTAAATAAATTACTAAAAGATAGGACACAAATCAACACATTAACAGAAAAGGTAAATAACTACGACATTAACTACAGTAAAACAACAGGCTGGGTTGGGTGTTGAATGGATCCCAACCCCAACCCCCCATTTTTGTTTGTTTGGGGACTAAAGCCACTTTCAACTATTTTTCAGTTATGCCATTGTGGCCGGCTTTTATGATAGGGAAGGGACCTAATTACCACGAAACTATCTTGGGATCAGGATGTGTCTTCGGATGGTCTTAGGACATATCTTAGTCTTCATTGGGATCAGGATGTGTCTTCGGATGGTCTTAGGACATATCTTAGTCTTCATTGGGATCAGGATGTGTCTTCGGATGGTCTTAGGACATATCTTAGTCTTCATTGGGATCAGGATGTGTCTTCGGATGGTCTTAGGACATATCTTAGTCTTCATTGGGATTAAGATGTGTCTTCGGATGGTCTTAGGACATATCTTAGTCTTCAATCGTGTTAACGATAGCTTACTAAGTAAAGACATTCCTACTTTTTATCCTAAATATAGAATAACAAGCTAGGTGTCGTAAGATGATGATAATGATAGTTCTCAGAGTGAAAGAATTCCCAAAACTGTACGAAACGATAAATGCATACAAATAAAGAGCATGACAAACATTTTGAAAAAAAAAACATCAATGGCGGATAACTTTACACATCTACAGATCATAAAAGGTAATCATACGAAATATCAATCAAGCCAGCCGGTAAGCGGTTTCAGAGAAGTTTCGTCCACAGATCTACCACTGTATTATTTACTATGTTACTGCAATGGTAAAGTCCCAGAACTCTGTTACAATTTAACGAATCAAAATGGAGAATAGTATGCACATGAACAGATAATAAAAATTAATCATTCCAAATATCAAAGCAGTCCGTCAAGCGGTTTCAGAGGTTTTGCGTCCCACAAAAAGTGCTGCGGATGGAACGACGGAGAGCAAAACAAATGTCCCTCTGACGATTCGCGGCGGGGGACAACAAGTAATAAAAAACAAATATTCACAGACAGAAAACATTACAGGCAGGTTATACGAATTGTATTTATTCATAAGTCTATTGAAAAAATCAAATCATGAGGTAACCTACCAACAGCGGAAGCACATTTTGTCTTTAGGTCAGTGGTTTTCATGTTCTAATTGCAATATTTTGTTAGATACATATATTCGTTTTTAATTAACTATAGAATTCCTTTTTCGTTGTTCATAAAATTGCGTGAATGAACTCAGTAGCATTCAGTGTATTTTCATGTTATTAAATTCAATATGTAATAAGTAAGGTGAATATACGGCAATTTGTTAGCAACTAAAAAGGTATAATTAGTCATTAATTTTTTTCTCTACGTACAAAACATGATGTCTTTTATTTTATTTAAGAAAGGTTGACAAGAGTTCAAGTTTTTTCAGCAAATAAAATATATTTGGTTTTGACAATAGCGAAAAAAGGGGTTTCTGCTACATTACTCTTTCGAGGGTAAAGTAAACAAAATTACAAACAATTTACAATAAAACCTTAAAAATCATTGAAAACGCCCATTATCCTATTTTATTGAAAACCATTCTACAACCATGACAATAAGTGGGTTGTCACAGTTAGGAAGTATGGCTTTTAATTAATCCGAAAGAAAAGTACGGAAGTTTTTATTGATGACGTCAGAACACTCATTGATTATAAAACATAAAGTTCAACAAGAGGACAAGATTCTATGTTCTCTTTATGGCAGATAATTGAGCTATTTACAGGTTCACCACAAAGTTTACAGCATCATTCAGGTCAAAGACCGTTTAATATCATTTACACAAAATAGAATAAAGGCAAAAATCTACTAAATTATTTACTCGTCTCGTCTCTTTTCATTAATTATAAAAAACATAATTTATGTTCCTAAAATTTACAAAACGAATAATGCATGAAGTGTTAACGATAGCCATTAAACAGATGGGTCGTAGGAATACATGAACATCTGATTAATTCAAACCACTCATTATAAATTGAATTTTTAATCAAAAATCGAGAAAATTAAAGCCACTTTAAGTGTCGGGAATCTGCCTGTGTATGTATGTACGATTCACTGCCTGCGGGTCTTATGAAGTATTCAAACAGGAGTAGGATCCCGTGGTATTCGAAAGAGACTGGACTTTACGCGCAATAATAAATGAAAAAGTTTGATTTCGGAATGAAATGTAACTATTTAATAATCAATTAATGTTAAAAAACATGAACTAATTGTGGATCAGATCATTACCGATCAATCTCATGCTGTCAAAAGCAAAATGGAACATTCATTGCATTACCCATCATTACGCATGACAGAGTCAATCTGTTGCACTTTAAACTCGCCTCAATAACTCGCTCAGAAGTCTGGGGCACCTTTTCCTCATTAAAATTTAAAAATAATGCAGAAAAATATATAAAAAAGGAGATAGATTCAAATATCCTAGAAAAATTACATACTCAATTTTGTAAATTTATTCTTGGTGTGAGAACCAGGTCCTCTAACAATGCTTGTAGAGGAGAACTAGGAAGTATGCCTATTCTATTCTCTATATTAATAAATTTAATTAAATATTGGTGTCATATAGTTAAACTAGAAAATGCTCCTACCACCTTACTAAATGAAGCATTTAAACTTAGCGAAGAAATGTCAAATAATAACAAAGAATCTTGGGTAGGAAGTATAAAAGAAATATTTAAATTCCTAAAATTAGATTATATTTTTAACAATCATTCACATTTCAAAGCTAATTATATTATCAAAAGAACTAAAAATACTATTACAGAAAAATTTATTTCTATTTGGAAAGAGAACATTTACAATGATGAAAGAACATCAAAAAGAGGAAATAAACTTAGAACCTATAGACTTTTTAAATCTAAATTTGAAATTGAAAAATATCTTTTTATAGGAAATAAATCAAAACGTCAATTATTAACAAAATTAAGAATAAGTGATCATGACCTTAACATTGAAAAAGGTAGACATATAGAAGTTAAGGACCATGTATGTAAAGTTTGTAATTCAAATCTTGTAGAAGATGAATTACACTTTTTACCCAATGTAACAATTATGACAATGAACGTACAGACTTTTTTGTTTCCATATCCGAAAAATATAAGAATTTTGAAAGTCTTTCAAACAAAAATAAATTTATTTGGCTCATGTCAGCAGAAGATGAAGATTTAATAAAACTATTGTTTAAAATAACATCAACTTTTAATAATATAAGAAAACAAATATTAAATATTTAACCATTGATCATTATAATTTATCATTATTATTATTATTACTATTATAGGATCGGTGTGTTTCCTCTAGAAATATGTCATGGGTCTAAGAGAAATTGCTGTTTCTTTCTCTTCTTTCCCCCTTTAGTTTTAATACCCAATTTAATTTACACAACTGCTTTTATCATTATTTGCATTACTGTTATGATTATTATTTTTATTATAATTTTACCAATCATACAAATGTTTAAAGTTTTACTTATTTCCCTTAACCTTATTGTATTGTACATATTTATATATATATATTTTTTTCTCTAATGATGATTATATGCTCAATATTGGGCGCAGTGATTTGCTAATAAAATATCTTGTATCTTGTATCTTGTATCACATTATCATTTATTTAAATAATCGTTAGTGATACAATTTGCGGAAGGCCATAAGTTCATTTAAAAAGTCATTGATACTGATTTCTACGTTGTGCTTTAAGAATACAAATAACCATTGGCATTTCAATGTTATTTTCCGTATAAGAGATTGATTGATTGATTGATGTTTAACGTCCAACAAGCCCCTATAAGAGATACCACTATTCGATTATTATTTCGTTGAATGACAAATTTAATTTAATGTAAAATTAAGATAGATTATCTATGTTAAAGAACAGGTGGTTCATTTTGGTGTCATTAAAAATATAGGTTCGCTTTTCTAGCTGAAAAATGAGGATCCAAAAGCAGAGTCTTATTTTTTTCAAATTTCCTTGAGATGTTTTATAATAATTTATGACTTAAATAGCCAAACAGTGCTATGCATACAGTTTGACAACTTTAATTTATCTTTTTCAAATATTATTACAAAGTGAGTTTTTATTACAAAGTGGGTTGTTACAGTGCTCCTACCTATTCGAAATTCGATTTCTTCCTATGTGTTTAAAACTTTATTGTTTATTTTCATACCAAAGATTGCATTTCTTTCCAAAATATATCTACTTCAACAAAAAACAAAAAAAACCTACATGTATAAAATCGAAGGTTTACATCATAAAACAGTATTATTTTTAGCTGATATTACTGAGGCCCTTGTGCAGCCTTTGTTTCCAAGATTCAGATGTCTTTTTTAATGCAGACATGGTTCTACAGCGTCTAATAATATTAAAAACAATCATATGTTTTTGTTATTCATTATTTACTTATTGATTTTTTATGGCTTTTTAATTTGTTCTCTTTTAAATCTGAAGTTTTTATAAAAAATGATTCTATATATAAGGATTGTTTAAACATTATATTGAATCATGTAATCACTGTGAACTATTTGAATGATTTAGTCACTAATATGTGTTCCCCATTGTTAAACATTTAATAGAGGTTGTCAACTCAAATTCGACTATAGATCTGTTTGTTTGTGAACATGTACAAAATGGATCCTTGTAATCACACTCAAAACAAGTCACTTCTACTGGTACAACATGACAACAAAAGGGGTCCTTGTAGTCAAGCTCAAAACATGTCACTTCCAATATGGTTTTTGCACTGGTACAACATGACAAAAACTACCTCATTTCCCATCAATTGGGCTGCCCCTAACAACCAACCGAGGATCCCGTTCAGGCAGCCTTTTGGGTCGAGCCTCGAGAATTGTCCCAGTATAAGGCAGTAGGCAGTGACATGAGGCACTCTTTTACTGTGCATATTTCATCATAACATACATGAAAACAAATATAAATCAGCTATGTTCAATAATTTGTTTACATCCTTAATCGTTGGATTTATATGATAATAACATTCTAATGGTCCAGATGTGGGTGCTGTGAATCATCAAGAGTTGGAATTCGAGTTCAAGCCTGAGGTGATTATCAGTTAAACCTTGAGTTAAACTTCGGGGTACAGTCGGAGTTAAACTTCGAGTTAAAGTCTTAATTTAATTTATGCTTGTTTCCTTTATTTTAGTACCAGTGACGAAGATATAAGAGGATCGTTTGTAAATAAAACTAATTGAAAAACGCTTTTTATTTTGAATATTTTTACAAGTTATATGTATTATAATATCCTTGGAAGATGAGCAACACTTTTGGATTGTCATATTAATAAACAAGACAAAACATTTTGTTCAAATAACTATTTCTGATAATAAAATAAAACCGATTTTAAACAATTTCCTTTGTTTGAAAAATAAAGATATTGTGAGGATATTTTATATCTTATATTCTCTAATTTTGACGTAATATTTCAATCGCTTGACCAGTGTGGGTTTGTTTATGACGTCATAAACAAAACACCTTCTATTTACACAGTATTCTAGTCATGAACGTAAAAGTGGGGTTGGTAGAATATGTACTTCATTTCGCAAATTTACTACTTTTTAAAATTAACAGAATCAAAGAAACAGAATCTTCTCTTGGATTATCGCAAAGGCTCGAACTTAAAATTACATAATTTAACTATCTCAATTGGAGAAATCCGATAATCCACCATGTTTGTGATTACATGTGTGTTATTGTTTTGGGTAAAGGGGATTTACTGGTTGTCCGCAGTCTGGTTCAAAGTGTGAAGCGATGAATAAATTTGGTGTAGAAACGTCATTCGTGATATTTTTTACGGCGACGTTACTAACGTTAAAAATTTGAATTTGGTAAAGCAAGGGATTATAGAATTTAGATGAAATTAAGTTTTTATTTAAAAAATATAATATTTTCTTTATAAGTATCAACCCATATTTACAACCTCGCGCTTAATAAATCGAATATTATTACATTTTTACTATTGCTTGGAGATACTATTACATAAAATACTAATTTTTTATTGTGTTTTGTTTAAACTTTTTATTTACTAGTTCTTTTTTCTTCACCAACACTTAAAAAATAACACAAAATCCCTAAATACTCTCGACTTAATATTATTATTCATATATCCGCCGTTAATTATTCAAGGATTGTTTTATTATTTGGGTTGGTTTACCGGTTTACGTTTATAAAACCGCAAAGCAGTTTATACATTGTATATAGGGCGTACATCCCTCTGAACTCGTATATATCCAATAATCTAACCAACAATTGAAAACAATCCTAATATTTAAAATTCAATGTTATGAAAAGAAATAACAAAAACAATGTTTAATATGAAATGAAATAATATTTGCAATTCAAAATTTTTAGTGTAATCACTTGCTTTTTAAGAAATACTACGTGCTGGATTACCCAGTTAGATAATACGAAAGGACTACGTTGATCAGTTATAAAGTATTTAAAAAAAAAAGTTCTACCTAACCAAACTATACAAAACATATCTGTTGTATAATATGGTGTACACCAAGACAACAGCAGTGAGTCAACTATTTCTCCACGAAAGTTCAGGAGTTCAAAGTTTATAGATCATTGACCGTTGGTTCATAGAAATCTTATGGAAAAAACCACATCTGTGGCTAAAATTTATCTGTTTTTCACAGGTTACAAACTCGTTTTAGTTAAAATTTAAATTTTTTCCAACCTGGCTTGCTTGTAGGCAGCGCTGTTTCACATTGTTTTAACGCGTTTCTCATCTTTCCAGATACATATATTCCGATAACTAAGTGCGTTTCACATCTTACAGCAAGTTACGTACATTTCCAGTACACATCTAGATATTTCGGTGCTTTCTTATCAATACAGTCATTTTCAGCTCGCATCTCGTCTATACAGCTACTTGAGAGTATTTTTCAGTTCGTTTCTAAGTTTACAGTGTTTTTATGATAGTTTCTAATATTGACAGCAATAAAGGGATGTTCAGAGCGTTTGTCATCTTTATAGTAAACAAACCTTCTGCATATAACTAGAACGAATAATCGTATCTCGTTTCTTTATTATCTGACAAATAACAAAACTAACATCGGATTATAACGGCAGTAAAATTCGGAAAAGCATATAACTAGAAAAATTATTAGGACAGATGTTTAGGTGCTAACAGAACTAAAATGTTCACGATTGGTTTTATTCATTGAAATATGTGAGCATTAATTTACAGTCGATTTTAACAGTTAATTATAGAGCGTACATTGACACGTCAGCAGAAATACTAATTGTTCCCTAGCCAATTTGCTTATTGATGTTAGTACTTTTGCGGACATGCAAGTTACCTTTCAAGTTTACATTGTACATAGTTAAAGAGACTATTCCTAGCCAAAATCTCAACTTTTGTAGCTTTTCTTTTCGCATTTTTGTTCTTGACGTCCCATTCCACTCCCCCGAGACCCTTCCTTCCAACCCCAATATTTACTGTGTTAACTACGCTGGTGTCTTTTCTTTCTTCACTTTACTTAACACAAAATATTTCTTTGTAAAAGTGTTTATGAACTGTGTCTACCACAGCCCATTTTATTTCAATGACACGGTGGACTTTGTTTATAGCTGTTTGTTTTCACAATGATAATTTTTTGTACGTTAGCACAGCCACTTTGTCTTGAGGTAAAATATATCTTTTACATTTACTCATACACGGAACAAAAAGAAACTAGAAATAAGTTGTAGTTTTATATTCAACCGTCGTTGTCGAATGTTAATTTCTTAACATATGTTGTTAAGGGCAGATGGTTATTTAAGAGCTATTTTAATTATTCTGCCGTTTGGAAATTCGTTGTAAAGAATAATTTAAATAGATGTCAGACAATAAACCTTGTATTGACTGACTTCAATAAATAAAAAACCTATGCCTAGACGATTACGCATTTATTTGCTGCTATCTACAGAATGAGGGCAATAGTTCACCATTGAACTGGTCACTGACATATGTTAGAAGCTATATCCGTTTTCATTGTATTGCGGTGTCCGTCGCATAAACTTTTAGTGGTATATCACACTTAAGATGACTGGAAGAAAAACAACGCTAATTTCTATGATAACACAAATGGGAAGTAACAAATTTAAATTCGAGATCGAGTGTTGTTTTCATAAATACTTATTCTATTTTTAGCAAAATAATAGTTAATTGTTAATAACCAACGCGGATTCCTAAACTCTAACAACCCACAAGGGAACAACGCGGTGTCAAAATATAGTATCTATCCCCGTTAAGGGAGCGGCACACTTATCATAGCCTGAGGGTTTAAGGTCAATCGTTTTACCTTCTCATTGCGGATTTTATTTTCTCGCCATCACCTCGAATTGACGGAAGTTAACAAAAAGTAACATAAAATTAAATAAGTTATATTTGATCTTATAATTTAATAATGCGTTTACTATTTTCAAACAATAAATTCCCGACCTATACCTAGTTAGTATTTAATAAATACTTTATTGCACTGCGGACCATTAATTATGACCGTTTATGAACCACCCAATCTATTAACTGAAAGCAACAAACACACACTCACACACACACACACACGATTTGTAAATGTGCACGTACGCTAATAAAGGAAAATAACTTCCTTCAAACAATACATACATCGTTCCGGATATCTGAAAATACTGTGTTACATACCAGTAAGGATAATAACTGAAATATTAACATTTTCTCCTAGGGGATATATCGTACGTATGTGTAATTGTTGTCTTAATTTTTTTAAGCGGTGTCAAAAAACAAATTATGCTCCCCACCTAAATCTCGAGAGGTCCATTCTCACAGACCAAAAATATTGTCTTACACCGGAAACAGTAAAAGAAAATGTGGAGACGTTCTAGGGGAATATGTGACCATTCACGAGGCTCCGTCAGGGGTGTCCTAAATGTACTAACATTATCTAACATCGGTCTCAATTTCTTTTCTCACTCTCAACGGTTTCTTTGACAAATGCCTATTCATGACGTATTTCATCAATTTGTGTACATATAACTCCAAATAAAGATAGTTCTATGAATTTACCACAAATCAAATTAATTTTTAAGATAATATATTCATGTCACTTATTTACTAAACATATGTCAAATGATCTTAAAAATCCCGGAAAAGACGTAAGCATGCCTTTATCCATTTAAGGTAAGGACATTTCAACCCGTGGCCCGTGGTAATACACATCTTCTACGTATTGACTTAGAACATTTCTGGTTTGATACCTATTTGTTCTCGTACTTAATATTTGTACAATCAATCAATCAATCAATCAATCAATCAATCAATCAATCAATCAATCAATCAATCAAGATGCAGGAAGCTTATATTTTAACTAACATGGAATATATGAATAAACAATATAGACTCTAACCATGGATAAGTACTGCTATTTCTTTGTTCTATTTTCTTCTATTTTTTCAGTGCAGTTACAACAGACATAGTTCAATGAGTAAATGTTGGAGAAATTATAGCTTACGAACATGACCGAAAAACTTGTAATGGTTAATGACGTAATTTAATAATTCCCTCTAGTGCTAACAAATAAAATCAACCGATATATTTTTAATACTGTAGTTGAGTAAAAATATACTCTGCTACTAAATAAGACTTGATTGGGATATTGTTTGTATACAAATCACACTTGGGCGGTCGTTTTTACTGCTTTCTGCCAAATATTGTTTTGCAAACACTGCTGAATTTTGTTTTTTTTGTTCGACTTAAAGATTTTTGATCCGTTCGTTAGTGTTCGTCCCACCTCAGGTTTAAGAAAATGATTGTTTTGTGGTAAAGAAAGGTCAATAATACTTTTATTGCCTTGGGAACAGACACAATGATAATTGCAATAGTTCTGCACAAGGTAAAAAAAAAGGTCTGAATATATACATATATTTGTCATTGTGCAGTATAGCAGTTTCTTCCAACACTGTCCCAAATATGGCCGAGGAAAACTGTTATTATTGTGGCAAATAATTATTCACTTTAATTCCTGTTAAGCTTAAAATGTTTACTCACCGTATTCAATAATGCCCTCTATTCCATTACACAGTCGATCTATCACGTAGTTATCGTCGGGCATTAGCTGTTAACACAGATTGATTTTATGACAATTACTTTAGCAGAAAAGTAAGCTTTTGTTTTAATATTTTATACCATTTTCAACCCTTTTTCAGTGTTATCCTTTTTATTTTGGGAGGAAGATAGAGTACCTGGAGAGAACCCCGACCTTCGATAGGAAATGCACAAAGGTAAGCAATATATATATATATATATATATATATATATATATATATATATATATATATATATATATATATATATATATATATATATATATATATATATATATATATATATATATATATATATATATATATATATATATATTATACAAGTCTAGAAGATTATGCAACGATACATATGACGGTGTTTCTTGTCATAAATTTAGACACAGACTGACCAACGAATGGCCTTAGTCATTGAGTGTCAATATAAATAAATAACGTTAACAATCATAACATTTTTATCTTAAACTTTCTCATTCTAAATGAACCCAAAACTTTTTTATTAGTTGCTCCTCAGTCCGCTATCCGGGGACGTGCCTTGCTGTTACTTGCTGTTATTTGAGCAAAGCCAAGTAACAGCAAGGCACGTCCCCGGATAGCGGACTGAGGAGCAACTATTAAAAAAGTTTTGGGTTCATTTAGAATGAGAAAGTTTAAGATAAATATGTTATGATTGTTAACGTTATTTATTTATATTGACACTCAATGACTAAGGCCATTCGTTGGTCAGTCTGTGTCTAAATTTATGACAAGAAACACCGTCATATGTATCGTTGCATAATCTTCTAGACTTGTATATTATTATTTTTTGTTTATGCTGTATCGTCATGTTTGTCGATCCGATACTAAATAAGTGTACTGGTTCAGCAGCATTCTTTTAGACCCTTTATATATATATATAAACACGATACACAAGGAGCTGTTTTTCCGTTTACCTACGAAATTGTTTCTGTTGATAATCTGCTATTATTGTTGACGTCAGGACTCATTTCAAAAGTCCTTTTAGCCGGAAGTACCGGTCAATACCCGGCGTTATGATGCGTTTATAGAGTGGATGTAATTAAAGCCTACAATATTTTGCACTTGTTACTTTTTGTGTAGATTAAAAACTGCCATTTAATGAACTAAGGAATAAAACGAAGTCTGTCATTTTTAACAACGTATAATTTTCAATATAACAGAAATGACAGTACCAAAGGATTTTAAAAACAAATTTTTAATCAACGCTTTAAATGTTTTGTGGTCGTGTTAGTTGTATCAGATATGAAGAGTTGTTTCCCTTTTATATTATACATTTTCTGTTTATCGTAAAACTGACCTCAACGAAAACAGCAACAACTGCTAACCCATCATGCATCTTCATTGCTTCAGAAAGATTGCCGTATCTTTCGGCGTAGTGAACAAAATGAATCTAAAATACAATTAAAATGGTAATAATATTACAGAGCTGAACAGTTATGCATTTCCTGCTAAGTATACGTCTCCCTTTCCATTGGGTCAAGGTCAATGCATTCATCCATTTATATTTATGGTAAATAACGCAATAAGACAACAAACTAAAAATGATTAACGCACACACACCGACCGAAAAACAGAATACCCTATCACCTATGGGTAGCGGGGATATAAACCAGTATACCCGTATGCTCTGGAAGGCTTAACGCTTCCTGCCCAATGACAAACACCCATCTTATTGTTTTGCTTTAGCGCATTTTCATTTTTGCAAGATCATAAATATAGTATATCATAATACTTGTTATTGCAACCTAATTACTTTTAAGCTTTTCTTTTTTATGTTACATACAGTTGTCATTTAAATTGAAAACTGTTCACTTTCTTCTCGTTTAGATCTTGGATTTCAATACGGCAATGGGAGATACATGCATGAAAACTAATGGACTGCAAACATGAGTCTGCTGTTCAGATAGCACAAAGAATTCATACACTTAAATCTCTCTCTCTCTCTCTCTCTCTCTCTCTCTCTCTCTCTCTCTCTCTCTCTCTCTCTCTCTCTCTCTCTCTCATTGTCATTGTACCTCAGCTGGTTTCTTCTTTCCTTCCAATGTGTGTTCCGATCCGATGCTGTTATTGGATCCCCAGTGTAAGTGCATCTCTGCTAGTTTGTAGTCTCCATTGAGATGAGCTCCACGTAATTTAAGATTATCAGTAATTGCCATGCTTGCTTTGAAAAATGAAAGACATATTAAGGGTAATTTACCTTATTTTTAAGTAATATTTATTCTTTACCACAATAACAACAATTTATCCCAGTTAGAATGCTGTTTTGTGTACACTCGGGCTTTTAACATAGTGCAGAACCATTGCAATTTGCTCGTCAAAATATGTTTTGTAAAGTATAATTGACATTTCTTACCACGATAACAATCATCTTCCTCTGCTATATTGACTGCAGAAAGGTGTTATGTTAAGGTGGTATAGTGTTAAAATGGCATTCATTTAAATAAACAAGTGCTTTAAACAAACAGGTCATATAAAGGGAAGTAGAGCAATGTGTCCGATTAAACGACATTTATTAAAATGAGTAAGCGATTTATTTATAAAAATATATGATATAGAATAGAACATTCCCGCTTATACAATTTTTGCTATCTTTCTTGAATTTACTTGATAGTGTATGAGTAAAGCTTTACCTAAGCTTTGTCAGATCATTTAACGTACGTGTCTTCGACAAAAAATGGTTAATAATAGAGACTTATAACAAAAAACCTAAAGATTGTAAAAACAGTGCATAAATACACGTGCGAATTCGATATATTACCAGAGTTGTTGCGTCACGAATTACTATTGGTTCAAGACAACTTTCGATATATTACCAGAGTTGTTGCGTCACGAATTACTATTGGTTCAAGACAACTTTCGATATATTACCAGAGTTGTTGCGTCACGAATTACTATAGGTTCAAGACAACTTTCGATATATTACCAGAGTTGTTGCGTCACGAATTACTATAGGTTCAAGACAACTTTCGATATATTACCAGAGTTGTTGCGTCACGAATTACTATTAATTCAAGACAACTTTCGATATATTACCAGAGTTGTTGCGTCACGAATTACTATTGGTTCAAGACAACTTTCGATATATTACCAGAGTTGTTGCGTCACGAATTACTATTGGTTCAAGACAACTTTCGATATATTACCAGAGTTGTTGCGTCACGAATTACTATTAATTCAAGACAACTTTCGATATATTACCAGAGTTGTTGCGTCACGAATTAAGTATATTGGTTCAAGACAACTTTCGATATATTACCAGAGTTGTTGCGTCACGAATTACTATTGGTTCAAGACAACTTTCGATATATTACCAGAGTTGTTGCGTCACGAATTACTATTGGTTCAAGACAACTTTCGATATATTACCAGAGTTGTTGCGTCACGAATTACTATTGGTTCAAGACAACTTTCGATATATTACCAGAGTTGTTGCGTCACGAATTACTATTGGTTCAAGACAATTCTCGATATATTACCAGAGTTGTTGCGTCACGAATTACTATTGGTTCAAGACAACTTGCTTATTGGATACATTGTAAACTCTGAAGCAGATGCCGAAGGTCAGGTGTTTTTCCGGGTACTCCGACTGCTTCCTCCAATTAAAACTGCCCGCCATGAACAAGCTGAAAAGTGCTGTAAGTGGCGTCAAACAAACAAATAACTGAAGCTGAAGTACATTGTTTAACATACCAGTATGTCCATTGTTCTTTATAGTAATCGGCTTTGTAAAACCTTGACCTAAGTACTTTTCGTAACCATCAAATTGAAGATCGGTCAGCCATGATGCGTACTCGACCTCGCCTGCATAAATATCTACAGGAGACTGTCGTTGTCCGCCACACTTAGGGAAGTGATCCGTCCAATGATTAGGTCCTACAAATAATGATTAAAAATGATATCGAATGTTATCGCTATTTTGCAGTATTTTCCTTTGGTCTGTGTGTGCGATATTATTCCATCTCCCTCTAGCGTGAGATGGGCCCATCTCAGCTCGCTGCCAAGACGTCGTTAAGTAAACAATGTGACGTCACAATGTTACAAAACAGCGATAAACAGATTAGTTACGTTTTATGAAACTCGATGCATATACTCGTCATCTCATCTCAAGGCTGTTGACCTTGCCCTTCGATGAGATATGGACAAGAAAACGCATCTCGTTTCAAAAAACGTAAATAACCTATAATTATCGCTATTTTGTATCATTTGATAACACTGTGACGTCACAATGTTACAAAACAGCAATTAACAGATTATTTACGTTTTATGAAAACTCGATGCATTTTCCCGTCATCTCATCTCAGGGCTCTCGCCCCTCGATGAGATATTGACGAGAAAACGCATCTCGTTTCAAAAAACGTAAATAATCTATAATTATTACAACGAGGAATGACTTTAGGACCGGATCAAAGAGACATCTGTTAGGGGCAAGTTGTACATCATCTGACACAATGTATAAATATATACAGACATGTGAGGAATCTCTGTGGACTCAAAGATAAAAACAGTTCCTTCAATCTTATAGTATATGTAAGTTACATAATTCATAATCAAAGATGATTCTTTATTAATAAATATACCCACCGGTATCACCAACATAGCTCCAGTGATGCCCTTCTTGGTCCTTGCCTGTTTCTGAAACACATAGAAATAGAAATAGAAGATTTCTTTAGTATGTACAAGCCTGCATCTGTTTAAAATATAGTTTATTGGAATAATTGGTAAGAGTTCGTTTTCATAAAAGATAAATTTACAAAACAATCTTTGCTTAAAACATATCAAAAGGAAAAAGAGTTAAAGCTGGGTGTGCTCGACCCTGCTCCTAAATGAACAAAGATTGTCATTGTCCCTAATGACGGCGTGTGTGTGTGGGAAGAGGGGGGTTAAAGCCTTAAAAACTTGACTTAATTATAAAGCTAACATTTTTTTTAATTGGCGTGATACCTTATTCAAACAAACAACATTGACGTTTGGGTTTTTATTTATTCATAACGTTGCAACTGTTGGCAACAAAAGGAAAACGCTACATAAAAATTTATTAGATTAATTCAGACAAAATATATTTAAAGTGCCAGAGGTTTTATAATTAATAGCTCGTCAAAGCAGTTCCGTCATTTACCATACAATCTGTCAGTCTTTATAGCAGGTTAAACGTCCTACGTATGTATTGTAATATTTAAATTATTCTATAAAATTTACATTAATTAGCATAAATTTTCATTCATAAATTTATACATTAAACTAGAAAAATGTAGGTTCAATACATAGGGTTAAATTTTGTCCACATTAATGTTCTGGCTGTTATATTCTAAATGACGTCCTTTTACCATTTCTCGTAGGTTACTTAAATGTTTTCTAAACAAAAGAGTTCAGTAATGTCTGTAGTTTTTAGATTTTCAACTCTGTGCACTAAATAACGTTATCCGGCGTAATTTGGATCGTAAATTATACCATTTACCTTAGCAAACACGTAAAAATGTTTGTTTTGTCTTATTACATAATGTTGCTTTCATATCATTCATGAAAAGGTCTTTAGAAGTAACCATTACATAATCTTATAATATGAGAAATGACTCGTCACGTGACAAATTGTAACCTTAGCTATTAATACAGACATTGTTAACCAATTAGATATTTGTACAATGACGCTAAGCCTCAAGTAGAATATTACTCTTTCCCTTTGCTAACAGCCAATGATCATCGTTCAACTGTAATGTGAAAATACTTTTTATGTTACCGTTGTGCACATGCGTTAATGTCCTGATAAGACCAATCCCTGTTTCTTTAATGGTACAATGTGTAATATTCTTTATTTTATGTATTTAGAGGCAATTACAGACCGACTGCAAATTTTATTTTATTCCCATGCTAACAAAACTCATTTTGTGTCGCCGCTTGTTAATTCAGAAAATTTATCATTAGGTTATAGTCTATAAATTATCTGTTTAGAAATTTGAACTTTTCCTTATATTTAATTTAACGATAATACTTAAAATTTCAGCGGTAAAACAGCTATGACGCTATGGAAATATTTGAATTTCACGGCGTAGGAATAGGTGTCACGCCAAGCTATTTAATGTACGCTGGGTTGCTTGATTTGATTTGGCCAATAGAGCGATAGAGCGGCCGTCGCTGCTGTCTAGGTCGAAACGAGACTCGCCATAAAACATCACGTAAGCGGTACCTTAAATGACGTCTAGCAAGTCTGACCACTCGATGATGCAGCTGTAAAACTTGCCATATCGCTGGTCTTCTTGGACAGATATGTACTGTCGTAATCTGTTACGTGTGCGGTCCTTGAACTGATCGAAGCTTATACAGAATTTTACCAGGCTGATAAACTTGACGCTTGGAACAGGTTACGAAGGTGCAAAAAGCCGAATATGGTTGTCCTATCGACTTAAAGTTACGCATCGACTTCCGGATCTAGACTGTTTTATTGTTTGGTAATGCATCCATAAAAACACACACAAAAAACCAATAACTTCAATAACACGTGCAAATTCGATTTACCTTCATGAAGCTAATTTTTGACAGTTAAATATATAGAGTATCCAGACTAAAATAAATATTATATCAAAATTTTCGTGTGCCGAGTTTCACTTTTCCATCATATAGTTAACAAGTAAATGTAGTCAAGTAAGAAAACCAAAAATGTTGCCGAACAGTACGAGAGCTGGCCATATGAAAATATGTGCAAAAATGTGCATCAAATTATTAGTTTGCATTAAGTTGCAGACAAAGTTAAAAATAAAATAAAATGAATACTTAAATACTTAAATAAAATGAATAGCTTTTTCGAATTGAACGCTTTGCATATAATCACAAAATCCTAACATGAAGCGTCGATAGTTAAAACGTTTACCATTTCGTATCGGATTGTAGCCATACAAAAGAGAAAGAACAGTCCACATCAGATTCATTTGGACACCATTTTGTATCCCGAGCGGAAAGCAATCAGTATGACTCGAGCCTTCAGAATGTATAAAAAATGCCTAACATCGAAATTTACAGCTATGAGGAAATTAGTCATTATGACATTCAGTGCAAAACAAGCCATAATCACCTGGTTTTATCTTCCAGAGTTGCAAGGGATAATAAAATAAATTATTACCAAAAATATAAAGTTGTATCATCAGTCCAATGAATTTAAACATGAAGGGTTGAAGTACAACTTTAAATACGTGTTATTATGATGACATCTGACTGAAATAACCCTTAAGGAGATCTTTATCTTGACAAGATATTACTTATTTTAATTGAATACATCTTTTTTTTTGTTTTTGATAATTTGAAAAATACTGTTAATTGCTTGTGTTCGCAACCAATAACTCTTTATAATAACTCCAAACAAGTAAGACATGCTAACCTAATATTTATTTTTTATCATCTTTTTTTTATCGTTATCAAATAAATTCATTGAAGATACCAGTATGTCATATATGTTTTATTTTCCGCCTGTTATAACAAAGCTGTCTGGAAAAAACACGTATATAAAAGAACACGTCCGATTACTTTTGAAGGGTTACAAAGCTCCAATCACGCCCTTATGTGGCAAATGACGGATGTCCTTTTATTGGGATGTGTTAGTTGTAAGGTTACTACACAGAAATCCTGGCCTCAGTTTCATAAAACTTCTCAAGTTGAGATTTTCCTCAAATCGTTGATTTTTTCCTCAAAATTGAATTTTCCAGCAATTTGATTGGCCAATATTTGAGTTGAGGATGAGTTGAGGAAATTCTCACATTTGAGATGTTTTATGAAACCGGGCCCTGGCCACAAACTATAGCTAATGCCGTTTTCTGAGAGTTGCCGATTAAACACCACACGTGTACATGTAAAAATTAACCGATTGAATGTAGCAGATACAACAAGCTTATATCTCCGTCCTTACTAAATGTTCCTTACATTATCAGTGGCAGTAATGCATTACCTTGGTCTACCCTTGCCCAAGTTAATTTACTGTTGGTTAAAATGGTCTGGTCCTTTATATAGTTAATACACTGATTGCTGTGTTTCTAGCAACTATTTAGTCCATTAGTCAATTTTGTAAACCAACTAAAATTTATGACAAATTAGAAGGTAGGTTTTGCTGTATGTCTTCCATCTCTTCATTTCATAATGTGATAAATTACTCTATGGGTTGTAATTCCTTCCTATAATTTCAAGACTTTTTACCATGGGTTCTCTTCGTGCGGAATCCTGTCTACTTTTAACCGCAGATTCTCTCCTGACTGAGTTATTATCTGTTCTCGGACGCAGACTGCTTACCGCATATTACAGGTTCTTTCACTTAAACTCTCCGAGAAGTTGACAACTTACGGTAGTGTCTATCTTCACTCTGTTATAATCTCGTATTAAGAGTAAGTTATTACCGGGGTTTCTGTCTCTACTGTGTTAAAAAGCTAATGCTTCTACCTCGGGTTCACGCCTCAGTGCGTAATAATCTCTCCAAGAAGCAGACTTTTATTTCGGCTCATTAGGTGTTTAGCTAATCTCTTTGCTGACTTCATACTATAGGTTCATTAACATTTTTCGAACGTTGACTGCTTCCAGTAGATTCTGGCAAGACTTTGTGAACTTCTAAATTTACAACTTAGTGCAATGAAACGAAATCTACAGATCATTGATGACAAATAATATTATGCATATTTCTAACCAAAAATAGATAATACATTATTCTACACAACATTCATTGTTTACTTGTGACTGATTAGCTTCATTATCGATGCTTATTATCTATGCCCACCAAAAACTATTTATTTACATAATGGATTGAAGGGTAACTTTTATATCTGCGTTTTTCCTTATATAAGTTGACTTGATATGACTAAATGTTAATATCGCAAATATTAGAATGATTAGATTCTATACGACAAATATGACTTCAATTTTTCTATCGTCAACTTTCCATTCTTCGATAACAAGACTCTAACAGCTCCATCGTATGGTGTGGTCACACCTTGAACGCTATACTAGATCTAGCAATCAGATTTTCTATCACCACCGCAGCTGTTGACTATTAAGCTAATAAGCTAATGATTGAGTTTGGGTTAGTATATATATATCGGGCTTTAGTTTATTTTGTCTCTTGTTGCAAGAGACAGCTATGTGTGTCTGAATTTTAAATCGTCCTTTGAAATTTGGCGCATGTTGTTGGGTCGGGTTTCCATTAATTTTCGATATTTAATCCATGTCAGTACGTTTCCAAAATAGTGTAAAATAGCGTAGAAGAAACGTTGACCTGTGCAAACATGGAAACTACACTCGCAATTCGAACAATGCAACATACTATTTCAACTTGCTCAATCGTTTATTTTATATGGAAAACAAACAGTTATTGCAGTAAAATGACATTTAAGATAAAGTATTTGACTAAAATTTTTAAGACTAATTTTATCGAAAGCATTTGCATTCCACAAACACAATGTATTTTGTTTATTACATACTTTTTACATCAACTTAAATATATAATATTTGTACAATGTACTTACTTGGATCTACTATGTTTCCATACAATAGGCTCAAAGTGAGCATCACCGATAACTCCCCCATCACACCTGGCCAAACGCTGAACTAGTACTGGCTGCCGCATAGAACAAAAAGTACAAGATATATCAATATAGAATATATTAAAATAGATTATTAAATAATTGAATTCCTATTATTTATTATGATATATCTGTTTTGATGATAGGCGTTTATTAAAAGGTAAATGATTAATGAATATGTTCTATTATGGCAAAAATGACATCATATCAATTTTTGAAAAAAACATATTTGAATCTACACAATTAACATTTAAAACTAAGTGTAAAAGTAATTTACTACATCTAAATATAGAGTATGATTTCATTTTGTAAGTTATGAGAGAAATGTATAGGTGCATAGAACAAGTTAATGCACACGACAGCGGTGTACAGGACCAACTCTTAATGTAAATGGAATAGTTTCAAAGGAGATTAATCTGAGCCGACGGTAGACGAGAGTTAAGATAGTTAGTTATCTACTATTAATACCGAAGTCTGTCAACACTGATGTTGTTAGTTCGAGTCTTACTGCGTTTAGGATGTGCTCGAATCAAACATTATGTGACAAGGATTGTCAGTGTTCCTGTTGAAACTCGGGGTTTTACATGGTATTCTGGCTTCCACTGAAACTCGGGGTTTTACATGGTACTCTGGCTTCCACGACTCCAATTATAACTGAATAATAGCTGAAAAATTGCTATAGTGGCGTTAAATTGCAATGAGACAGACACATACTGCTGGGTCTGTTCGGCAATACGAGCATTGGAAGGAAAAAATTAATATTTCGTCATATATGTCATTTTTACAAACGCATCTATAACAAACATGCTTTGTTCTAATTCGACAAACCAACAATATCGGAAGGCATAATTGATAATTGTACCACCTATTAGTAAGATACAAGACGATAACTAAAACGTAGAGACTGTTACTTAGATAGTTTTTTAATAATAGCGTCTTCAGTTTATAAATTAAACGTTCATTAAATGATTATTTAAATGTTTGCAGAAGGTCCAGCGAGTATATTTTCAGCTACACCCAAGACGAAAACAAGTTTAGAAAAATCTGTGAAAGGGATGGATCGAAGAGATAAAAATTGTGACTGCCAAATGTTAAATTATAGAGTTTTCGGTACAGATGGAGAATTCAGCTTTCTGTAGCTGCTCCAATAATGCTTCTCATTTTGTTGATCTTTAAAAAAAGGATATTTATCGTAAAAGGAGGAAAACACTCCCTAAAAATTAACCCACTGGTCCGCGTTCAGGATTTCACTGACAAATTTCCTATCATAAGGACTCCATTATCAGACATCTAGAGACGCACAGAGCAGCACTGTGAATCGACAACTGGGTACTCCCTTTTATGATGCCAGTTAATTTACTGCAACTGCATATTTTGAAATCGCAAAATATTCTTAGAGTATCAATTGTCGTCACAAAATGTTTTAAATTAGTAGATAACGTCGAATCACTAATTTGTAACCTACAAAAGTGACATATTGACACAGTTTATATTTGCAAATTATCATTTGAAAAGAAAAATACACGACATTTATACTTAATTTAATCGGATGAAAGACGCACAACTAATTATTTCTATGTTAATAATTGTAATTTACATGCGGTTGACATTTCTTTGAATTAATCGTGTTTGGTTGCTCTTTGACAGCTTTTAAAATTTGACATACAAGATACTATTAGGTTTCATGCGATTTCCAAATATTCAGTATAGTTAAAATCGTTGAACAATTGGTTAATACACACTCCATGTCCATAGTAACTGTTAGAACAACTAGAAATATCCGAAAATATAGGAACGTTAAAGGAAAAATGGAAATATTGAAGGTCTGTTTCAAACGGTCATAAACAGATAATATTATAGAATTATTTTGAAAATGTTATAAAAACCACCACTTCAATAGTATAATGTTTAAAAAAAATCGCACGAACTGGAAAAGTAAACCAGAGCACAAAGTGGAACAGATTCCTTCAGACTGGTTTACCAATGATTGCACAAGAAGTGGGCGATATCGTAGAACGACTTCTGGTCCGCTGCAGTCGGGTCTTTCATTTACGTAATCGAACAGTGGCCACAAGAGTCAAGACGCTCGGAATATTTATATTAGAAGAATCAGCTCGCAAACAGTCCGAAACTGACTTCCACAATAAGGTATTTGAATCAGAAGGTTGTATTTTAGAGCAGGTTTGACGCTGTATAACACTGACCAGAAAGATTCCGATAGTGAAACGGATTGAGGGCTTGACATTCCGCAATTGGCGTAGATACTGGTAAATCCACGATTCCAGTTTTGTGTTCCGTGTATTCTGGCGCAAGAATGAACGTTTCTTCTCCTACTGTGTGGATAGTTTTTTAAAGGTTGCAGCATAATGTGGGCCGCGATCTTTAATGGCGCACTTAACCAGGGACTATCTTGAGGGGAATAACATTCTTGTGCTACCATTGCTTTCCACATCACCGTATTCGAAATCTCGTTAGACCATCTGGTTAAATGCGTCTGTGTAGCGCCAGAACCTTGATCAGCTCTGTCAGATGTTACAATAGGAATGGCGAATTCTATGTAATAATGTAAGAACACTGGTTGACTCAGTGTCAAAGAGATGCACATCAGTGTTGGCAGTTCGAGGTGGTCCAACAGAGTATTAACTTAATAGTGACCGGAAGTTTTTTTTTAACTGTAATAGTTACTTTTATTTACTAATCTAAAAATGAACTGAAATGTAACCATTTTAGTGAATATCTATATTAATTATTGTAAAATCTCTATCAAAAATACGTCTACTTCAATCTTTGAAAATCGTTTTTTTTGCAGAGCCATGATCTTTTAACCAAATCTTAATTATATTTTTACCTAATTTCAGCGTGTTTCTTTTACAGTTTAAAATCTTTGTATGATCATGATAGACAATAAGATTGAACTAGTACATCAATTAAGTCTTCTTTATTGTAATACAATTATGGTAATTATTATAAATTGATTTTTCGTTTCTATTACCCTCGGTTTTCAAATACTTGAACATATATGAAGTCAATTTACTTTAATTTCACTGTGTTAACTAATTAATGTGTGGACTTTAAACATTTTACACATTTAATTCTCATCTAAAACATGTTATTAGACAATCTGCTGTACCGTACAATTATGATTGTCATAAATTTATACCAGTGAACTCCAACAATCTAACATTCTTAAATTCTTTACACATTTGATACCTCTATAGATGTACTCCAGTTTTATAATTTATTAATTAACTACTATAATATTCACTTAGATAACAGTAAAACTGCCGATATGATATAATTTGCTGAACCAGTCCAATATGGAATTAAGTAGTCCAATATCGGTATTGGCCTGATCTACCTGTATTGGACTGATTCAACCTGTATTGCCTTGATTGATTTGAAATAGTTAATTAATAAAGATATCATTACGTGATGATTGGTCCTTGGACAGCTGCATTGTCCTTTGGCTGCGCCTCAGGCCAATACAGCAAGCCTTGGAACAATAACTAGGCCAATACAGAAATCATCACGTAAAAATTTCATATTCCTGACAAAAAGGTGCTATTATAATTGATTCTTACCGTCTGTGAAGCAATATTAAGCTCTGTTAAGGAGGAGAACAGTCAACAAAAACGAATTATTAGCGGGTCCCTATTACAATGATAAGGATCGAGCTGGAGGACGCTTGTACATTCAGTGAAAGAGAAACACTTCCTCAACAAGACTAGAATGCAGCAGCCTCATCAGACGATTTTTAATGTTTCATCCCACACGATACATGGTGGGAAAGATTTGTAACAAACGCAAAGGAGGCTGGTAATATTTCTATATAAACCTGGTTTGCTCAAGGGTTGTTGAGGCGAGCTACATTATATGCAACAAACGTAAAGGGAGCTGGTCATTTATCTATAAGCCGGGTTTGGTCGGGACGAGGGTTGTTAAGACGGGCTACATTATATGTAATATGTCACTACTTCGCATTGTTCGCTTAACTTAAATTTACACATACATGTAATTTCTGTTTGAATAACTTGTAATCAGTTCTCGTGAAATATGGGACATCATGGCAGTATTGAAGTCATATTTATCCTAGTGTGTATATTAATTTACTATATCTGTTTCAAAAACCATTTTCGGTGTTTCAAAAACCACTGATAGAAATAAGGTTAATATCTAAAAAGAATAAAAGGAGATGCAGTGATTTCCTGAAGAATTTCAAAGGTTACAAGTGCTTTATAGTCAATTTTACCGTGTCATTCCGACGGGATTTTGCTTCACAAAATGGAAAACTGATACCGCGTTTGGTCGAGTTTAGGGTCCTTTAGTAGATCTTTTATTCCACTTTTTGAAAGTAACAATTATTTTCCACAGTTAATCGGCTTTTTGAAATGCGGCCGTTTTTTCATTTTGCCAGATCGATTTTCCATAGGAAGTCAGCCATTTTTGTATCTTAAGAGGTCTAATGTTGTTTACAAACGTTCGTCTGTTTTCGTAACGTACAATGGTATTCGGACAAACCGCGAGACTTTTCCCGCCTCAACTGCAGACGACATTACCCGGAGGATTTCGAATAGGCAACAATGGAATTTTCCTAACGTACACTTCCGTTCAAAACAAGGTCAAAATTTAGTATTGAAAATCGATCTGCCAAATTAAAAAACTGCCGCATTTCAAAAAGCCGATTAACTGTGGAAAATAATTGTTACTTTCAAAAAGTGGAATAAAAGATCTACTAAAGGACCATAAACTCGACCAAACGCGGTAGCAGTTTTCCATTTTGTGAAGCAAAATCCCGACGGAATGACACGGTAAAATTGACTATAAGTATTTTGAGCAGTTATGTAGGGTTAAAGGAATAAGGACATTTATATTGTTTTGCGACAGCAGAAGGTGTGTCATAAAATTGCATAATATTGCTTCAAAAGTATGCAATATTTCCGTTTGACCACTTATTATTAAGATTCTGTGGTTAAATAGAGAGTATTAATTAACACATATTACCGCCTAGTGGGGAAATATGCAAAATCTTGTAATTACCATTATCGAATATATGCAAATGTATACATAATTATTGATTCATTAATTGACGTTTTCTAAGACAATCATTTTGAATACAAGTTTATTTCTTTGGATTAAGTCAACACTACTGTAAATATTATCACTCCAAATGAAGTTGAATACAAAATTATGATGTGATTTAAAAATATATATCACTGAATATTCATCAATCTCCTTAAATAAGTTTACTCGTTTGACATGTATGATTGTGAGCGCTGAAACATACAAAAGAGACGTTTGATAAATATAAATCATAGATATGTTATAATTTCAACAGGTTTCAATGTTTTTATGAAGACAGAGAGCCAAACAAATGCCTTCAGCTCAAAGATGCTGCATTAAAAGAGGATGATATTAAATAGTTCCCTGCCTAAAATACTTTCCAAAATGAAAATGTAAGTGATGACATGATAAAATCCATAGGATGACGAATATCAAATTCAACAAAAGATCAAAAACAAAAACAATAAAAATAAAAGATAACCACAATGCTTTGCTTCATCTGACCTCAAAAGAAACCGTAAAAAACCACTTTACCAATAAATAAAATTATATGTTTATATGTTTAAAAGAAGACAATTAATGATGTGTTTAACCCTATATAAAGAGCATTACGGTAAGAATATGGCATTCGTCTATTATATAAGATGTGATCTGAATTTTAATTTTTTGTACATTAAACAAGATAATAAATTATGCTTATTCTTTTTTACTTGATAAGCTGACAATGCCTTAAAATGACAAAACATGTTCTCCGTGTCTCCATAAAAGTTGTGAATCACGGCAATACTGAATATGTGTACTTCTATATATAAACTGTATGAAGTACAATTGTCAAAAAGGCTTCTGTTTTTCTGGTGTAAATATTTTTGGCAAACATTTGCGATTTAAATATTTTCCAAAGTCAAATGTCACTGGTCGATAAAAAGACGGATAAGGGAACTTGGCTTTAAACGAAGAAATTGAAGGAAACATTATACTTGAACAGGTACTACCTTCCAAAATAACTAGAAAAATTAGCGAATAGCTTCATTGAACACGATTTTTTATGTATTAAGAATCAATGAGCAATTACATGTATTCGATTACAAAAAATAAAGAAGAAAGTGCAAACACGTAAATGTTCGTGGTTAAGTTATTTGTAGCTAGTGCAACAACTATGTCTAAAAATGGAAGACCAAATGTATAACAAGATTAATGTTCATAAAATGAATTATTGAAATAAATTATACATTAAATATAACACAGAATTATTTAATTTGTCTTACCTTAGTGTCAGCGAAGGCACTAGTCAGGTGACATATGCGTCACAATTGATTCATTTATCACGTGATATTAATAACCCAAACCGTTTCTTTATTTATAGTTAGCTTATGACAATTAAAATTAAAGGTTTGGTTACTTTTAAACGCAAACAATGAAGGCAAAAAGCAAAAAACTATAAAAAGATTCGAATTTTCAAGTGTTCTTGTTTAGAATACCAATTGACGACTGTATTAAAAACGTAATACGTATAATACTGAATACTGACAAGGGGTAAACAGGACTCATCACGCAGAGCTGCTCCGTGCGTCTCGTGACAAGGGGTGAACAGGACTCATCCCGCAGAGCTGCTAAGTGCGTCTCCTTGTGAACAGGACTCATCACGCAGAGCTGCTCAGTGCGTCTCCTTGTGAACAGGACTCATCCCGCAGAGCTGCTCAGTTCGTCTCGTGACAAGGGGTAAACAGGACTCATCCCGCAGAGCTGCTCAGTGCGTCTCCTTGTGAACAGGACTCATCACGCAGAGCTGTTCAGTGCGTCTCCTTGTGAACAGGACTCATCACGCATAGCTGCTCAGTGGGTCTCCTTGTGAACATGACTGATCCCGCAGAGCTGCTCAGTGCGTCTCCTTGTGAACAGGACTCATCCCGTAGAGCTGCTCAGTGCGTCTCCTTGTGAACAGGACTCATCCCGCAGAGCTGTTCAGTGCGTCTGCTGGTGAACAGGACTCATCACGCAGAGCTGCTCAGTGCGTCTCCTTGTGAACAGGACTCATCACGCAGAGCTGCTCAGTGCGTCTCCTGACAAGAGGTAAACAGGACTCATCACGCAGAGCTGCTCAGTGCGTCTTCTTGTGAACAGGACTCATTCCGCAGAGCTGCTCAGTGCGTCTCCTGACAAGGGGTAAACAGGACTTATCCCGCAGAGCTGTTCAGTGCGTCTCCTTGTGAACAGGACTCATCCTGCAGAGCTGTTCAGTGCGTCTCCTTGTGAACAGGACTCATCACGCATAGCTGCTCAGTGGGTCTCCTTGTGAACATGACTCATCCCGCAGAGCTGTTCAGTGCGTCTGCTGGTGAACAGGACTCATCACGCAGAGCTGCTCAGTGCGTCTCCTTGTGAACAGGACTCATCACGCAGAGCTGCACAGTGCGTCTCCTGACAAGGGATAAACAGGACTCATCACGCAGAGCTGCTCAGTGCGTTTCCTTGTGAACAGGACTCGTCACGCAGAGCTGCTCAGTGCGTCTCCTGACAAGTGGTAAACAGGACTCATCCCGCAGAGCTGCTCAGTGCGTCTCCTTGTGAACAGGACTCAAAAGGCAGAGCTGTTCGGTGCGTCTCCTTGTGAACAGGACTCATCCCGCAGAGCTGCTCAGTGCGTCTCCTTGTGAACAGGACTCAAACGGCAGAGCAGTTCAGTGCGTCTCCTTGTGAACAGGACTCATCTCGCAGAGCTGCTCAGTGCGTCTCCTTGTGAACAGGACTCAGACCCGCAGAGCTGCTTAGTGCGTCTCCTTGTGAACAGTACTCATCCCGCAGAGCTGTTCAGTGCGTCTCCTTGTGAACAGGACTCATCCCGCAGAGCTGCTCAGTGCGTCTCCTTGTGAACATGACTGATCCCGCAGAGCTGCTCAGTGCGTCTCCTTGTGAACAGTACTCATCCCGCAGAGCTGTTCAGTGCGTCTCCTTGTGAACAGGACTCATCCCGCAGAGCTGCTCAGTGCGTCTCCTTGTGAACATGACTGATCCCGCAGAGCTGCTCAGTGCGTCTCCTTGTGAACAGTACTCATCCCACAGAGCTGCTCAGTTCGTCTCCTTGTGAACAGGACTCATCCCGCAAAGCTGCTCATTGCGTCTACTGACAAGGGGTAAACAGGACTCATCCCGCAGTGCTGCCTCCGTGCGTCTCCTTGTGAACAGGACTCATCCCGCAAAGCTGCTCAGTGCGTCTCCTGACAAGGGGTAAACAGGACTTATCCCGCAGAGCTGTTCAGTGCGTCTCCTTGTGAACAGGACTCAGACCCGCAGAGCTGCTCAGTGCGTCTCCTTGTGAACATGACTCATCCCGCAGAGCTGTTCAGTGCGTCTCCTTGTGAACATGACTGATCCCGCAGAGCTGCTCAGTGCGTCTCCTTGTAAACATGACTGATCCCGCAGAGCTGCTCAGTGCGTCTCCTTGTGAACAGGACTCATCCCGCAGAGCTGCTCAGTGCGTCTCCTTGGGAACGGGACTCATCCCGCAGAGCTGCCCAGTGCGTCTCCTTGTGAACAGGACTCATCCCGCAGAGCTGCTCAGTGCGTCTCCTTGTGAACATCACTCATCCCGCAGAGCTGTTCAGTGCGTCTCCTTGTGAACAGGACTCATTCGCAGAGCTGCTCAGTGCGTCTCCCTGTGTTTTATTATGGAGTTACCAGATTATAATACGGAAAGCCTTTTTGAAAACGTTTTTGAATAATAACCCGCTTCAGACAGAATAATTTATTAAAAAAAATTCAAATTGTAATGGCAGTCAAAATTATCTTCTGATTGGTATCAAAGTTCAATCAAATTTCTTAGAACAAAAACATTAATACGAAACCATGGGATACAAGATAGTTTGATCAGCTCAATATTCATCCTTCCACTCATGTGTTTTTTTTCGATGTGAGCTTGCAACTACATGTATTTAACATCAACGGTAAACCACGTGATTTCATTGGACGTCTTACCCCTGTGGATGGTTTCATCAAAAACTCTTCCAGTAAGGTAACACGAGAAGGTTTCGATATGAATGCATTCATGGCGTGATGGATAATCATGAAAACTGAATAGTTCTTTGCAAACGCTGCATGAGAAAATCCTGTTACATCTGTGCGCATGTAATTAGAAGTTTGAACCAATTTTAAATTAAAACTGTCAAGAAACCTTGAAAAATATGTGTCAGGTCCAACACCAGTAGGTAATCTCTCTTAAAATATCTAACACGGTGCACAGTAAGACATTAAATGCAGTAAATACTTTGTATATTCTGTCAATGAGTATTCATACTGTTAACGAAGAGACCATCAATGACATATAGATAGTAGACAAATTGATTAGTAGAGCTAACAAAAGCTTAAGTATGTGATAGGGTTAACTTATCTATCCATATCAATGATGCTTCTTTGCTGTTTTGCTTATCGCGTCGTTAGGTTTATCTTTCCATTAAGTTGTGATGTAGGAAATTACGATACTTCAATTTAATAACATTTCAATAGTTTGCTTTTTGGTAATATAAAGACATCTATAACAGGATCGCGGTATTTAACATTTGGTTCTTAACTAATTGTATATTCTCTGTTTGAGCTAGATATCAAAACATTTTTTATGGTTAAATTGTTTAAGGCCACTTTCAGCAATTTTCCAGCTATATCATGGTGTCCAGTTTTTATTGGGTGAGGAAGCCGGAGTACCAGTAGAAAATCCATGACATGTGGTAGGATCCTTGTGAATTATGATTGGAGTCGAGTACACCCAGCTCAAAGAGAGACCCACAACCTCGGTGTTGAAAAATCATGTCATCAATAATAGACTAATTACCACTTTTAATTACCACAAATAACCACTCGGCCACAGAGGCCTCTGCCTCATAAAACGGGATACTACATTTTAATTATGTTCGATTTTGTATTGAGTGGGTTTGGCATAGATAACCTATTGTTGAAAATTATGATGAACATCTCTAGCTTTCTGTTATTGTCTTAAGAAATGATAATGTTCCCAAAACATCATCAGTATCTATGATATTATCTTGCATTATGCGTATTCTTTTTAAACATAATATAGAGACAAAATATAAATCGTAATTGAAATATGAAATATGAAACAAAGAAATGAAATTACCGGTGTCTAGTGGCGTTCCGTCTTAATTACTGAATGTTGATACCTTACTTATATGTTACCTTGTCGGATCGAATTGTTATGCAAATTTAATTATCTATTATTCATGTGGCAATGACATTACTGTTCATTAGTCTATCACATCTCTGTTTAATACAGGCGAATTGATTACTGTTGATAAATATAGCTGCTCTGCTATATTACTTGTGATCTGAAGCGCGCCTAACAGCTTTAGTTATTTATTACCGTTCTTATTTTGAGTTTTGGTTCCGCACTATATTTCGTAAATAAAATATTGAATGTGATTAAATACTTCTTCAAAGCAGTTTCGTTTGCATGTATTAAAATGAACTGCATTGTAATAATCTTTAAAACGGACTGCTCATACTGATGTGATAATGAAAATATTTTTGCTAAATTAACCATTCTGCTTTCCATAGTGCTCAGTCGGAACTACATGGTTCTGACTTCGGTCCTCTCCTCGGGCATGGTCTGAGGACACGTATTTGTAACGATTATATTGTAAATCTGAATTCGATGTTAAATCTATTGGTTCTAGAGAATGAGATATTCCCAAATGATAAGAATGCTAATGAATAGCTTTTTCTAAATGAGTTTAGTTGGAAGATTTTGATCACTTACTATACTTGTACATGATATTTGCGTGTGCAAATATGCTTAGGTTATTGCAATTCTTACATCGTATAGGTAGTGACATGCTCCTGTCTGGAAGTGAAAAAAGAACAGACGTTTTATAGCTGTTAAAAGTAATCACAATTACCTGTTTTACCCAGTTTAATATCTACTTAATGTGGCAGTCAAATTTTCTAGTTAACTGATTTATAGGTTTCGTCTGTATACAACTACAGCAAACCGATAGACGTTTAGGAATCATTAAATTAACCAATTTCGGACAGTTTGCTGGACGAAACAACTACTATGCATGGTACACATTGTTTTGCAGGCTAAATCTAATTACAAAAGACCATATGCTAGAGTCGTAACAATTCTATGAAACAAGTTGAAATTTAAAATCTAGAAGTTGTCCATTTAAATCTTTGTGAAACATTTAAATGTTGTACTAAAGAACTTGTAACATTATCTATAAGTAATGCCCAAACAACGTTCAGCAGCAAATAAAGTATTAACAGATAGAGGTAGTGTAGTTATTAACGTAGCAGATAGGGGTTTAGAAACAGGACCTTTAGATTTCTTTTTTTACACCCAAGTCCTGAAGATAGGCTAATAATATATAGAATTTTTTTCTTTTCGTGATTGATTTCATGAAATGATGTATATGCCTGCAAAATAATAGTTTAGGTGATGATAAGTTGACATACAGTACGTGTGTCTTAATATTACCAGACAGGAATGCATACAATAATCTAACTGTCTATATATTTGCGTTTCATTACCTTGCGTACAGAGATAAGTCAAGATACCGTATAAGTGTTTTTTTCGCGTAGGGAAAATGTAGCGTTTTTGTTAAAAACTGTGAGTTAAGGTTGGCGTAATGTAATTTCCACGGTCTGAAATAAGAATTAATATCTCTATCGCTTTTTCTAATATTTCGCACGTTAATATTGTCGCGTTCCAAATTTATTCACGAATATAGCGAAAATTAAACAACTACTAATACCGATGAACATCTTCCATTTGACAAAGTACACATCGCCCTACCCTTTCACTAAGTATCTCTTTCAAATCTTGCACCATTCTAAAATTATAAATGTTGGTAATAGAGGCCTATATACAATATTTTCCCCCATGAATTTCTCCGTAACATTTCTATGGCATATCATAAATAATTACAGGAAGCTGCAAATATCAGAAATGAACCAAAAATTCAGATTTTTTAAGAATAGATATCGTCAAGGTGCTCAAACAGTATTTGTTCTCAAATGATGTCGCTAACTTTAATTACAGTTTTTGCCTTAAAGAGCATGCACATTTTTGAAGTATGCGTTTTTTTGCATAAGAGAAAATATGACAATATTTCAAACCGGGCAACTAATAAAATTTTCCTATGAATGCTGAAAAAATCAGTTTACAATCAAAATGTATATTTTGTAGATTGTGATAGTAACTTCGTTGTCATTAGTCATTTAATAAAAACCCTTTCAAACTACCAAGAATATAAAACATCGCTTTTGTTACAGAAAAATCCCGGATATTCAGTAAATTAGGGATCTTAAAAATAACTCGTGTTTTGAATATTTAATAAACTTAAACGATAAAAGAAACAAATACAAACACATTAAACGATACTGGAGTTCAATTTGCTCAACATTATATCGTTACGGAGAAATCTCATTTCATAAAAATTGACTCAATCTTGTCAATATTGTCTTTGTTAAGTGAAAATGTTCTCCCATTTTTGCCATTCGGTGTCGGTTTATCAATTTAACAAAGAATGTCTTCACTATAAACCCACATTACATCTGGTTTAGCATAAATTTTTAATATGAATGTTCCCTTTAGTCTAGACGAAGATAAGAATTATGCGTTATAGTCATCATCGTCAAAATCCTTTTCTAAGATCTTCCCTATATACCATGTTCCCTGATAAGACACAGCCACCCAATCATCTACATTCTACTCCTCCCCAATTTCCTCGATATTCTGGTCTTCAAGATCTTGTTTACTGTTCTTGTATTTCTTCCATCTTTGTTCTTGCGAGTTTCCAAACCTTGACACCGATGATCGTGGCTCAAGAAAGAGCCTCTCTAAAAGCAGTTTTCACAAAAACAAGATATCTTTCTTGAAATGACTGTATTTTCATCAAGCCCAAATACTGCGTGGATTAACATTGTGCTTATCACTGTAGACAGCACTGCTTCTTTAATTTCATGTTCTGCCTGTGATATTTCGTCTGCACCGACCCATACATACTGTATTGCCGAGTCTGATTTAGACGCCCAGTCAAAGAACCCTTTTGCATCTTGAATCATGTTTTTTCTCTCTTCACTGCATTGTCAGCCATGCGCTTTGCCACGGCACCCACTCCATCACATGGTCCTTTGCCGTGGCCAGCTTCAAAATAATGCCAGCTTGCAGAAATGTCGAAGAGGTTTTTATGCTCTGCAATCACATTAAACATGTACTTGTTTCTATACTGTGATGTAGGGCTATCACTTATAAAATGAATTGTTTTCATACCTGGAATCAGATCTTTTAGAATTGGCATTAGATGTTTCAGAAACGTAAATACTGCGGCGACTGTATGTGAAAGTTCATCTGAGATGAAAGCAACAGATCTGTGGACTAAAGATCCATTTGTATTCCGGTAGTAAACTACAACGGGATGAATTGTAACCATTGTTTTGTTCCAAAAGGCTGACTGAACTTCATCGTAGGATGTGCAGGTGTAAGTCTAGTTGAGCAATGACATTATCTTCTGGAAGATTTTCTTTCAGTTTCCTAATCTCAGAATATTGATTCTTAACTATCTTAATGTGCTCTCGAAATATTTCAGCTGTTTTCAATAACTCCGTTTTGAACTCAACTTTTGACTTTGTGACATTAACTAAGTTGACCTTTTTCTTTCCATCTCCGATGTCAACTCCTTTCCATTGACTAAATTCAATTACCTGTTCATCTGTTTCATTTAAAATCTTCAAAAGGTCATCCTCGGAATGCATCTCGAAAAATTTATCAAGAGCGCCATCACTTCTTCCTATGTTTTGGTGCAACGCCTTGTTGGTCATCAAGGCTGCATTTTGGTGTTTGATACACAAACATGATCGTTTTGCAGTGAACGATACTGGTAGAACATGCTTTGGTCGGCAGCGGAAAAACGTTGCTGTACTCAGTTTGATTGATGGATTTTCTAGTGAACATTTTTCATATAAGTTGTCAATATAGTCATTCAAAACTTTCTTTGATACAGTCGTTCCATCGTATGTTTTTACATCTTTTTTGTTAGGCATTGTCGTACTATTGTCACATCTTTCGAAAAATTCCTCTATTTGTTGTTTATACATCTGCCGTTCTGTTATTCGTCTTTTCCTTTTATTTTCTTGTACCATCTTATAAGTAAGCTTGGCGAGATAGTTTCTATTAAGTTTCATTTCTACTGCAGCCTTACTTATCATCTTATATTTTTAATTATAATTCTTTCCTCAAATAACCGCGTAGTATGACGCCTTTTGTTTGGATTTAAATTTGTTTTAAACTACTCTCTCTGATTTCATCCGTTAGAGCGTAATGAAATGCTAGTTGTCTTCTAACCTTTTATGCATGTATTTTGTCTTTTCTTGCTTCAGCGATATCGCGTTTTGCTCTACTCATAGGAGATTTGGTGGTTTTTTCTTTATCTCTCTGATTTTTTCGCAGCAGGTTGCTATATTTTCTTTTTAAATTCTCGTTCTCTTGTTTTAATAGTAGGATTGTCTCTTTATTTTCCTCTAATTTGCTTCGAATTCTAGTTTTGCAACCATTCCTTTGGCGAGAAAGTTAAATTTAAGGCTCAGTGAATGTTCTTTACTTTTTGATTTTTTCTCAGCTCTGTATTTTCTGTTTAAGATTTTTTGTTTTAAATTGCGTTCTTTCCTGACGGAAGAAGACTATTCCTTAGAGCGTATGTACGCATTTTTCTTTCGTTTACGTTCTCTTTCCAAGAATGCCTCTTGATTTCTTTATATTTGTCTCTGTCGATATCTTTGCTGTCTTTCTGCATTGGTAAGGGCCATATTTCCTAAATAATAATACTTAGTATTATAATTTGTTCCGAATAGACTTTTATTATTAAGTAATAACTAGTGTATACTTGTTGATTTTTGAACAGTATATTTTGTGTGTATTGTTAGCATTGGTATCATAATTGATGTTTATTGTAACAACTATACCAATCTTGAACACTATTTTATGTGGTTCATTAGTTTTATGCTAATTTGGTGATTGCTTAACTAGTTAATCCAAGTTTTATGTCATTGTTTTCTCGCAAGTAAGATGTTGAAAATGTTACGGAGAAATCCTGATTTTTACGTAACGAAATGAGGCGCTTTTTTGTCACGCATTTTTTGCATATTCACCGGTCGCTTCCTCTACACTGTACCTCCGTTTTTTATCATCTATTTATTGGACAAAATTGTAACTTTTTTATGTTTTCGAGTGGAAATTATATGAACTATAATGCATGAAAGCACACTTACCCGGTTGTTGGCTCCAAAAATGGTTAGAATGTTTGTCAAATTATTGCACTTGTAATCTCGTGAATTCTGGGGGTATCCAGAAGAACAGAAATCAATTGTGGATTCTTTATTGTCAATTAACAAAGAAATCGGGTACACAATAGAACCCTGTAAAACAATATAAAATCATAAATACTATATCAAGATATAGCATGACAAGTACATGGTCATGCACACAATGGACTTTTTAAATGAAATTACAATAAATTACTTAACTATGGTTTCGTCTCTATTTCATTATCCAAACAAAATATATCAAATATGTTATTGAAAGTAAACAAGCTGAATAATTATTAAGCAAGCTATTCAACAACTATATAAGAGAACATTACACATGCAAAAATAGCTTTTGCTGTACTAGCAGTTTAGAATAAGCATAAAAATACAAGCAAACAAAAACAATGCATGGAAGCAAATAAAATAACAAGCTTACCTCACACTGGTTGGTGTGAAGGCCACAGAAGTGTATAAACTATTTACATATCAATTCAGGTGTTGAATCTTGGTATAAGCCTGAATATAAAATTGCAATAATAACTATTGTGCCATATTGGACAACATTCAACACAAAAATATCCTATAATTGATATTCAGTGTGCTATAATAAAATATATTATTTACAGTAAGTTTAACACTTTATTCATTAGTTTTAAATAACTTTTCTTTATAATCAGTCATTTAAATTATTTTATACAAGTTTATCCATTTATAAGTCAGTCAATTAATTAACCAATTAACCATGGAAATATTACCTTATTGACAATTATTAGGGATAGTAATTATAAATACCTTTACATTAGAATTATGAACTCCAAAAACAATAAGAAATTGTAACTGGATAGAAATTCTATGCAGAGACACAAAAATGTCTGTCTGAACTGCCAAAAATCATTTATGTAAAAAACAATAGAAATTTCCCTCCAAAAAGATCCATGTGACTTCAATAGCCAATCAGATTCTAAAGTGACCAATATGTAATACAAATGACTATAAATAGAAGCACATATGAATATTTATTAGCGTGACCAAAAAATCTGAGGTCATCACCTTCATTAGCATATAAACAAAACAAAAGCACATGTTTATAACTTTATTATCAAAATTAAAATAGGAATCAAATGAATTTTTAAATATTTTTATTTCACAAAATCATATTGAAATAAATTAACCAATTAAAAATTCACTCTTCCACATACTCCCCCCAGCTAGAAAATGACGTCTCGGCATTTCAAGGTTGAGTATGTGTGGACTTCAAAATCTCCAAAATAGTCTTTCCAGCTTCAAACTGTAATCCATCCAGCAATGGCGATTCTGCAAGGCGTTGAATGCAATACACCTTTCTTTCCCACTCAGAAAGTAGTCCTTGCATTGCATTGGACATCTCATAATCTCCACATCGAAATCGCTGAGGTGGTCTTCGATCTCTCGTGGAACGGCGTAGTAGAACTGGTTCATCATCACTATATGATTCCTGAGTAACTTCATCAGGTGGTTGTTCCTGAATACTCCCTTCTGTAGAAGCGCTTCTATGACCTAGTGAGACCTCTTCCTCATTACTCTGTGTACTGACAGAAAATTGGGCGTCCCCATTAACCTCAACTATTGTCTTTGTTTGTGGATTCTCAGCTGGTTCCAAGGTATCTACAGTGATGGTTGATTCACTATCTCCTGGTTCCATGCTGATCGGTATGAACCCCCATTCTGACTCCTCATCAGAAAATTCTGATGATGGGTCAACATGAGTGTTAACCAGTTCCTTCTTTGTCCTCTTTGCTGGGATGGGTTTTGTTTTTCGTGTCTCTGGTCTTGGTATTCTTGGTTTTGGTACTGGACGTGGTGTGTCGCTCACGAATCCAATAGGTAACAAAAGATTACGGTGTAGAGTTTTCATACGTCCTTTGCCATCTTCTCTTCGAACATTGTACACTGGGATGTCTTCATTTGGTTGTTCAACCACTGTATAAGGATCCTGTTCCCAACGATCCGCCAGCTTATGCTTACCCTCAAAGCTGAGGACCTTGACTAATACCCTATCTCCAACTCTGATAGTTGCTCCCCGGACCTTGGTATCATACTGATCTTTTTGTTGTTTCCTAGCCTTTTCTGCTGCCGCATTAGCCAATCCATGGGCATGACTAATTCGATCTCGCAATTCAGCCATATACTTTGATGTAAAGTCTTGTTGGTTCTCCCGCAATCCCAGTGCTGTGTCAATGGGTAACCGTGGATTACGACCAAACATCAACATATAAGGTGACTGTCCAGTGCTTTCGTGTCGTGTACAATTGTAGGCAAAAACTAAAGGCTGAATATAACTCTTCCAATTCACCTTCTTACTATTGTCAAGGGAGCCAAGCATATCACATAATGTCCGATTAAATCGCTCACATTGGCCATTTCCCATTGGATGATAGCTTGTTGTCCTTGACTTTTTCATTCCCATGATGGTACACAATTCCTTAATGATGTTACTTTCAAAGTTCTTTCCTTTATCCGAATGTATTCTGTCTGGTATTCCATAATGTAATATAAAGTTAGTGTAAAAAGCTTCAGCTGTTGTTTTAGCGAGTTGGTTCTTTGTTGGTATAGCCATTGCAAATCTAGTAAAATGATCTGTAACAACTAGTACATCTTTATATCCTCCTTTTGATGGTTCCAATGATAAATAGTCCATGCATACCAATTCAAGTGGTGATGATGATGTTATATTAACCAGAGGTGCTCGCTGGTTGTAAGTTGCTGCCTTCCTCCTAATACATCTACCACATTCCTCTATCCAAGTTTGAATATCATGGTGCATGCCAGGCCAATAAAATCTATTTTTCACTAAAGAAATGGTTCTATCCCTTCTAGGATGTCCCATATCATTGTGAAATGATTCCAAAATTGTTGGTACATGTTCCAAAGGCAATACAAGTTGGTGTCTCTCCTCGCCATCTACTGTTGTAATCCTATAAAGAACTCCATCAATCAAACGTAGGTGATTATACTGTCTAAACAATGGATTGGGACCTTGGTCTTTTCTTGACGGCTTGGTGTTATCTCTGACATACTCAATAACACGATGGATATCTGGGTCCATAGACTGTGCCTTTGCCCAATCAACAATGTTTCCTGTGCAAGTTCCTCTTGGGTCCAAATCATCTATTATGACATCTGGTGACATAGGTAGACAGTCAACATAAGACTCTGGTACAGCAGCATTACAGATGGCTTTTACAGAATCAACTGGTAAGCGACTAAGTGCATCCGCATCGGCATTGGTTCTGCCAGGTCTATATCTTATATCAAAGTTGAAGGCTCCCAACTCTGCCAACCAACGATGTCCAGTTGAATCCAACTTGGCAGTTGTCAATACATATGTTAGTGGATTATTGTCTGTATACACCGTAAAGTCCTGTCCATAAAGATAATCTCTGAATTTGTCACATACAGCCCATTTTAATGCTAAAAACTCTCTCTTGTGTGGAGGATAATTTCTCTCTGCCCTGTTAAGTCCTCTGCTGGCATAGTATATTACCCTTTTCTCTCCTTCTTGTTGTTGATAAAGTACTGCACCTAAAGCTTCCCCCGACGCATCGGTATGCAACTCATATGGCAAGGAACTATCTGCATAACCTAAAATTGGTGCACTCACTAGATGGTCCTTAAGTGTCTGGAATGCTTGTTGTTCTTGGTCAGTCCATTTCCATACCTTCTGCAATTTATTTTTAGTTTTCTTCTTATTTGGTGTTGGTATCAAGTCTGTAAGTGGTCTGCTAATCTTGCTGAAGTTTTGAATAAAACGTCGATAATACCCAACAAATCCTAAAAATCTTCGTACATCTTCCGCATTGGCAGGTGTAGGCCAGTTTACAACTTTTTCTGTCTTTGATTGGTCAATCTCCACTCCAGCTTCAGAAACTATATGCCCTACATACTTTACCTTTCTCCTAAAAAATTCACACTTGTCTGCTGAAAGTTTCAGATTGGCTTCTCTAATCCTTTGGAATACTAGTTGCAGGTTTTTAAGATGTTCCTCATATGTACGTCCAAACACAATGATGTCGTCAATAAAAATACAACAAATTTTTTAATTATATTCAGCAAGACAATTTTCCATGAGACGTTGATATGTCGCTGGAGCGTTTGTTAATCCGAATGGCATTCTGCAGAATTCAAAGAAACCAAGGGGTCCAACTGAAATAGCTACAATAATGTAGCTCCTTTTTTTTATTATGGACGGAGCTACAAAGAGGTCCCATTACTCGTAATGGAGCAAAAACACTTTTGGGATTTACACATATTTTCCGCTATTTAACCTTTGTCTTTATTAAATAAATATGTTTTCTTTCCTCCGCCGTTCATCTGATAGGTCTACAATGTCTAATTAAATAATTTTAACACTTTTTCGTAATCGTGTCATTGTTGACATAATTAAAATTGAGGAGTGTAGAATTTCGGAATCGTATCGGTAAAATTTGTAATAAGGGGACATAATCATAATGCAAATGAATGCAGCTGAAATCATCCGGAATTTCATTTTTTACCAAATCGATTCCGATATTATCGAAATTATGCACTTCCGGAATTCATATTTTGTCAACAATGCCATGATTATGAATAAAGTGATAAAACTAACGAATACGGTGTTGTGGAAATATCAGTTAAACTGCAAATACATAAAAAAGTATGTAGCAAACCAGGGAAACAGTTAAATTGCTTATAAAATGCATAAAACCCCCGGGTGTGAATCACTCCCGGGCTGCTCCATTACGAGTAATGGGACCGCTTTGTAGCTCCGTCCATTACAAAAAAAAAAAAAAAAAAAAAAGGAGCTACATTATTGTAGCAACAACTGAAAATGCTGTCCGTTCTTTGTGCTCTTCGATAATCTCTACTTGGTGATACCCGCTCTTCATGTCTACTACACTGAAAAATTTACTACCTGCACAGCAATCAAGTAATTCTTCGATTCGGGGTAATGCATAGCTGTCTTTCTTCGTCTGCCTATTCAACTGTCTGTAATCAACGCACATCCTCATCTGTCCATTCTTTTTTCTTACAATCACAATACTTGATGAAAATGGAGAATGAGATGGTCTAATAACTCCAATATCTAATAGTTGTCTAAGATGAGATCTAACTTCATCATATAGTGATGGTGGAATTTTTCTGTAACGATGTTTGAATGGTGTTTCATCTGTCAAATCTATTCTGTGTTTCACCTTATCTGTATGCCCCAAGTCATTGTCTCCTGTACTAAAGATGTCAATGTAATCCTTAATAAGTTGTTTTCCTTCATCCAACTGCTCATCTGTTAAATCACTCTGTGTAATATCTACTTCTGAAAGTATCTTTTTTATATCTTCTTCACTTGTTGGTTGTTGGTCCTCAATGGTAACAGGTTGGACTTCACTTATAATGGCCTTGGATGGTATGGTGATAGTTCTGGAAGATAAGTTAGAGAGTCTTACTAAAACAGTTCCATTTTCTTTGTAATTATACTTCCTCATTGTTGGTTCAGTATCAATTTCTGAATGTTTTGCCAAAGATGTTGTCTGTATTATCGATGGTGTTGGTTTATATGGTATCTCCCTATCATAGTAACCATAAATCTCTGTGGTAGTATTCGGCTGTATGGTAATTCTGTTACAAGTCCTGATCAATGCTAATCTATTTCCATTTTTCAAAAGTTCCTTCTCTCTTATGGCTAAACATCTAAATGTCAAATACCATGGAGTTGGTAATCTGGCATTCTGTAAATAACGGACTCCATTTTCCTCTTGAAGATTACTCATTAAACTATCTAAAATGTTAGTTCCAATCAATACAGGCACATGATGACTATACTTACTGTCAGGTACAAGTAGAAAAAGATGTTGACTAGTGGTGTTGGAATTCCTATCAGGTAGCTTAATATCCACCTCAACATAACCACTGTAAGGAAGTTGAGATCCTCCTGCACATTCTATATTCAAAATCATATCCAAAGTTTTCAATGGTATGTCTGATAAATATGTATTGTAATAGGATTCTGCAATCGTGGATACAGTCGATCCAGTATCTAGTAAAGCTGGTATTGCTCTTCCATTTAATACAATTTCTGCTTCTGTTGGGGTTCCAAATATTCCTGGTGGTGTTCGCACCCTATTATTACTCACCTGGGGACCTAATGATTTGCTCAAGCCTAACACTGGTCCCTCTGTATAGGCTTCCTGTAGTTTAAACGCTTTGAATGGTCCAATCTTACTCTGCATCCAATTTGTATATGACCTTCTTGTCCGCAACGTCGACAGTAAATTGGATTTCTCTGCTGGTCTAAATCCGTTTGTGCTAATGGTGGTTGAGGGCTAGGTGCAGGTGTGTTGAACGGTCCTTTGGGAAGTGTATCAAATTGTGTAAATGGCTCATTACTAAATGATCTACCTCTGCCTCTGTCCCTATATTTTTTACCTCTATAACCCTGAAAAGGTTGTCTATGATCTCGTAACTCTGTAACCTGATGAGTCAACTGTTGTACCATCCCTTTCAGTTCGTCTATATCCTTACGATCATCTACTGATGTTGCTACCTTAGCAATATCCGGTTTTGGCTTCTTTGGCTGGTGATCTTTCTCCAACTGACGTAATGCTATTCTAAGGTGATTAAAATCCTGTATTGTATCAAACATATGTCCACTAATATCCTTCAATTCCTTTCTTAGACCAGTCCACAACATAGCATGTAACATGGAGTTCATTTCTCTATGACTCACAATTCCCTTCTCTATACCCTTTCCTAATATATCCTGTAATCTATTACTCCAGCTGGTGACGTCCTCATCATCTCGTTGTCTTGCACTATAAAATTCTTGAAGTAGTTGTTCCTTGTTGTCCACACTGCCATAAACGCTATCAAGTATTTCCAGTATCTCTGTTATGCTCTTTCCATATCCCTGATACATAACAAGTCTCGCCGCCGATCCGGTTAATGAACGTCTTATGGCAAATTCACGCTGTTCATCAGTGTAAGTTGGATCCATAAGGGCCATTCTTACATCATAACGCCATATGTCATAAGGTATTTCTCCCTTATTATCTCCACCAGAAAAGCAACGGACCTTCGGTGGGTATGAAGCAACTGGTTGTACTCTTGGAGTTCTGCGCTGTTCTATGGGTGTTGATGGTAAGTGCCTATGAAAATCTATCCTAGTTCTGACCTCCGGCTTACCATCTTGCTGACGAGAAGTGAAGTCCCTAATCCAGGCATCTAGTTCCTCATAATTATCTCCCTTTGGGTTTAAACCCATGGCTTCAAATGTCTGATACATTCTACGAAAATGCTCTTCCTCAAAATCTATCTTATCTCCTCCAGTGGCCATATTGACAGATATAACCAAAGTATCTTTGTATAATTATATAACCACTAAACCAGTATACACCAAGTTGAAATATATCTTCAACTAAGCTATTATTACATATATATCTATATTAAAACCTGAAAATAAAATGTATACCAGTTACCTGAATCTGTATATGCAAACTTTCATCAGTGCACAATCTTTCTGCGCAAAAAAATAGCCCGTACGGAGTAGCGGTACTCTAATGAAAACAAATCAACGATATTTCAGAATTTACTATTCAAATATTGAACTTAATACTATTAGTTATTGTCCAACTTTTTTAAATCATATAAATATATTGAGTACTATCTCAACTTATTTGTATTAAAATGTTTTAAAAGAAAATAGTTTTAACCACTATTTATATAAGAGATCTAAAATAGGAAATAAAGTAGCAAACTATCAGCTGAACCTTCACAAAGACAACTAAGTACCTACTAACACTGACAGACCACTGCAATAACTAAATTAAAAGGTTAAGCTTTGGTATAGGTGTGTGAAAGGTTAAGTTGAAGAAAATATTAGTTCAGGACTGCATGCATAGGTATATCCTGTTTTAATGTGTCAACGTCAAATTGTTTAATATAGAATATGAAGTTGTTTTTTTTTAATGTTTAAATATTAAACTTATTTGTCTAAATTTTAATTTAATTTACACTTATTTAAACTTATTTAAATAAATCGGATTTAAATTTGTTTATAATGAAAAACAAAATTTATATCAAACTAATTAGGACAATACAAAACACAAATGTCAACACAATTTACAATCACAATCTCAATATAAATGTACAATCACAATGCCAACACATGCACAAAGTCAACATACAAATGAAAAATTATTACATCACAAGACACATAAGACAAGTACATCAACTGTGAAAACATTTGTACATTCTTTTGAAAAATTTTGAGTTGAATGAGTTTATGTGTAATTGCAATCATATAAATAAATATATAAACAAAGTCTTGAATCAAAATGAAAGAAAAAGAAAAAAAATAAATATTATTGTTGAACTGAAAATTACAAGTTAATGGTATATATATATATATATATATATATATAACTTTATTTCCTCTTTTACAGAGATTTGTCATTTCAAACATACACAAGGTAAATCCGACTTTCATACACACAATTGAATAGATAAAATAATATACATGTAGATCTTTACAAAATATATATATATATATATATATATATATACTGATAGAAGATAAAGTACATAATATCTTCAGATAAATAACAATGTTTTATTAGGGATAGAAGTGTTTGCAAATTGTAGCAACATGGAAAACGCAAGTCTTCGAAAACTGGATTGATTCATCAGAGTCTAGCTCGTATTCCGTATCACAGGACAGTATCGTATATAAAAAGTTAGTTGAAGGCATGTTGTCCAAGTAAACGCTGAATGTTATTGGATTTATAGCTATAATATCGCGCCAAAACTCATCTCGACTGTCTCTTGTATGATCACAGGATAACAATAAATGTTTGAAAATATTATTGTAAAGCTGACCACATTTATCACATAGTAAAAGTTCGTTGTCTTCACGTATTAGGCAGCAAATGTCTACAAGAAATTTAGCTTTTTCTCTTAGTTCCGGAAATAACTTTGCTATAATCCATGCTTTATGTGGAGTGATCTTGGAATGTATCATTCTAAATATATTAAAGTCATTGTCGCTCTCCATTCTGGTATGCCACAAATCTTCTTCTATTTCATAGACATGTTGTTTTACGGTCTTTGACCATATCTGTTTGGATGGAAATATTCCGGTCTCCAGAAAGTCACTTAGAAATTTTATCAAGTTATATTTTCTCACTAACTCCAAAATGTCGGGAACGAAACCGAATTGTTCATCAACACATCTGTATTTATTTTCCAGCAATCTTGTTACCAAGATTCTTTTAGGCAAAGCATTAGATTTTAATCTACAGAGTCTTCCAAGGAAAAGTAGTTTGCAAATGTTAATTTCAGTTTCTATGGAGTACATTCCTAATAAGCTACAGCATTTGTCAGATCTGGTTCTTTTGGGTACACCCTGGAGTGTTTTGCAAATAAAACGATGTGAACGTTCCAGCAGCAATAACTCAGTCTTGTTCAAATTGTTCCAAAGTTCACAACCATACAAGGCTTTTTTATAACACACAGATTTTACTATCTTTAAGCAGGTAAGTGGGTTCAAGAAACACGGATGAATTCCAGAGTTCAATACGGAAAGAGTTGATGTCCGTAATAATCGACAGGCATTTGATATGAGGTCAAAGGAGTAAAACTCACTATTTAGTAGGACTCCAACATGTCTTGCAGACTTCACGACTGGGATACAGTTAGAGTATAGTGTTAAGTAAGGTATAGTCTTGTCCTTCCGTTTTGAGTATACTAACACGTGACTCTTAGGCGGTGAGAATTTGAAGGCCCATTTTAAACTATATGCTTCGCAACGGTTTATCATACACTGCATTCCGTATTCAGTTGTAGCCGCTAACGCTATGTCGTCCGCCTGAACGGATGAACTTATGTCGATGTCAATCATTATACATCCGAACCGGTTTTCTGCTAAATCCTGAAGTAAGTCGTTGATGTACACCAAATATAAGACAGCCGATAACACTCCACCTTGTCGAACACCACGTTGAAGTTTGAACCAAGAGGACTGTATACCATTAAACAATACACAACTTTGCATATCGCTATACATCTCATCTAGAAGTAGCCATAAGTCACCCTTTACTCCCTTCTGAAACAGTTTGAGCAAGAGACCATCATGCCAAACGGTGTCGAATGCCTTTACACTATCTAAAAGTACAATAAGAATGTCACTATGTCTCTCCTGATAGTGACGAATAACTTCCTGTACATTAAACGACGCATGTAAGCTACACAATTCTTTTTGATAAGCCATCTGAGTAGGGTGTGGAAAAATGTTCAAGTATTCAAATTCTCATAAAAAAATTACTATCTTGGATCAATATACACCAATGTGTACTATATTTGTCGGCTTTATCTCAAACGGTTATGTTCTTCAATACACGTGTGTAGAAAAAAAAATAGTTGTATATTACAAAAACTGGATTGTAAACAAGTTAAGTTTACGGATTAAGTTTCATACACAAATTCCAGTATAATGTCCACAATATTACAATATAACTTCAGCAATCGATTGCGACAACATATAGTAAACAAATAATATACACAAAAACAATAGCTAACCTTTACATTTATGAAATTACAGTATTTCTGCAGTCACTGTCTGTCAACACGTTGTTTTTCTTCACCGGATGTTGTTGTTTTCAGTACGAGTGCACTAAAAGATGATCAACTGATCCTGATCCCGGGTTCTTTGAAAAATCACAATACCACGTTGGGCGCCATTTGTAATCTCGTGAATTCTGGGGGTATCCAGAAGAATAGAAATCAATTGTGGATTCTTTATTGTCAATTAACAAAGAAATCGGGTACACAATAGAACCCTGTAAAACAATATAAAATCATAAATACTATATCAAGATATAGCATGACAAGTACATGGTCATGCACACAATGGACTTTTTAAATGAAATTACAATAAATTACTTAACTATGGTTTCGTCTCTATTTCATTATCCAAACAAAATATATCAAATATGTTATTGAAAGTAAACAAGCTGAATAATTATTAAGCAAGCTATTCAACAACTATATAAGAGAACATTACACATGCAAAAATAGCTTTTGCTGTACTAGCATAAAAATACAAGCAAACAAAAACAATGCATGGAAGCAAATAAAATAACAAGCTTACCTCACACTGGTTGGTGTGAAGGCCACAGAAGTGTATAAACTATTTACATATCAATTCAGGTGTTGAATCTTGGTATAAGCCTGAATATAAAATTGCAATAATAACTATTGTGCCATATTGGACAACATTCAACACAAAAATATCCTATAATTGATATTCAGTGTGCTATAATAAAATATATTATTTACAGTATGTTTAACACTTTATTCATTAGTTTTAAATAACTTTTCTTTATAATCAGTCATTTAAATTATTTTATACAAGTTTATCCATTTATAAGTCAGTCAAACAGTCAGTCAATTAATTAACCAATTAACCATGGAAATATTACCTTATTGACAATTATTAGGGATAGTAATTATAAATACCTTTACAGAAGAATTATGAACTCCAAAAACAATAAGAAATTGTAACTGGATAGAAATTCTATGCAGAGACACAAAAATGTCTGTCTGAACTGCCAAACATCATTTATGTAAAAAACAATAGAAATTTCCCTCCAAAAAGATCCATGTGACTTCAATAGCCAATCAGATTCTAAAGTGACCAATATGTAATACAAATGACTATAAATAGAAGCACATATGAATATTTATTAGCATGACCAAAAAATCTGAGGTCATCACCTTCATTAGCATATAAACAAAACAAAAGCACATGTTTATAACTTTATTATCAAAATTAAAATAGGAATCAAATGAATTTTTAAATATTTTTATTTCACAAAATCATATTGAAATAAATTAACCAATTAAAAATTCACTCTTCCACACACTCGTCTCTTTGACTGGTGTAAATTCAGACCATGCCCCTTCCAAAACTTTGTTAATCACGTAATACGTCTATTACCGGTGTTCTTAGAAATTTGGCCCTTCACCTAAATTTATACCGTTACGGACAAATTCGTTACGGATATACGATGCTGATATGATTTTCGATGGTTACACCGTATTTGTTTATATTTTTTTAACATTTTCTGTGTAAAATCTTTGATGTTAGAAACAAAAAAAGACAAGCGTATTGAATACTTCTCTCATTTAAATAAGTATTATACGATATCGTTACGGAAAAATTTGTTGATATCGGCATATTTTGTAATCGAGTTTAAATATATATCTAAGTGAAAATTAGGCATGTGTATTCAATATGTTTCAAACATTTAGATGCATATATATGAGTAGAACGCGGAAGACACGTTAGTGCATGCAAACAATGATTTGCGCATTAAAAAGTAGCTGAAAATATCGCATTGTTTCGGAAACACCTTGCATTTGGCGAGATTTTAAAATTACAATTTTTTTCAGGTTACCACAGCTGAAGTGAAGTGAAATAGGTTTTAAGTTGATCTTTTACAAGCTTTGTTTTGGCAAAGAACTAGTTATGTCCATTCTTGCAATAAATACGAGCTAGCGAGCATTTGACGTTTAAAATTTAATTCTGGCGACACGTGAAGTAAAGTACGCTACAGTTATTTGCTAATTTTTGTTTTGTTACACGTTTTTATAGTGTTTGTTTACAATGTTTGAAATAGATCTTGGATATATCGACGAATTTTGATTTACCGCGTTTTCGTTTCATTAGGGATAAATGTATTGTTTGGGGTCAGCTTGAACAATCAAGGACATCATATGCAAAAGTTACGTGAGATTGGCCGAAAACGTCAGGTGAACAACGGCATTATGTGACATAGACTGTGCCTCTGCCACTATATACTACCTTTTTCCAGCGGGGTATAATAGACAAGACAAACAACCAATAACAATAAAGAACCACAAAGAACGGCATGTTACGGGAACCCTTCTTAAAATCTGTTTTGAAAAGGTGAGTAGTCCCAGCATCACAAGTCACACAATGTTTAATAATAGTTTAGGTCTAGATACATGCCCGATTGTTACAATTGTGTTAATGTGGGTTTAAAAATTAAATTAGTTGTTCTTTGTCACTTGATATGATTGCTGGAATTAAGCCCACACGCTTATCCAATTTTCTTTTTAAAAATGTCGTTCTTTTATTAATTGAAATATTTAACTAAGTTACATTCTGCAAAATTTTGTACCTTTACATAGTCACTTAATATCATCAGCACAGAGTATAACGAAATATTATAGAATCCTATCAGGGCAAATTATATGTTTAGAACACTAAAGAAACGCGCAATACGTGTTTCAAATATTCAATACAGTTCGTCTATTATACCATATACAAAGGAAAAAATTACGACTTCAGTATTATAAAAACACTTAACTAAAGCAGTCTTTAGCCGACGAGGTTCTGAGATAGTATAAAAGTTATACACAGTTTCCTAGTTTTACATGCAGTTGTGTACAGTTTCCTAGTTTTACCTGCAGCTATAGCTATCTATCAGCTACGGAAGTTAAGATTTATTCTGGCTATTCCAACATTTTAAATTTTAAAGGTAAAATGTTAAAAATCCAAGTTGGAGTAGCCAGAATACTTGTATAAACATGGGATTATGTTTGTGTATACTGTAAACACATCTTATTTTATTTTATTTGCCAAATTACATGTAAAATGTGTTGGAATTGAAAGAAAAGATACATTTAAAGAAGGAAAATATATATTCATTTGCATTAGCACTAAACGAAATAAAATAAATAGCAAAAACATGTTTACAGAATTGTCAAGTCATAACCTCGTAATCAAGAAAAATAGTAGTTGGTTGAAATAAAATGTTGTATCTCTGGCAAATTTCCTGTATTACAGTTAGTAGTCTGGTATATAAATGTTGATCCTTTCCGGGTAGGAGACTGTAAACCAGTGGAAACATGATTGTGTCAAACATAGCATGGAATCTGTACAGCTGGAAAAATAGTGTGGGACATGTATAGAATGTACCATCACAGTAAATAGTGTCTGCTGCTGTAAGATGTCAGGTTCTCTTGGGTACTGAAGCCCAGCATGCGTCCATTGGTGTTTGGAATATTATTATGGGTGTTTATAGTTGCTGCGACAGTTACGGGTGGAACACTGCCAGTTACATCTTCCTCCTCGTCTTGTCTTAACTTGAAACTTAAAACCGTTATGTATCAAGTTCTGGTTGCCTAGTCTGTTTGTAGCAAATGTAACATCTAACATATAATAATTTATTAAATGAAATTAAGTAATACTTACAACATGTTAATGTTAAATAATTAAAAACACACTTTATTTTTCTACATATTTTAATTCTAAAATTCTATTTTATTTAAAAAGATAAAATTACATTTAAAAAATTTACCTGGAAAAATAATTAAGGACTAATTACTAAAACAACACATTACACAATAACAACATCTATTGTTCTGAGCATGTTGGAATAGCCAGAATATGTATTTTTAAAATGTTGGAATAGCCAGAAGACACCCCGATAAGGGTCATTTGAAGAAAAAAATTATGTCGTAATAACGACATAGCATGTCGTAATAACGACATAGCTATGTCGAAATAACGACATAACATGTCGTAATAACGACATAGCATGTCGTAATAACGATATACCATGTCGTAATAACGACATACCATGTCGTAATAACGACAGCATGTCGTAATAACGACACTCCTATTTCGAAATAACGACATAGCAATTTGAAATAACGATTAATACTAATATCACCGGAACGAAATAACTATATCTGGACTTTCCTGTCGCTGTCGAAACAATAACTACGGGACAGTGATACCTTGATTATAAGTAATTACAAAAAATTCCAGTGCAAATTTTTATTGTTCATTCTGTTAAATGCAATTAATATCTAGTTCGGCTTTTGTCCCCTGTGTAGCCTTATACCTTGTTTGGGTTTTCACTGTGTGAATAAACTACAGTATAAAGCCTTATATCTAGTTGTAGCTTGATTTGTCCCGTACATATTTACTATAGAATGGACCCTTATAGCTAGTTTGGCTTTTGTCTCCATTTATGTCTATACATTGTAAATACCAGTAGAGTATAACAAGGCCTCTTGTTGGTCTGGTAGTCCAGAAAAGGGTTCAGAAATAAAGAAAGAACTGTTTGAAATTCAAGAGCGAAAAAAGGACATGAAAGCTATCTCAGAGCTTTAATATGAATTGACTAAAAGCAGTTTGATTTTCTATTGGATTGTGGACCTTCATGGGGAAAAATTGTTGAGAAGTTTTATATATGATGAAATGAAGTTGCCGCATCATATTATTTTTCGTCAAGTTCGACGTTTGTGAATTAACAAACCCGCTATTAACTTTTGCCACGTTTGATGATTTTAAATTGAGAGAAACAGTACGATTATCAGCATACTGAAAGGAAGCCCAGTCGGGCTGAGTGAGCAATTTGCCCATGATATGCTTAAAGAGATAAATCGACCTGTTCATGTTCTAAGAGAAGCTAGAAAGGAAAACCTTAAAGCGATTCTCGTTAAGGAATAAGCTGTATGTGAATAATAAGCAATTTGATCTTTGTCACAGGTTTCAAACGTTCAGGTAAATGGTATAGAGTAGATTTCCAAAAATGAACCGGAGAACCAGATTGCTGATGTTTATACAACTAATACCGACATGAAGCAAACTATTCCAAAAGGACTAAGATTCAAAGGGAATCAGAATAGAACAGTAGAGGTCATGTTCATGTTCGAAAATCTGAAGTTCGGAACGAACAACCAATTTCGACCCTATGTATATAGAGTGGGTCTATATCTACCTGATTTTGGTCACAAAGTTTTCGAACATGACCTATTCTTTTGTATTCTGATAACGATCCCTCTACAACGCCTATATAGTCGGTACCCGTCAAGATCTCAACTTTTGATCACAATCAAGCAAATATATAGTAACGTCGCGGGTTTGTTTTCTTCCCAAACGTCACACTTGACGAAATATAATATTAAGCGACAACTTAATTTCATCCTGTATAAGACGTCTCAAGTTTTTCCCATGAAGGTCTACAGTTCAATAGAAAATCAAAACTCAAAGTAGATCCATATTGAAGCTCTGAGACAGTTGCTTTCATGAGGCCTAGAAATCATCAATTGATCTTTATAATGGATGGATCCTATAATGGAGAAAAATGCCAAACTAGATATAATGATCCATTCTATAGTAAATACGTACGGTACAAATCAAGCTACAACTAGTAAAAGGCTTTATTCGGTGAAAACCCTAACTAGATATAAGGCTACACAGGGGACAAAAGCCGAACTAGATATAAATTGCATTTCACAGAATGAACAATACAAATTTGCATTGGAATTTGTTGTAATTACTTATACATGTAATCAAGGTATCACTGTCCCGTAGTTATTGTTTCGACAGCGACAGGAAAGTCCAGATATAGTTATTTCGTTCCGGTGATATTAGTATTAATCGTTATTTCGACATAGTTATGTCGTTATTACGACATGCTATGTCGTTATTTCGACTAGCTATTTCGTTATTACGACATGTTATGTTGTTATTTCGACATAGGTATTTCGTTATTACGACATGTTATGTCGTTATTTCGACATAGCTTTGTCATTATTACATGTTATGTCGTTATTACGACATAATTTTTTTTTTCAAATGACCCTTATCGGCTTCCGTAATCAGCCGTGATTTCATACATTGCACACTGTTAAATAAAACACTCTTTTTTATTTGTAATTTTTTGGCGACCATCATTATGAATTACAATAAAAAGTGGTTCGTGCAAAGTAACAAATGCCATCACAGTAATTAATGGTGAGGAATAAAGGTATGGTAGTAAACATACAATGACAACATTGAAATTTACTATATAAAAGACACCAAGAAATATAAATCTAGCAGCAGAGCGATTCTCCATAGATTTCAATGCTGAACTTTATGTACCGACCGCTTGCTTTCACACGAATAACACAGACGTCTTTAATGTCTAACTACATCAATTCTGAATCTCCCGGGATAAAAAAAAACATGATGTGAGTTAAGCTGTTATTTATTTGATATTGCAGTACTTCTGTTTAAACCTGTAATTCTGCACATACAGGAAATTGGCAAAATATTGAATAAAAAATACTACTAATTGGCAGTTAATTGCACTTTTAGGTTTATATGCAAACAAAATCGTGTTTAATTCTATTTTGTAACCATATTGTTGACATTTCGTTGCTGATGTTATGCTTAATTGACAATTTAGAGTTTTTGTCGTTGCTATAGTTATAGGAAAAAATTGTTTATATACGTATTCCTTTTAGTTTTCAGTGATATATGCCTAAAATCATACATTACAGTACTGAAATTTCGGTTTTAATCCGTATAATGTTTATGTAAAGATGCTTTCTTATACGCTTAAATTTATAAATGGTGTTTCATAATGATGAGGGATTTAGGTAGGCTGTATGTAGAAACATGTAATGGCGCCACTAGGTCTTTAGGTAGATTGTCTACAAATGATATAGCGCCATTATGTTAAGTGTCATTAGGCTAAGGCTGAGTGTATAAAATGTAATAGCGCCATTAGGGAAAATGTCTTTAGGCTTAGTGTATACAAATGTTACAGCACCATTAGGATAAATGTTTTTAAGCTGAGTGAATAAAAATATTGTAGCGCCATAAGGTTAAATGTCTTTAGGCTAAGTTTATAAAAATGTTATAGCGCCATTAGGGTACACGTCTTTAGGTAGAGTATATAAAAATGTAAAAGCTGAATTAGGGTAGATGTCTTAGGCTGAGTGTATAAAAATGTTATATCGCTATTAGGATAATCGTTTTTAGGCTGATTGTGTAAAAAGGTAATAGCGCCCTTAGGGTAAACGTCTAGCTTCTATCAAAAATAGCGCCAGTAGGGTACCGTGTATAAAAATGTCACAGCGCAATTATGGTAAACGTCTCTAGGCTGATTGTATAAAAATGTTATTTCACCATTAGGATAATAGTCTTTAGACTTTGTGTATAAAAATGTAAGAGCGCCATTAGGATAAAACCCCTTCTGTTTAGTGTATACAAATATATTAGCGTCATTAGAGTAAAAATCCTAGTGCATAAAGCAGATCAGGATAAAATTCCTTATTGGTTGTGGGTATAAAAATGTAAGGATAAAAATCCTTAGGTGTAATATATAAAATGTAATACCGACATTAGGATCAATGTATCGAATATAAAAGCACAATTAGAATAAACATCTTATACGAAACGTGTTTAAAATTAAACATTGTACATTGAATTTTGATTGGCTAGAAAATATCAGAGAATGGAAACAAATTTTCGTCATGGGGACCCCTTACACTTCATACATAATTCCACGGAACACTTAAAGTTTGTGTGATGATCTGTTTTTTCTCAACAGTACTGTTTTTCAAATTACATTTTTGAGTTTATTCTTATGTTTGAATTTATCAATAAGTATTATCCTAAAGACGTATCAAGGCTCCATGTCTTAAACATCCAATCAAAACGCCCGAAACAAGAACGTTTGACGTTTCTTTCATCTTAACAACTTTTTGTTTCGTGTGTTTTGATTGGGTGACGCAACGAGTACAGATGTGTGCGCGTGAGCTCATCTGTATTTGGTCATCTGTACCAGAAATCGACCTTTGACAGAAGAAATGCACGTCGATAAAACATGCTTGATATAATAAAAAACAAGCGCAAACTTCACTGAATAATGTTAGAAGTCTTAGAATTATTACACAACAACGTTTTTGTGGAAACATTTATTTATGTGAAAGTAATAAACTGCATGGAATAGACAGATAGCTTAACGGATAAGAGTTAAGTACTTCAAACTGCTCTGATTGAATTTGTTTAACCTGTTTTAGATGCAATGAATCATCGATTGTCCCACTGCAGAATGTTTCCAGTGCAGAAAGGTAAAACGTTTAAGGTACATAGCTATGCAGAACATATAATTGGGTTTATAGTATGAAAATTTAGATACATATATAAATGTAAAAAAAACTATGTACATTATATTTATTGATTTAATATTTATGTAGAGTAGTTATTTTGCTTGTTATACATGAGATAATTCATTTCAGAAATCACTGGGAAATTTCTCAGTGCAGATAGGTTACTAGGCTGAATGAACTTATTAATGAAAGAAGGGCTTACATTATAGAGCCTAAATACTATCGGAAGATTTAAGTTAGGATATACCACGAGACTAATGGGATTGTCTAAGTGCAAAAAGGTAACAGGTGAATGTTCTTATTTATGCAATTACAAGAATTCAGTTGTAATACTTTAGGGACAGACCATTTCACTTGAAGTGGGGACCTTGGTTTTTTGTTTTGGTCAGAAAATATTGATTTTTTGAAGGCGTCGCGACAGAATATTCTTTTTTCATTATTAGCATTAATTTATATAGCAGAAATCCTTCTTCAGAATATTTTTTTTCTTACCCTCTGATTCCAAAATATTGTTTTCATCAAAAATCATTTTCAAAATATTTGTTTAGGAAAAAACCAAGGCCCCCCTCGTCTGTGTTGTTTGTTCTTTTTTTCCTTTTTTTGAATTTGTGTTTTGTGTTTTAAATATTAAATCGAATTCTGAATTTTGTGATGGATTTATCTCCCGTACGAGTCATATTACATGTACTTGTGACTTATGTTTTTTTTACTCAGTACTTGATCCAAAGATTCACATCCCCAGCTTGGATCCCTATGCAGAGAGGTAGCCAATACACATCCCCAGCTTGGATCCCTATGCAGAGAGGTGGCTAATACACATCCCCAGCTTGGATCCCTATGCAGAGAGGTAGCCAATACACATTCCCAGCTTGGATCCCTATGCAGAGAGGTAGCCAATACACATCCCCAGCTTGGAACCCTATTCAGAGGTGGCAAATACAACAAACAAATCCTGTTCAACATTAAGAAGGAACCATCTCGTGATAAATTGCGTTCAACTTTGAAAGGGACCATTTCTGCATTGTTTAACTTTGTCAAATGGTGAAGTAACTGAAGTTGGCATGTTGAAAATGTAAATGACTGACGATTGCCTTGGATTTCATAAACGTTAGAAGAAATAATTCAGAAAACTGTCTGGAGCGCTAATAATGTTCCAAAGAACAGCATAACAACGATCCGAGCAAAAAAAAGACATCTGTAAGAAAACTGAACGTTTTACACATCATTCACATATCACGATCTGCACTTTAGTAGATAATGTTTATAGCATGCAGACACAAAGATGACGTAATAATATGTCTTATGACTGCTGAAGAATGGTAAACAATTAGTGTGAAGTTTTTTGTGTTGGAAAAATATAGCAATAACATCTGAGCGATGTAAAGAATTGTGCGTTTAAATGTCATGTGTTCCATTTTCTAGCACGTAGGTAAACAAACAAACAGTATTAATTTGAGTGTAAGTTCTATGAATACCGTTAGATACATAACTCCGACAAACACCGGAGAAGGTAACAAAGCAGTCACATACTATAAATACTTATACATCTAAATATTACCTACACGGCAGACAGAGTTTTGACTTAAAATTCTGACAAATTTGAGGTGTACACTCTAATATTAGAAAAAAATGTAATTGTTAAATAATTATAAAAAAAATATTATTTCTGTTTAAGAATTATTTCTGTTTAAGAACTCGAAGTTGATCAAGTTTTAAAGGCGTGCACAATATGCGTGTTATGGTCTGATATGTAGTCATTGATGTCGAAGCCACAAAGGCATGTGAACAAGTTTTGTTTTGTTTGTTTAAATGTTGTTTAACGCCACTTTCAGCAAATTTTCAGCTATATCATGGCGCCCAGTTTTTATTGGAAGAGTAAGCTTTAGTAATCGGAGAAAACTCCCAACCTTCATTTAGACAACTGGAGTCGAGTATACTCTGCCTGCAGTGAGAATGGAACCCGCAATCTCAGTGTTGACAGACCACGTGATCAATAATAGACGAACTACCTTAACCACTTGGTGAAAAAGAAAATAACTGGCTAGATTTTTTCTATAAATTTTGTTTATCATTTCACTTCTAAGGCACTTCAGAGGGTCATTCATGTATATTAGTAACTAACACAATCCAATAATGTATTTTGGAAATGTGTGTCTTTTTGTGTATTAATTTAAATTTATTAAAATACTGCAAGTACTGACAGTTAACGTCAAGCCACCTTTTCTTGCTCCAAATCAATTGGTAAACATACTAAAAGGAAACAAACAGGGATTCTTTAGTTTGACCTGACTGAATTTCACACACACACACACAAAGATCACGTTATAACAAATAGAAGATATATCATCTCATGCATGTGGCGACAATAACAGAAAGAGGGGAGCAAGTGAAAGATTTCATTTTAATTAGATTGGTTTACAAATTTTTACCGGTCGAAGTGCTCGATCCACATAATTGCCTATCGTGTCCCCAGGCACATTTGTAGTGAAAGCCTCGGACCATAATGGGTAACGTGTTTGGAGAGTACTACGCTTCTTGCACAATAAAGACTCCATTTGTATATTTCGAAGAAGAGTAGGCACTCTGCAGCCGCTTCAAAGGGCTGGCCTTCGTACCTACTAAACGCCCCATTATTGTCCAGCGTCAGTCAAAATTGTGTTGTTTTCTGATTGATCCAGGGGTCCTCGGTGACCGAGTGGATAAGGTAGATCATCTACTATTGATCACGCGGTCTGTCAACACTGAGGTCGCGGAGTCGAGTCTCATGGCGAAAAGGATGTAGTCGATTACATTCTTAATTGATAAGAATTGCCTACTTAAGTTAAGGGGGATTTTCTCCGGCTTCCTCCCCGGATAAAAAATGGACACCATAATACAGCTGAAAAATCGCTGCTAGTGGCGTTAAACATCATTGATCCGTCCCTTATTTCCGTTGCGTGTTTGTGGTAACTTGTTCTGGTCCTAAATATAGCTTAAAATATTGCTAGCTGGACGTTAAGTAAACATTGAATCAATCAACTAGTAAAACTCAGAAAAGACTTTGAATACTGGAGTAGACAGAAATAAACAATATCCCGTTAAGCCGATACATGTAGATGAATGGCAAACAACTGTAATTTAATTTCTCAACTTAAGTGATTATAACCCGCTTATTTACTACGAACACCTGATCACACGGTCCAAAAAGTGTCTGTTTGTGTTTGCACGTTAACGACGTTCCTAACTTGTGTTCGAAGATGCATTTTCGGAGTAACACTTTAAATTATCATCACTAACGATAGTTAAGACGAGAACTTCATTCAATATATGTCCTTGTTATATCCATTGTCATCTGAATGCTGACCAAACGTCTGCTTGCTTCCTATTTACGCTACTAAACACGAAACGATAACGGTTTGTCTTTTGCGGGGAAGATGCAGTTGCAAGGTGTTGTTGTTAACATATAACTGCCGTGCTACAGCAAGAGTGATAACAATATAGAACAATAACTGAACATTTTACAAATTCATGTACGCAGAGACCATAGCTATCAGGGTGCCGTTTCATAAAGCGATCGCTAATTAACGTGCTCGTTATCCCATGCAATTAAAATGAGATAACGTGCACGTTAAGCTAACGATCGCTTTATGAAACGGCACCCTGGTCTCTGATGTAAACATCGCCGCTTGTTTTTCTATTTTATGTTTCTTGACGCGATGTTAGCGTAAATATTGCTTATTGAATACCATGAATATGTGCATTTCCGCAGCTGTTTCGGTGTGGCTAAACATATAACAGTGTAACTGTGGGATATTTGACAGTTTTCGGCTACATTATGGAGGCAAGTATTTGTTGTTATCGGCGATAACTCTTGATCTTGGGACGACTGACCAATACTTGTCGATTTTACAAAATGCATGCACGTAAAGGCCTCATGTTTAATCTAACAGCATTCACTTTCCTTATCATTAATTATGTTTTTTCTGTTTCCTAACAAGATATAGCTTCTAATTAATCTTAGTCATCAAATAAGGCATGAATATGTCTATCTTGGCGGATAAGGTATCACATAAAATTTCCAAGCGAGCAAACCACCGTACTTTCTGGTCTTTTATGGCTGTTTCACAGCGTCCAAGTTTTATTGGAGAGAATGCCGGAATACATGGTAAACAACCCAACCTTAGCTTTGTTCCTTAGTCCTGTATTCTCAACACATCAAAGCGTTCATTTGTAATTGTGATTGTGTTAGGGTGTTCCAGCATTCAATATGTGTATTACATTCTTAAGAACATTTCGGACCATTAATTTTTTTCAACATTTTCTGATATTTTTATCTGTGTATTGCTGGCTGTTACTTTCCAGTTTCAAATAAAAAAACGACAAGACTGACGTATTTGTATTTTATTATTTTTTTTTAAATATTAAATAATAACTATCATTTTAAATGATCACATAAATTACTTCAATAAACTACCAATAAATTTAATTTCATAAGAAATTTGTCATATATTACTTCTCAGACAAATAAAATATCGAGATCAATTAAATAACCACTATCATTATTAGGTTTAGATCCTCTGAAAAGCAGATATTCGTAAATCCCCTTCATTTTCTGTCTATCATATTAAAATATCTACCAAAAGAAATAAAATTTCTCCGAGTTATCTTTCTTTGTCCAACGTCTGAGCAAAGAACATAATATTTGATTATCTTCATAACTATTACCGGGAACACTCATACCCCCGTATACAACACTTCCGGGACATTACAGTTCACTTGAGCCCAACTGTTAAATAGTAACAAAACAGTATATTTAAACTAATGTAATGTTTTCAGACATGTACTTAACAAATTGTCTTGTCCGTATATTGCCTAAATTATTTTCAAGTAAACGAAATGTTTAAATCTAATCTACATACTACTGGGTAAAATCTATATTACTTTAAACGGTTTAATAACTGAGTTTACAAACACAGTGCTTAAATATGCAGACTTTAGTAAAAACTAGATCATTTAATAACCTTTTAATTCATTGTGCCAACCTGGCTCAAATGCAAGCAAGCGTTTGTTTTCATATCTCAAGACCATTCCAATTCTACAATTCGCAAAATCAGAGAACAAAAACAAACAAAACGAAGTAACTTAACACCTATATATCATCTACATTTTTTAATGTGAACACTTATTTACAGAAATCAATTCAAGGATTACCCATTCTTCTAAAATGTGGGTGGGTTTTATAACCTTACTGCTGAATATTGTTCATCAACCGTTTTGCTTTTCTCAGCTCCTGCATCCATGTATTGGAAAAATTAAACAAGATCAACTTAAAGCTTTAGAAGATCAAATAAGTTATTATCAGTGAAGAAAAATCTGTTGTATAACATTAAAGGATAATTTTAATTAAATGAATTAAAAGGATAATTTACTCTAAAAATAAATTAAAGGTCATTTGAATAAAACGGGTTCTGTACCAAGCCGTAGAAACACCTTGCCATGAAGGCCAAGTTTACTTACATGTGTAAAAAGATATGATGTACATTTACAACAAAGACTTACATTTCTTATCTTACACCAAATGTCAAACTTAATTATGAAAGGAAAATATTGATTATATTCCATTACAAAAGGTTTAAAGACAACTTTTACATTCCCTGTTATCACAGTAAAATGTTAATATCACATCAGAAAACACATACTTCTAATGTATCACAAATATCATCAAAACCAATCCCATGATGCTCTTCTACGTCCAGTGTTTTATTAAAGGCTGGGATACATCCTACATATAGTGTGTCTCTTTGGTGAAACCATCAACCTTCAAAGGCTATGTCAGGGATCCATTTATCACCAAGGTAGCGACCTCATACCTGACTAAAGCTATGTCAGGGATCCATTTATCACCAAGGCAGCGACCTCATACCTGACTACATAATTTCACATTTTTTAAATAAAATTGTAGTGATGATGTGAGTCAATAGATTCTGTTGAATATACATTGTACACTTACAGTACAAATTAATGTCCTAATTCCAGGACACTGTTAACTGGTACACTAACAACAGTACCAATTGATGTCTAATTCCAGGACACTGTTAACTGGTACACAAACAGGAGTATTTCACAAGATTTATTTTGTATATATATGTGGAGACAGTTTTAAACAATCAATCTTTCATCAACATATTTTCCCTGTGTACAGACATACAATTTGTTCACTTATTCTGACTAGAATAATATAAAAATATTGCAAGACCAAAAAATCTGTTTCTATGGTAACCAAAAAACACAAATGGTTAAAGAAATTTTCAGTTATTTACCTAGCTGTTATTTTTCAAATGAGAAATGGTAAAGAGAAATTAACAACTGCCTCACCTGGAATCTACAAAATGTGCTTAATACTGATTAATGAAATTCTATCTGTGTAGTCATGATTACTGTTTGTGAGTTAGTGACAGAAAATTAATGTTTACACAATTCTATAATTGAACAGTAATTGCCAATATGTAGACATGTGGCCATGGAAAGTACAGTCTGTATCAAAGTACAGGTAACACAAATTACCTGTAATTACAGGTATAGAGTGTTGATACAACAGAATGAGGCAATGATACCTAACAAACCTCCAATTAACAATTACAGTTTATCTTTGTTTCATAAGGAAAGATAACCAAAATTGGCCAAATATTTAAAATTTGAGAATTCCAGAATTACAAACCATTAAAATAGTGTTGACAATTTATAAAATTGAAATCAGTTGTCAGCCAAATAAGATATGCAAAAAATGTGAATCATTGACTGCAACTTCAGTTTGTTAGAAAGCAGACATTTTTAAGGACCTTTTAATTTCTAGTCCGTGCTTACCAAAAAATGAAAATATATTTTTGTAATTTTTATTTTAATAAACCAAAATAAAATTGGTGTGAGACAAAAATGGGTTCTAGATAACAACAAGACATTTTGCTTTTTATTTCTTTTTCCTTCCAATAAAAATAACTGTACTTATAACCTAACTAGGTCAAGTTTGATTATACTAACTAGGTCAAGTTTGATTATATTAATTTCAACAGTTATCATGTTTTAATTAAAATAAAAGATCAACAGATATTTAATACAGAAGCACATTATATCAGCATGTTTATGTACTTACAAAGCCATTTGAAAGAAAGTGAATATAAACACTGTGTATTCTTTCGAAAGGAAAGGAATGGTAAACCTGAATATACAGATCAATGATTTTCAGTCTTTATAGAAATCAACTATTTTTATGAAAGGTGGGGTGGGTGAGGCAGGGACTCCTTCTGACACAAGTTTAGTTTTTGTGTCCTCCCTGGGAACATGTAGTTTGTTTAGACAGCCTCAGCCTCTTCCTCCAAACACACTAAAACGGTCGGTGCCTATTATCATTACATCCTGCTTAACGAATATGCAAATAGAGTTCTCTCCCCTTTCTATTAATACAAGGTAAATAATGCTGGTAGTGTAATAAACCACTCATTTCTTTGTAATATAAACCTTTTGTACACATCTATATATCTCTATTACTAGCATAAGAACATTTAACACTGACATTATATATTAAATCTAGTCAACAAGCACCTTTATCATGCTAGTCCAATCTCTACTTGTAGTTCGACTATGTCCATCAGACACAACTTTCCGGGTTTCTCGCCACGAATTATTTGGTCAATGTGCGAATTTCTTGGTCGGAATTCTTGTTTATTTATACACTTATCTGATATCAATATATCCAATGCACTATGTGTACCCGTTTTATTTGGATTCTGTTTGGCACGCGAGAATAATGATCCAAAAAACCTCTTTCTAAATTCATGTACATCTTCATCATCGTTTTCCTGATGTAATTCTGCCATTATTGACTGTCTGAGTTCGTTTCCGTTAGTTCTTGGACCGGTGTCCAGTTCTGGCAATTTAATGTGTTCTAACGACGGCTCCTCTACTGTCAAACCTTCTTGAGACATGTCCGGATCTGCAGACATTGACTGAGGACTTGGTGTTAGAGAAGATCTAATGTCGCTCCCTGAATGCTGAAGTTTCTGAAAGGAATTCTCATAAGAGAAGTTGCGTGCGTGGGATCTTTTCTTCGGAAGCCGCTCAGCATACTTATGTACAGTTTTGACATCTGAACATAAAGAATCCGAAGACTCTTCAGTAGCACTTGGATATGTATTTGTTGCTGAAAACGCTTGACTAGATTTCCAATACGATTGACATTTTTCTTCAGTAATACTTCTTTGACTTTCTTCATCACCGGGATAACTTACGAAAGACTTAAATGGATCAGTTGGCCCGCCGTAACCATAAAGGTTGGTATCAGAAGAAGACCTGCATATACTCTGTTTATATTGTTCCAGTTTACGCCTCTTTGGATGACAAAGGCCTGGACTACTTTCAGCCTGTTCTTGTGGTCGTTTTTGAACTTGTCCTCTAATATAATCAACAGAACTAATTGTTTCACAGCGTGGTCGGAATGCATCCTTGCCGTGATCGTTTTTATCAAGTGACAGTATATGTTTAAGTGGACAGGAACAGTTTGTATACTGACAGATCGGTTCCTCCATGTCCATACTGACGACTTTTGGGTTTCTCTCTACTGTAGATTCTCGTTGACTCAGGTCAAGAGGCTGTTCCATTTCCTCCACCACCTCTCTCGTTTGACGAAGGAAGTTTGATAGTGGTCCACTATAAGTAGCACCTAAAATATTTATAATGTTTTTATTAGCACAAAATCATACAATGATATTGGAGTAACGTGTATTGTTTGTTCATATGGTGTTTTACGCTACTTTTAGAAAGTTTGAGAGAGAAAAAATATATATAACGCTTCTTCTACACTGCAATATACAAATAGAGTACATCACTCAAAACAGATGCTCTTTATGTATGTTGTGTGCCCTTCTTGTATTTATATTTGCTTGTATGCTTTCAACCCTTCGGGATATAAATTTGAATTAATAAAGATATTATTCACTAAAAAAAATACGTCAACCAAGAGGTAATGCTACAAGTTGGAAGACAAAGGTTTTTCATGCAGGAATAATAAACGCCTACATCTATAGTGAAAGCTCTCGTACAGTACTTCATTTAAATAATATAGTATACAGAACGACTCTAAGGCTTGGATCGTCCTTTCGTTATACAATGTACTGGATATATAGTATATATATAATAAACTTGACTTGCATATTTCATTTATATACGCATTGTATATCTGTATCGAAAAGACACTCATTTGTCAAAAAGCTACACCCCCCCCTTTTTCTAAACATATTGAATCCCATCATAATTATATTTACCTTTGAAAAAATCTGGCGAATCTTAAGTCTATTTATCTCAACTAAGTTTGACCGATATTTTGACCCCTCAGTAAAATACTGGTATATTAGTTTCAGATTTGAAATCCACAAATATTTTTATCAACAAACTAAATAGTGATATGTAAATTATGGCGGAATTATAACTATAAATTTTAAATTCTCGGGGAATATTCCATAACTGCCATAAGCCATCGATCTTGACTCGCGCGCTTAACCGATAGTTGACCCCGACAATGTTAAGTTAAACAATGAAGTAATAATTTATTCATTGTTAACGATCTACCTCTAAAATTCTCTATGTTTATTTTTTAAATACTCGAAAGTAAATAATAACTTTCTCCACTCGTTAAAGCCAGAACAAATAAAAGAAGTAAGGATGCTATAACAAAGAACGTGTGCATAACTAACATTCAACTGAATAGAAATGTTCAAATATATTAGCGGAGGACAGGTGTAAAAAAAATGAATACACACAATATTTTTTAACAGTTTTGGCATTCAGAAATTAAAAGAAACTACCAGCAAACATTTTTACTGTTATAAATAAATTAATTACCGTTTGTTCTCTCGTCTAATTCCATTAAATATTTATAGTAGTGCAGACACTATATATACTAATCACACATCAAACCTCCCGAACTTCACAAGACCATGTGTTTTTCAGTTATGACGAGATGTTATTGCTTTTATTCATATTAACACACTATTTACTGACTCTTGTGTATCCGCGTGTGTAAAGAAATCGGACAACGACACCTAAGTAGGCGGTGAACTTTGTCTATTGATTTTTGTTTACGGTGTAAGGTTTTAATTCATTTATGCCACTGTATCAAACAAACAACGAAGTATTTATAAGACTAAAGGTTAGGAAGGGGTCATTCTAAGGCTAAGTCTTTTCTTTTTACTTACATGTATCTACGCGATTTTAAAACATTGAGTGCTAAAAGGTTATAATGCACAAACTATTTATAACTGTGCGCATATTTAACGATGTATTGCACTTTCTGCATTAAATTCACATGTTGTCAAACCAAAAAGAACAAATTGGTGCTAAAAGGTTAATACAAAACTATTTATATACACAGGAACACCTAATTTCTTCATTAAACTCCTAATTTCTTCATTAAACTGAATGTTGTCAAAATCAAGAAAGAACGAATCATTAAAGTAAATAAAGCGTCGAACGAAAATTTGTTCCATACCTGTTTATGTGTAGCAAATATTTTGACCAGTGTCGGTGGTTGGGGGGGGGGGTGTAATTATCCAGGAGATGGTTGGGAGGGGTGTAATTATCCAGGAGATGTTTGGGAGGAGTGTAATTATGTGTTGTGTTTCCGATACGATTTCAACTAAAATATTATCTTGAAAGTGAAAAAAAAAATTAAAAGAATAAACCACATTAAAAATAATACTCAAAAAAAAAGAAAAGAAAAGAAAACTAAAACATCATGCAATAATTCCCGATATCAGCCGAACATTAGTATTTAACCAAATTTACAGATCTCAAATAAGAGCTTCTTTATACTGATTTAAGAGTTATTTAAAATTAAGAAAACGGAAAAAAGAACAAAAACTATTTAAAGAAACACGAGTATCTGACCTCCCGTCACTTCTGCATTATCTTTCCTTTTAACCGTAAATAAACTATACTTACCCTTTAACATTTTAATCAAGGTTTATTACACTTTTTAAGACCCCCAACAAACAAAAGGTAAACTTAACTCTTTACTTATTTAAGAACACACTAATTGTGACCTTATCGACCGGACAGTGCTACCATACTGGTGTGAAAAGTTCAGTAGAGCACTCTCGATGACGTCAAGCCTCGTACTGTAAGAGAAGATTATCAATGCCGGCTGCAGAATGAAAATCTCATCTGCTCCGTAAGGATTTCTCTTTGGTAGACAAATAGAAACAGTAAGGATATACAATATGGACATCAATGACTCGATGATGATTACACTTTCGGATTAGTTAATTGACTTGGTCAAAACTTGTGTTTAGAAGCAGAGTATTGCACGCTAAAAATGAGGAACTAGCTTCCTGAATATTGAGTGTAAAATATAACTCGTTATTATGCTACAAAACAGAAATGTTTGATAGTGGTTTAACGCCACTGTATAGCAATACAGGAATAATGAAATATAAACAAACATATAAATTAACATGTAGGTTGTAACTAAAAATAAAGATATACGACAAAAATCTGTAGAGAACGTTCATTCGTTTATGTACGACAGTTAACGCAGTCTCTCAAAACTCTTCTTGTCCAGTCAATATATTTAAAAAATCAAATGAATATGTATGTTTTTCAATTGATTATCAAATAAAGATAATAAAAGGTGATTCCCCGGTCAACTGCGATGACTAACTGGGTTCAAGGACATAAACGCCGAGTTTATATATTTAAACAAACTAAGGCGTTAATTACCCGTTAAATATGTCAGTGAACGGTCATCAATATTATATTTCAATTATGTTTGGTATTTGATTTTACTTAATTTAGTGAGCCATACTATGGCGAGAACAAGACTAGACGTAGACCCAATTCTTTTGTGATCTAAATATTTTACAATTCTCGTTTTCAGTTTCTAATTTTAGGGGTTTTTTTGCTAAACCATAGATGGGCAGCAAAAAAGTCAAAACAGAAAATTAAAACGAATATTGTGTAATATTCGCACCATAAAGACAGAAGAATTCGGTCTATATTGGACCTATGTACCGTTTATTACAAAAGTTAACAAACACATGCTTCAATGCTTAGATCCGTAATTCTACTACATCTCTCTGTCCGATGGATCAATATTTTTTAAATTAGAAATAGGCTGCAAAACAAGAAGTCAACTGCTTAAAAGAATCATAACAGTAGGTTCAATTAAAACATGGTGGGGAGAGGGGTCGAGCACGACAAAAATGTCCTTTATTTGTTTGAAGCTATAATTGCAGTACAGATTCACATAAACATTGATTTCACAAATGTTAATGAATAACCAAATAGTATAAATAATTTGGATTAAATTGATTATTTGTTTGTTTGTTAATTATCGACAATTTCAGCAATTCTTTTAGCTATCATGGCGTCCAGTTTTTATTGGGGAGGAAACCGATGTACCCGGAGAAAACCCCGACCTTCAGTAGAAAAACTGGCAACCTTGTTAATTAAGATTGGAGTCTAGCACACCCTGCCCGCAGTGAGATTTGAACCCGCAATCTCAGTGTTGACAGACCACCAGAGGAAATACGTAAACTACCCGGTCACCAAGGCACCTTTGATTTAATAGAGAAACGGTGTTCAATGAGCATAATAAGAATACATTTTATGTGTAGCGAAGAACTTGTAATTCTACCAATTTTTTTATCATGAACTGTAACTGGTTAACATGATTGTCAACAGTTTCATTTGAAACAAACACCACCATATTTTTTGGAATGAAATACCAATGAAAATATACACAAACATATCAACCCGTTCATCCAAACTTTTTTATTAAAATATTAGTCTGTTTATGTTTCTACCTTGGCTAGACATTAAAACGTTTGATTGTATCAGCTTCCATCCTACAATAAAGGGCGATAATTCATAAACATACTTTAAGGGAACGTTTTGTTAAATGTTAAAGATTTTTACAATATCAAATCAATTATCATTTTAAAGTTGTAACCAAAACTGTGGGAACTAACCGATATATAACCAGCTATATCATCAGATCATTCTAGAAATGAACCAAAATATCTCTAACTATAACATGACAACAGTCCCAGAAGACAAAAGTATAACTTATTTTTTGCACTTGATAACTTGGTGAACGTGTTAACATATACGTACAAAGTGTTCAAGTTATTTGTAGTAAATGCGGTCGTTCATTTAAAAATAATCCGATAAAAATTATTAACATGTTAATTATAACTTAATAATTACAATGTTTATGGCATGGGGCATCCAAGTTGACAAGTTTCCTACAAAACGGAATGTCCTTTACCTATATTTAAATTTTAGGGACTTGGTATTTCTGATATATATATATAATTTGGTAAAAAAATTTCGCGGGACTTTATTTTTGCAGATCGATGATCGCGAAAAAAAAGACTTGTACAGTACATATCGTTCGTTTAAGAAAAACAATCTCAAAACGATGTCGTAAAAATGTCTTCACCGAGACTTTGTGCAAAAGAATTCAATTGTCATAGTTTGTTCTCACGAAATAAATTACACTTTGTGCTAAAAGAAAAAGGCAACAAATGGCGAATTCTTCCCATGTCATTTTTGTAATTTTGGCAACATTAACATTCGGCCTGCCAAACTATATTTGGTTGAGCCACAATGGCGAGTCTCGATCGGACAACAGTGATTCAGAATTGGATGACATTTGTTTTTACCGTGCATTACAACACAGGTAAGATAAGTCCGAGAATTCTCTGCCGTCCAACGCTATTTTTTGTGAGTCCCACTCAAAAAAAAGACGTTTGACGGCAGAGGATTCTAAGCGTTTGACGGCAGAGGATTCTAAGCGTTTGACGGCAGAGGATTCTCGGACTAGGGTAAGATTACAGCCAACAATCTTTTCAGTGTTGTTTCCTTATATAAGTTCCTGGAAAGGACTGGCGGATATAATATGTTATGGAATACACTTATTACTTGTTTGTGATTAACAAAATTACAATAATTATTTAACAAAAAAAAATTAAATTAATTTACCGAGTTTTTTTTAGACTTAAAAATCAAATAACCTATTTATCTTCATTCTATTTATAGTTATTATTTTGTGTTCATATCGATTCATATGATTCTTTTAATTCATTATCAATCATGCAATTCTTTCCTTTTAATGTGTATTAGTACCTTTATCTTGTGCGCCCTAGGTGCCTTGATGTCCCTTTATTCAGATAATGATAAAAATAACGTTTATTCGATTTGTTTCGTCAAATTAAACTTCAAAATTGTAGCTGATTTTCATTACATGCAAGTTCCAGCATACATGTATATACACACTCATGTTAATCTGCATGAACAAGGAGAGCGCATTTTGTAAGACGCCGTTTTACAAGTTATATCTAATTTTCTGATATATTTTTTTTACATTAAATTTTTTCCCAAGGAAGATAATCCAAAATTTTATATCATTTCACTTATATATATTGTTTTCAATTCAAATTTATTGTCAATATAAACATCTAAACAGAGTTTGTGACAAAAATAAATAATTAAACAATATAACCGTAGAAATACACAATTAACATATAAAACATAGTACTTTACATGAACAGTGTATGTATTGGCTTTGCAAGTATTTAATTAAGAGTCCCCATCCTCAATACTAATGATTGTTTTATATAGGAACTTATAACATTAACTTGTTTATAGCTATTTAGATTTAGAAGTATTTTTAATTTTTAAATGTCACTATGCTGTTCGTATTGATCAACATATTCAAAAAATTCTTCCAGTAAAGTTTTATGTCTTGCAATTCAGCAGAAAATGAGCCTCGTCCTCTACCACATTGCAAACAACTCATAGTCTTTGCTCTCTAGGAATTTTTAAATATCTGCCCTTTTCTATGACTAGATTATGGTCACACATTCTGATTTTTGTAAGGACCCTTCTAGATTCAAAATCTTTAAATAAAAGATACAATTCTCTATTTAAATCTTCTTTTATACTCCATCGAGGGATAAGGAGAAAATATTTTTTGTAGTTAATACTTATAAATAAATTCAAACAATAGAATAAACTCAACAATTTTATTTTTGTATCTGGACATTTTTGAAAAAAGAGATCAACACAAAAACTGTTAGTTTCCCGTGGAGTAATATATGGCCTGTCTCCATGACGATCATATTATTTTCCATCCTCTGATAGAAAATATTTTCCAGCCAATGAAAAGTCAGTATTCTCGCAAAATTTATTTATTCTTTTAATAAACTAAAATCATCTACTTACGAAATTAAAATATTTTTTTTACAGTAAAATTAAAACTGAATACAAAATTTAAAGTTTTATTATGTAAACTTATTTCGAAAATAGAAAAAATATATTCAAAATGTAAAAAAAATGATCACTTTTAAGAAATCGAAATAGGAAGATATAAACGAGAAACTAGAATATGTCAGAACTATAATACAAATGTCCTGAATACAAATAGAGACGAATTCCATAAAAATATTAATACTTTCAAACTGGAAAATGATATAAGTAACATACAGTGAAAATATTGTCTTTTTCGAATCACTTGCAGCATGCTGCTCCATTTATATAAAAAGTCACTTATAACGAGGAAAGTGGAACCTGAGATTGCATGATTCACCACAACTGACAATACTTTTTATCTATATCACATATAGTTATTATTCTTTACATAAATGCACTTGAACAGTCTTGTGTATCTGAAGAACGAATGTTAATTGGTAATTGTTTATTTGTATGCTTTCAACCCTTATGGGTATAATTATGCAATATTGAATAAAGATTAGTTTATTTGAAATATATATTGTAATTATTTTGTTATATTGAATAAGAAATAGATACGGAGAAGTAATAAGAAAACGACAAGTCAACGACAGACAAAACACAAAAATAAAAAAAAAAGATATTATGAACCCCACTAAAAAGATTATCTTATATCAAGAAATATATTTCCCTAGATACAAAAAAAATTTGTTTTACAAAGTCACTATCAGCAATTCCAATCTTTATATATAACATTAGATATATGTATAAATATATAGTTTAATTTTGAAAATTGATGCCTGCTTAAAAACATCCTCCATGTGGCCGAAGGAATACAGTTAAGAAAGTGTTGTAGTCCAAGAAAAAGTTTCTTGGAAAAAAAAACATGGCCGTAATTGTGAATTAATCGCCTCAGTTTAAATCCTCAACAATTATCATTATCACAGACTAGGCCCAAATGTAAAGGAGCGTTCATTAATTTTGTCTCATATTTGAAACCAAATCAATTATATTTTTATAATACAGATTTTTAGAAAAAAACGGCGCTTCGTCTATTAGATTCCCCTGCACCGGACGAAGGGTAAAACCCTATGACACTTCCTTCCGTCATTCCACCTAATGTGCCGTTCACAGTCACCGACTTTTAAAATACGGTTAAAAGGATACTGTGACTATTCGCGTAATCTAGTATTCCATATTTTATTTTTAATTCGATATATATTTTTTTTTGTTCCACAAAGCATGCGTGAAATTTAAGCGCTTTTGGTACTTCATTAAACCGGACCTTTGGGCGTATTCTGACAGATCGACCTAAATGTTTGCTTAAGCTCCAGCTAGTAGTTCATCTGCTATATTCAGGACGAGAACATATAACTAAAGCATCAAGAAAAAGGGATGGGCAACCGCCTCCTCCCAAGTCAGTATTTTTGTGTCCACATGTGTCCACCAAACCCTGACAAACTTAGTTAGGAAATTCCCGGCTAGAAGTCACTATTTTGATTGGCTACATCATACATAAATGTAGCTAATCAATAGCTCGCTTTCATTCACGACATGGTTAAGGTATATCTCGATGTCGATTGTAAATAAACCAAACGAATGTGTTGCATAAACCATGTGAAAATCTGTGTATTTTGTACAACAGTGTTAATAGTTTGTTATTAACGCGTTATTTATTAGTTGCGTTACGGTTTCTTCCTACGCAAGAATGAGTAAGAATGACTACTGCCAAACACTTCCTTCTTTCAATCAATTTTATTAGTTGATATTTTTGAAGTTTGACGTCACATGAAAACCCTGACCATTTTTGGCGAGTAAACCGGGAAAAAGTGACTAGCACGGAAAAAGTATGGAGTATTTGGTAAGGACTAACAGTTAAGCCTTTACATTGGTCCTACTCCTTTTTTCGAAATTTAAATAAGAGTTTTCCATTGTGCACAGGGAACGTGGCTCTCTCCGCGACAGTCCACGGCTTTGAGCGAAATTGATAAAAGAATTCAAAAGAATTATTTTCAATTCAACTAATAAAATTATTATACAAAGCTTTAGTTTGGATTAATTAGTAGTAAATAGTAAATATTACTGAACTTTGGGCCTTATACATGTATTTGTATTATCTTTTTTGAAATACATGTCTGATTTAAAATTTCGTATATTCATTCGTATAATTTTTTAAATTTAAATTTATTTAGGTTACACGTAACACAGATATGAACCATTCAGAAATATACTTGTGTAGAATTAACTTGAATAATTATCTTTTTTGGGGTATATAAAAATATATATACCGGTTACCTTAAAATTGAGAGATTTCAACGAAATTAAGACTGACAGTAAACCTGGATTTATTATTTCCATAAATGGGAATTTTGCAGTCTAACCTCTCTCGAGAAAAATGTTTTTCGTTACACAATAATTTCTCTATATATGATGGAACCCAGACGCGTACTTGTATGGTAGCGTTTTTAATGATTTTTCTGAATAATTAAAGACATATTTCTTCTTACTCATTTTCTAAAAGCATCGCAGCTATTCCGAGAATTTAAATTAAAAACACGACAAAGCTTCTTGTTTTGTTAAAATGATTGACACGTTCTACATGGCATGTTTTTAGCAATGTTATTTTGTCTCACGTGTTCGGTGGTGTTATCTCTGATAATTACATAATCCCGACTGACCTGACTCTATCATGTGTTCATATTTACAAATAAAGTAATGAAACGCTGATTTTCATTTCAATCATTCATCTTTTTCTGCGGTACATGCAGATACAACTTTACATACGTAATCAGACAAACAAACAGACATACCTTCATAGTAAGAATTTTGGTACACCGTCGGGTGTACAGTAAAAATCCTGTGCCCCAACATTCTCTGTCTGAAGATACAGTGGGGACCATTGAGTTCATACATCTCTCAAAGATTCAATTCAACTGGATTTTTGTATCGATTTTATCCACATGTGACAATGAAAGAATCGACGTTGTGTAGAAAACGGATTTTTATAAGGTTAATGTTATGCATATTCTTAAAGGTTGTCACTGCCTAGTGCAGTTAGGTTGAGGGGTCTAGAGGATACCGAACGGATACGACACAATTTAAATTGCAAACGTTTGAAAGGTTGTACATATTAATAGAAACTGTATAAGATATTGTAAACATATTCAATTGTCACAGTTTTGATAATGTTTGTCTTTTTGTAACTTGAATGTTAATAACTCGATAAATAAATAAATAAATAAATAAAGTTGAAAACACTCGAGTGGGCGAGTACAAAAGGGACTGGATCATTCCATTATGAAAGTACATGTAAATATACTCAGTAATACACAGGCAATGTAATTATTATAAGGGTTAACAGAACGGACTTTGTTAATTATTGCCGGTGTATTGTGAAATAAATCTGGTTTGACCTTAGTCCGAGAATCCTCTGCCGTCCAACGCTTTTTTTTCTTTTTTTTTGCGGGTCCCACTTTTGGGTAAACATTCACCGCCTGAACTGTCGTTACCAATTGCCACACTCAACATCGCTTGTCGTTCGACAGCTGTTCAATGCACAAAACCAACATGTAAAATATGTCCGGATTAATCTGGTTTAATAGACATAATAAGTTGTAATCTGAAAAAACAGGCATGGACAATCTTCAACAAAAGCTTGGCATCCTATTGGAGGGGAAAATATATAAAAGCGAGAGCATTAACTAAGGATGCTCAACGCACACACGAAAAGCAGCAGAACTGTAATTAAGATATCTTTGTATTATACAATAACGAGTCCAGTTTGACGACACAAAATTGTTGTTAGTCTGATTAAATATATATAATCAGGGGAAACCCTGTTCAAATTGATATAGAAAAGGTTTCTGTGTCTGGGACTATACTGGGAGGGTTCCCAGTGCTCGATCAACAAAGCTGCCAAGCGCGTGCGTTCCTGGTTGGGGGGGGGGGGGGGGGGGGAGAGAGCCGATAAGGGACTTGCCAGGTCATAATACGGAAAAGCTGACCGCGAACGGCATTGGTTACGTGTTTAGAGAGTGCCACGCTCCTTCCATGATCAACACCCATTTTGTATATATTTCGTTAGACTCAGTTGTTGTCATTACAAAAGTTACTTTTCAATGGTCAGTCGATATTTTTGTTCCCGTCTGTACATCCCTGTGTCGAACTGTATTAAGTGTTTGGGGTAAGTGCTTCCATTACGCTTCTTCACCAATAGAAATCATTAATATAAACAATTATAGGCGCGAGACCAATACAGTTCATTCATATTTGAAGGAAGCATTGTATTCTGCATCAAACATAAACACCAGATCACTACCCTCAGAGATTAAAAACGAAAAATGCGTACACCAAAAACACTGACGTACATAATTTATTATGCATTAATATAAATATGCTGTCTCACAGCACTACATAGGTGATTTAGGTTTGAACTTGAACAATGCAGGTCGTGTACTTTACTATCGATTGACATACATAGAAAATTGGAAAGTATATCAAGGCTGGAAAGGATTGTAAATGACAAGTTGAAAATGAGGGCGATCGATTCAAGTCATCCAGCGAACTATTTTTTTTTCTTTTTTTATTCGAAATTGAATAATGATGAATGAAATTATAAGCCGATTTTCGTGTATATATACAAAAATGTTTTACCAATATCGATATTTCTCCAAACCAAATGCAATATCCAGGTGACAAATGGGTGAGGTAACGGGGCAATTGTTTCATGCGTTGTCTTATCTTTACTTAACATACAGCGAGAAATATTGCAGCTGTATTCAGAACAAACAACCAATCGACGGGGGAAAGGGTGAAAAAACTGAAACAAAAATAAATGCCAGTAGAAAAGAATAACGTAATGAGTAGGGACGGATAATTCAGCCTATTGTAGATCCTACTAAGTATTTTGCGCAAAAGAGTGCGGCATCATCCAATACGTTAACCACTCCTTGAGGATTTTCTAACTGACAACACCCCTAACAAGGGGGACTCCCATATCCGCAAACTTGGGACGCGCTGAGTAGCTCTGTGGGTTGGAACCTTTTCCTAGAACTTGGAAGGACAATTGAGATTATGAAAGAAACTGCTTAAACACTAGATGCTAGCAAACATTTGGACGTTTGGTGTGGCAGCATTTATAATACTCTAAAAATTTTATCTTTTATTTCAGATGCACACATATAATACATTCATATTTATGCCCTGTATATGTTTACTCCTTTCATTCATTTTATTAATTACAAAGTCAGTATTGTACACCTAATTACATGTTTTATATGTCATTGCCCCTTGTGGGACCTTAATTGGACCAATATGGAATTTAGAACTTAGATTTACATTTTTACTGCTATTCATGAAATGTTTAACGTTTTGAATGCCCACACAAGATTTTTGGATTTAAGTCATGTTTTTGCAGTGGTAAAGCTTAAAAAAAGTGCGGGAGATAAAACAAGCAAAATACGTAAATGAAAGGATGGAAACAAAAAAAGCAGTGATTGACAGTAATGTGCGTCACGACGAAGCATCTGTTTTAATTTATTGCAAAATTCATTTTTTAATAATCTTTTGTACCTGAAAAACTCGTGCTGATGTGGATTTATTTAAATTAGTTAAATATTGATCCGGTATACGTTCATGTTTTAAATATTTTTGTTATTTTGTCGAGTTTTTGTGTTTTGTGTGCATTACCCGTTTGCTTTCACAAATCATTAAAATGTTCATAAAAAAACAATAAAGATTGTTTAGGCGGTCTAGGTGACCTTACGTAATGCCCTATATTGTGAAATTATAATACAGTGTTTGGTAACTCGTTTAAATAATATTTCGAACATTAAAATCTTGATATTTTGTTAAGTGGGCATACACTTTTCAATTTTTTATTTCAATTATGAAACAAAAACGACTTCTTCGATACTACCACTCTCGTACTCATAATAACCCCCTTTGTCGGTTGCAAGGTTGTCCCCGAAAAGACTGATACTAGTAAACGTGATAATATAGGTAAGATGTATTTCTCTAACCAAAAATTCAAAGGTACTTGTATGCGACCTAAAGTAAATTAGTATGTTGTCTGTTTTTAGTGTTGCCCAGCTAGCTAGAGATTTACTTATGTTCAGTGATGTGTAAATAATGGGGTTGCGAGTTAGGATGTGCACCTCCAAACTGAAAATTTTTCAGGTTTCCAGTCAAAGGCGGGGGCTTTCACCGGGTACTCTTATTGCTTTTTTACAAAATAAAATAAAATAAAATAATAATAATAATAATAATAATAATAATAATAATAATAATAATAATAATATTTATAAAATATACAAATAAAACTGGACGCCACGATGTAAATAATTTTGGCTGAAATTGTAAAAAAAACATTTTCCAAAAAACAATAATAACATGTTATTTGGCATTATTTACTGTTAAACTTCTTTAAAAAATAATTTTCCATTCTAAATTAATATTATAGTCTAAATCTGAGTAATTTAAATCTGTTCTGTTGGGATTGACAATTCTTCGTTGGTCAAGTTAACTTCCATGTCATTTAGTCTGTCTGTATATGTTGACATTATAAACATCAACGCATTATTGATGACATTTGACAATAATTACTTTAATGGGCACTTTACCGGTTTTTGTAACTGACTAAAAGTTTATTACAAATTAATAGATCTGTAGAAAAAAGGAGTTGGGAATATATATATACTTAGTGAATAATTCTACACAATTTTAAACCTTGTAATACGTCGATGGCAAGTTGTATTCAGCGACGCTTAAAAAGGTAATCTCTCAAAAATGGCCACAGAGCAAAAATATTTCCTTATCCTAACGATCTATTGCGTTGCATCAACGTATATGATAAAGGACAACATTCTTAAATTAAATCGGTTAGATATGCCTTATCTCAACAATAAGTCGTACAATAACATTAATTGTAACTGGTTAAAACATTCTAATCTCGTGCTGACGATGCATACCGACCAACCTGCTGATCCAGATTCCGACGAACTCAAAACAGAAACCCAAAACAGAAAGTGATGAACCCAAACCCAATAAAAGCAATTGGTGCACTCTGGTGTTTGGGGATAGCAGCAAACAGTGCCACCCGTCGAAATACTAATGGTAATGTACCAAGAAAAGTTTAACACGGTTGGGCATTATATTGCTTAGTTACATAGTCTCAAAATGTTAGACTTTAATAGAAAATAAAACCGCATATATTTATCATTTATGTAGGTTTGCCTCACTTACTGTCATTGCCCAAGCATAAATATTGTTAAATGTCATTCCACTTGCACCAATAAACGTATTGGTGCAAAATATGTTGCATACCTTTCAAGTCTCACGCTTTGCGAGTTAGAATCACGCTTTGAAGTATGAAATCACGCTCACCACGGTAAATCTCGCGCTTATTTTATAATAAATTATTTTAAAAATCGAATACTGTCAAGTTTATGTTTAAAACCGGAATGCAATTCATTTTGTTGGTATCATTTAACCTTATTCGGTATATAACTGTGAATGTTTGTTAGTATATCTGCATGTCTACCAAGTCCATCTTTTCATGTTGCATATTCACAGAAAAACATGCAAATTCTTCAATCTTTTCTACACTTTATTATGGCCTTTTTCACATAAGTTAAATCTGTCCAAAATACGGTCAGACTGCAGAATTTTGCTTCTCTGGAAAAAAATTTGGGGGTGTCCGTCTCCCCCCCCCCCCTACTTACTATTGCCACTAGAACCCACTGACAGGTATAATGGGGTGTAAACAATATTCACCATGTTTGTATTGTGAACGTAGGCGTGGAGCACTGCAGAATAGTTCGCAACTGTCGCAAATATGTTTACATAGTATACCCAGCCGTCAATAATTTTTTTCCAAAATCATTAGAATAAACAATTCTCATGGAAATTACTATACAACACAAAATACCCGATTTTAAATGTAGTAAATTTACATACTTATATAGATCTCATAAGGGAAGTTCTTAATCCTAAAAATCCCACTTTTATAAAATCAATCTGTAAGTACATAAAAGAAGCTAATGTTATCAGAAAAGAAAATTAAAGTAGAGTGGGTATTACTCAAGTACTGTCAATGACTGTTAATTATTAATATTCACATAATATCATATTATGTATTTATGTATATATTTATGCCTTGTTAAAAACATTATCTAGTCACTTTGTCTTTTGTATTTTGTAAATTAGTCTTGTGTTTATTAATGTGTTTGTTAATATGATGCACGCCTAAATCTGGCTTATCATTAATAAAGTATTTGAATTTGAATTTGATATTACTATTAGGAAACATATGGGGGCAAAAATGTGCAAATTTTGTTTAAAAAACCTAAATATTTCAATCTTAGCGCAACTGCTGATACATTAAACAATTCAATATTTATATCAGCAAGAAATGATCCGTGTACATATTTGAGTTTTTAAGTTCACTGACTTCACTGGCAGTAACTGACATGACGCATTTAAGTGAGGCAAATTATCAATAAAATAAACGAACAATCTTCTCAAAATATAAAGATACAAATGTCTTACCTTAGCTAAGCAATAAAAGGTGTTTCTTCTAAGTTTTTGTCCAGATTTATCATTAAATTGAAGAATGACCCGTATTTGACATACAATGGTATATTTAGTTGTAGAACGCATGCGCACTGAAGTTATTTAAAGTTAGGTCAACGTCCGTTCATTGTAAACCATTTAGTAGTGCAACGACCGTTTTGATTATGTTACGCGACCTAATTCTATAAATAGAGTAGAGTACTAATTTCAATTAAGACAATATTTATTGAATGATAATCTTTTAGACGAATCATAATAATTTTGAACTCATCTGCATTAATATATTATTTACATCTAGGACTAGTATATATGCTCCTGTTTACATGTATTTTCTAAATGGATCAAATGTGACGTCAACCCGTGAATCAATAAGTATTTAATATATTACCCAAGTCTCTATTTACATAAGAAATACAGAAATACACGAGAAAAGGAGAAAAAAAGGAAAATGTTGAGTTTGACCTTTCTCTTTGTAGAAATACACTCAGATCAGTAAGTACATACAGGAACACATAAATCCAGTTATACCGGTCCCAGGTGCATATTATTAAAACGGTTAATCTTGGGGTTAATCGTCATCAATAATTTATCCAAGGTAACACGCTGGTAGTTTTGGATCAGCGTTTTAGTGAATATTCTGAGATTGCATTATTGTTGATATTCTATGATATCATTTTTGAAATTTTTTATTAAAATAATACTGTATTTGTTTTGGGCTTCATAATTTACAGCTGTACATTCTACTATTTGGAGCAGTGATTTCCATCGATCTATTCATTGAAAACAAATTTAATATCAGAGAAGATTTAAAAAAGGAAAAAAGAACGGAGACTTTTCATTTCCAAATGCGTTTCTGTCAGAGCTAAAGATAAAATTTTCTTCATTGAGTTTTTCACCCATCTGATGATTTATTTTATTGGGTATTTTTTTATATATCACTTTTATCATTTTTTTAACCGACTCAAAAATAAGTGTTAAGTGGGTTTTACACCCATCTACAATTTATTGAAATGGGTTTTTATGATATTGTATTGGTTGACTTAAGAGGATATCAGGGAAGCCTTTTTTCTTCCACGTCTATTCATGGTGCCACAACAAAATACTAGACTGGTTCTAACAATAAATAAAATTTTGGAAGAAGTATATTCATCAGGGAACGTGCATCTCTTCTTGTGAAATAAATCTTTATACATGGAGCACCGTATGCTGCATGAAATATACATTACATTCGGAATACCTCGGTTGTAACATTGCAAAATAATGGGAATCGTAACTACGCAACTTTGTGTATTTACTAGTATTTGAATGAATTAAGACAATCACTGAGCAATTTTATGCACTCAGTGAGCGAATTAAGCATGTTTCTAAAAATTAATTGGGTTTTAGGCCTTTGAAATTGCGTTTTGCAACGCAAAGCTATAAGAAATAATTGGGTTTTATGAAAATTTAATTGCGTAATAACGCACATTCTCAGCTTATCTGGAGCTCTGTCTGTAATGAAACATGTGTTTCCAGCAATCTTGGCAAGATGCAGACAATTTTAATCAGCATTAACTGCTCGTAGACTTATTTTTTCTGCGGAAAACATATTTCAACGCTTTTAGGCCCAATTATCTGCAATGTTTTTCCATATGCTCCCCTAACAGGAGCTGTTTGCGCAATCTAATTAAAATTAGATCTTTCATTTACTCCCAAATTTTTGCAGTCTAATTAAAATTAGCCCATGCGTGTTTACTATTTACGTTGTGTCGCAACACAACGTAAATAGTAAACACGCATGGGCTATTTTAATTAGACTGAAATTTTGCTATGTCGATGCGTCTACAGCGACACTGCAAAAATGGGAGGGGAACAAGTGAAAGATTTAATTTTAAAAAGATTGCTGTTTACTTTACATCTAAACCGCCTTACGCCCGAAAACAGTTATAACAAGTCAAAATTTAAATCATTTAATTGGAAAAAAAGACCTTATGCGGCTGAAATGACCTAAAATTATCGTTTTTTCACGCTCTTAGAAATATCATAGCAAGAATTATATATTTTCAGTCAATTAAACCTTTAAAGTATTACATTTAGTAGCTCTTATTGTCTAATTGCAAAACAAGCACACACACATTTGAGTATATTAAAGTCAAAAAGGTTACCCCCCGCCCCGGCACACTCATTGCTTAAAAATAATTATACTATCTTAATTTGTCATATAAACGGATGTTTGTGACAAAAACACACAAAAAAAAACCAAATACATAATACTGACCAAAGAAAAAGAACAATATGAAAGTTAATCCTCTTTTGCCCCCAGTTCAAATGACTGTTTTAAAAAGGAGCCAATTAATTTCACATGTTTCATAGACACTCATTAATCAAAAGAATTTTAAATCACACTGATCATCTAATTCGTTAATACTTTCACCATTCTCATTACGTCTTATTGTACACATATAACAAACATAAAGAAATCGTACCGCAGCATACATAATCAGATGACCCATCAAATCCATCAAATTATCGTGTTATTACTATTACCAGTGCTATTGGTAAACTTTTTAATAATATTCTTAATACAAGATTGGAAAAGTTTCTAAAAAAAATAATTTAATCAACCCATCACAGATTGGATTTACAAAAAATGCCGGTTCAGCAACTCTTTTGTTGCTTTATAGACTTTAATAAGGCTTTCGACAGTGTAGTTCACACTGGCTTAAAATTAAAGCTTATCGACATGAATGTAGGAACAAAATTCTACAATATAATATGTGCTATGTATAAAAACAGTAAAGCTTGTGTTAAAATTGATTAACTCTTTAACTGAAAACTTTTTTATCAAACTGGGGGTTCGACAAGGTGACAATTTAAGCCCCGCCTTGTTTACAATATTTATCAATGACTTTCCATGCTACCTTCAGGCCTGTTCAGATACAGTCAGTTTACACAGTGAAAAACTAAACTGCTTAATGTATGCAGATGATATTGTAATATTCTCTGACTCCTCACAGGGATTACAAGATTAGGCTAAATATGTTAGAAAATTTTTGTAATGACTGGTGTATAAAGGTCAACATTAAAAAGACTAAAGTATTAATTTTTAATAAAGCTGGCAGAAAAATTTCTGAAAAATTTACTTTACAAAATAATCTCTTAGAATGTGTCTCCTGTTATAGATATTTAGGAGTGTATTTCACAGCAACAGGATCATTTCATCAAATGAGGACTGAACTCTATAATAAATCCTTAAAGGCTTATCATAAATTAAGAAGTGACTTTTTAAGTTTAAGCCCAAGTCTTCGTACCTGTGTACGTATTTTTGACCATACTTTAAAACCTATCTTGTTGTATAACTCAGAAATTTGGGGAAGTTATTGTGCATCTAACTCAAAATTGCGAACATCCTTTGATTTAGATAAAATATTTAATAACATACCATGTGAAAAATTACATCTTAAATTTTGTAAATGTATTTTGGGAGTTCATAAGAAAAGTGTAAATTTTGCTGTCTTATCTGAACTTGGAAGGTTTCCTTTATATAATGACATCATAAAATCAATCATTAATTATTGGTAAAGACTAGAAAATCTCTCATCTGATTTTTCATTATTAAAAGATGCATATCTCTCTAGTACAAATTTTGACAATATTAATATATTTACCTGGTATACTTTTGTGATAAAGCTATTAAATTACTTGGGTATAAATAGAGATTCAAGTAATTACAGCAGATATAAATTTAAAAAGATGCTTGAAAAATTACTAAGGGAAAAGCTTTTAGACAATTGGTATAATTACAGACATTCTAAACTTGACGGAAAACTATGTACCTATTTCAAAATCAAGGATCATTTTGGATTCGAAAATTTTTTATCGAAAATAAACAATTCGGATCAAAGAAAAGCTCTTTGCAGATTTCGCATATCAGCCCATAGATTACAAATTGAAATAGGGCGTTTCTCTAATACACCTAGGTCTGTGAGAACTTGTAAAAATTCTTTTTCTGAGGAAATTGAAGATGAAACACATTTTTTATGTGTGTGTACAAAGTTCAGTACAAAAAGAAATATTTTATTTAATCTTGTTGCCAAAAAGTATGCCAGGTTTTCTAGTTTGTCGAATGAATCCAAATTGATTTTTTTACCTAGTAACGAGGACACTGACATTCTAGCAGCCACTGCCAGATTTATATTAGATAAAGATATTGTAAACTAAAAATTTACAGTGATGTTTAGATTTTCAATATGATATTAATATGAACATTAATAATCCAGTAAATTGTCTCATCATGTTGTCTTATAATTAAGTGTATCTATCAATTACTCTTTTCCTCTTTTTTGTACAGCTCTCATTGCTCCCAGTGGGCTCCTGATTTGGAAATAAAAGATATGATTGATGTTAGATGTTATATACTTTATTTTTGTATCATACTAAATACTGCACAAGTTTTTCTAAATTGTGTCTTGTCCTTTGCATGTTTCAAATAAACTAGTTATGTTTAACGAAACTTTATTATTTTCTATCAATAATTTATATTTTGTACTTTTGCTATTTGCAGAACCCAAACATCCAATTAAACATCTCCGTGACCCAAACATCCAATTAAACATCTCCGTGACCCAAACATCCAATTAAACATCTCCGTGAAATCGCTTACGGTAAACAAAAAATAAGTGCATTAACTGTAAACAAATAATAAGACTTTTCTCTCATTCTCTATAGCCTAGTTTGACTTTAGTCTCTTCTCTGCGTGGTCCAGATGTGTGTAGAAATGTGAAATAACAAATTAACTCCATTCCATATCTGACTTGGCCAGTGTACCATAATGAAAATGACGCACAATGACATGTCTTGCAACAAGAGCGGGTCCGGTTGTTTCTGAGAGGAAGATACTAATGCATTTTCTTGTTATAAAGAGAACATCCCTAAGTGTCCTAGCTAAATTTATACTAAATTGTATTCGGAAAAATAGATCAACGAAAACATTCGTGTAGCAATATTCCAAAAAGAGCGTAAAGACGACAATAATATTAAACTTAGATTTTAGGTACATGCAGGTATAACGATAATTTTCTTGTTTCTGGTATAAAGCCCCGTTTACAAGATTAAAGTTTTCCATCAAAACTTTGATCGTGTAAACGGGACTTAGCGCTAACACCACTTTAAAACCAAAGTTGGCCGCAGAAACTCCGGAACATGCTAAAATAGAGAATTTTAAAATGTAAAGGGTAAACAGTTATCACGAACTCGTTCTTGTCATTAACATAATTATTTATTGTTTTAGTCCTTATGGTATATATATAATATTATACCCGCATATTTCTGTGACTATCTGAGTTTAATCCAGGAGTTTTTATAATTCCTTACCTATGTAAACTGTGCCTAACAGTATCCAATCAGCGTCGAGTTTAAAATGTTCGCTGTTACTCGATTGGATAAAAGAGTCCATTCATGATATTGATGTTTACCTTTGTATACTATATATAACCATTCCTACGTAAATCTTTTTGTTAATTTTATATTTGGTAACTCAAGCAAAGCGCGCTCGTGGCTTTAAATGTTTTTTTATTCTAAACTTTTGTCGGAACTACAGAAAATCTTACGAGACTTTCTGATATATATATATAAGTCTAGAGAATTATGCAACGGTACAAATATACAGATGTTTCTACTATAAAATAATTATATCAATAAATATGACAAAATTTTCGACCAACTGATGGCCTTCTTATATATATATAGCTCATTTTCACAAATTCGACGAGGTAACATATTTTATTTTCGCATTCAGTAGAGCAGAAAGATCAAGAAGTCACGTGATAAAACCACTCTGGTATGGTTCAGTAGAGCAGAAGGATCCAGAAGTCACGTGATAAATCCACTCTGGTATTGTTCAGTAGAGCAGAAGGATCAAGAAATCACGTAATAAAATCACTCTGGTATTGTTCAGTAGAGCAGAAGGATCAAGAAGTCACGTGATAAAATCACTCTGGTATTGTTCAGTAGAGCAGAAGGATCAAGAAGTCACGATATAAAATCACTCTGGTATTGTTCAGTTGAGAAGAAGGATCAAGAAGTCACGTGATAAAACCACACTGGTATTGTTCAGTAGATCATAAGGATCAAGAAGTCACGTGATAAAATCACACTGGTATTGTTCAGTAGATCATAAGGATCAAGAAGTCACGTGATAAAACCACTCTGGTGTTGTTTATTTAATTTCTTCTTGCTTATGTATTATCACTCGAAATTTGCTTTTTTATTTAAATTTTTATCGCGACCGATTTATTTTTATTATCGGGTGGCTACTTTCGGAAGAACATGGACCCACCCCGGTTTTAGAGGTTTTTGTGCATCTATTGTGTGTGTTGTATTTCTGATTTTGTTATTACATCTGTCATTTGTATGCCCATGTTTTCAGTGTCCGTGAGCTTATACCTGACCTCTAACATCTTCTAAAATTGTTTATCGAAGTGTTTTTCTTTCTTATAATGCATGTACTTATTCGGAAACATTGCTGTAGTTTGTATTTGGTAGTTGGTTCTTGAGTTTGTCAGTTTCTTGAACTTTGATTTGTGGATTGTCTTTTTTGAGAGTTTCCACGCATGGTGTTATTACATTCATTTGAGGGAAGCTGTAAATATACTTTACTGTAATATTTAAATATTGTTTCTGTGTATATATAATAACCTCAATAAATATGAAAAACGGTTTCAACCATATATATATTTAACGTGCTGGTAGCAGATACACGACAAAGTCCACATATCAGGATCATTTCCTTTTGTATTTTCGCATCTGGACAACTACAGAAACCGAAGCCTTTGTCAACACTGACGCGCTCAGAGGATGGATGTAAATACAAAGGTACGAAGAATGAATTGCATACTGGGACAGAACACATCATCAGTAGCCCTCCAATTGGAACAATTCGGAGGCAAGATGTCATAGAGCTGATTGATAACCAAATTCCAAAAGTAGGCACAGTTAGGCCTGCTTTAAAGGTAATCTACACATAGGGAACAGTACGCATACTGGATCTTAAATGAAATGGAGCTTGCGCGAACGCTGAGTTAAAATATTCATATTGCCCCAAAAATTAATGTAGAAACTGATAGAATTGACGGAGGTTTTTGGTCTGGGTGGCATATATTTCGCATACATTTCCACTGTATAATAATCTAATAAATTATCCAAAATCTCATTTACATAATAGTTTTATACATTTTATTGACCATTAAAGATCTGTCCACGTGTCATTGACCACTGGTCGTAAGGTGAATATTTATACAAGATATCTGAAACTTGAAACTTGAAACTTTATTATTTGCTTAAACGCCTGTTTCTACAAATGTATTCAATGGCGTTGTACAATTCAATTCTAAAAAGTATACAAATAATTATAAAAAATATATGCCTATATACACACAAATAGACTGCTCATAGAACAATGATTGCTGTTTAAATACTTTCAAAATAAAGCAAAGTAATCTTCAAAGTAAAATGATTTCAATTTGCGTTTGAAGATATCAACAGATTTACAAGTTCTTAAAGTAACTGGTAGCTCATTCCAAAGTTTAGGCCCAATTGTACTGAAGCTTCTGTCAGAGAAAGATTTTTTTTTATTAAAAGGAATGACAAAACATCCTCCAGACGATTCTGAGGATCTTAATGTACGTTTAGGAACCTGATGAGATAAAAGATCAGTTAAATAAGATGGTGCATTCCCTACCGAACAGTTGTACATATATATAAGTATCTTAAAGTTTATTCTCGCTTTTACAGGAAGCCAATGCAAATCGAATAATGCCTGTTTTGAACTATCATACTTTGAGCGATTTAACACAAGCTTGGCACACATGTTCTGTATACGCTGAAGTTTCATTAGTTCTTTTTTAGCAATGCCATACAAAATTATGTTACAATAGTCTAAATGGGAAATGACTAAGGATAATAACAGGGTCTCTGTAGCCTCTTTTGACAAATATTTTCTGATACTCTTAATTTTAAAATAATAAAGCATGGCTGTTTTACACTTTCGTTTAACATGTTCCTTAAAATTCAGAGACTTGTCTAAAAAAGCCCCAAGATATCGTATACAATTTGTTGACTTGATAACCTCATTACATATTGTTATTTCTTTAGTACTACACTTGTTTAGTTGTAATCGACTACCAAAAAGGATAAATTCAGTTTTTGAATTGTTCATTTTTAACTTATTGTTGTTCATCCACTTGTTAATTTCGATAGCGCAGTTCTGCAGATCGTCAATGGCACAAGCTTCTTCTGTTGGTGTCGGTTTAAATCGTGTATTGGCTGTATGATCGTCGGCAAATCCATACACAGTTATAGAAGGGGGCACGATATCAAATATAGTTCCCGCATATGCCAGGTACAACCAAGGACCCAGACAGCTGCCCTGTGGCACACTACAGTCAAGCGTCCGTTCGGAGGATACAGACGAGTAAACACTTACACGACAGCTGCGGGGGCGCAGATACGAATCTACCCATGCTAGTGCGGATCCACAGACGCCATACTGGTTCTCAAGCACATCGAGAAGAATATCGTGGTCAACCGTGTCAAAGGCGGCACTAAGGTCTATCGCGATCAATGCAGTGACTTCCTGCTGTTCCATTCCGTCTAGAATGTCGTTGACGAGTCGGAGAAGAGCAGACTCGCAAGAATGAAACTGGCGATATGCTGACTGATTTTTCGGAAGAAGATTGTTGGCACTCACGTGTTTGTTGAGTCGATACAATGCGGATTTTTCTATCAGCTTTGACAAAAATGATAAATTACTAACTGGACGATAGTTGGAAAACGTAAGTTCAAGTCCAGCTTTTTTCAACAGCGGTCTGACAATTGCCTGTTTCCACTTCAAAGGAAAAATACCTTGAGTCAAAGAAAGGTTAACAAGCTCGGTAATTGTTGGCAAGAGTTCGTTTAGAAATAACTTAAGCACTTTTGTAGGCAAGATGTCAAGTTCACAAGTTTTACATTGCAGCTGATTAATCAGAGCTTTTACTTCATGTTGTGAAAGACTGTTAAAGGAACTAAACTCTTGCACGTCTTTAGAAAGCGGCTTATAACTATCGAAATCTTTAAGAGAATCGCGTATTCGTTTGATCTTGTCCATGAAATGATCTGCAAACTTGTCGGCGAGAATATTTTCGTCTTCTGCTGGCGGCATGGGGTTTTCTGATGTACTTCCGGTAAGTTCTTTCACAAGCTTATAGAGTTTTTTAGAGTCACCTTTGAAATCTATTATCTTTTGACTAAGGACGCATTGCTTTTCGTTCTGAAGCTCGCGATGGTATGTGTTTAGCGCAGTTTTATAGTTTTCATGATCGCACGGCTGTCGATGTTTTCGCCAGAGTCTCTCAAAACGCCGCATCGCTCGTTTCAAACATAATATGTCATTGCTGAACCAAGGCTTCGACGCTCTACATATTTGGGTCTTTTCCATTAAAGGCGCATGTGTATCAAGAAGCGTTTCAATCTTATGTTCAAGCTGGTCAACAAATGTATCAACGGAATCGGAGTTTATCACCATTAGATTGAGGTCGGCAGCAAATTCATCGTGATTCATGTCTTTAAAGTTCCGAAAAGAAATTGTTTTGCTAACAATGTTCTCCTTCTTGACCCTCGTTACCACTTTAACAGCGCAGTGATCTGACAAGAACGGGCCCGGTTCACAGGACAATAAATCAACCCCATTCGTGAATTCGGTGATCACTAAATCAAGACTGTGACCGTGTACGTGTGTAGGAAAGTCTACGTGTTGTTGTAACCCGATGGCAGTTAAAGAGTTATTGAGTTATCTGTAAATGTTCTTAAGCATATTAGAGAAAGTGCTAATATTTCATATATTTTAAGTGCCCCTTATGCATGGCATGTAATTTTGTATATAAATTAAGTATATAATGAAAACTATTTCCCATTACTTCTTAAGGAAAACGAAAGTACCGCAGACTTAATTTAACAACAATTTGAAATGGTTACTTTTAACTTTGCTGTACTTACTAACTCACAACTTAGTATCTGGGTTGGAGCGTCATTGATGAGTTTTGTTTAGAAAATAATGCGCATCTGGTATAACTATGGTATCTTTAATTAACGAAATTTTATTCTACCGCAGAACAACTTTCATCCAAATAGTAGATAGCATTTTATTTTGCAAGGACGCAGGAAGATTTTGAGGGAGAAATTGACATATACGGTAGTAACATACTAAAAGTTCGTCCACACTCGAATTTTTGCGATTTTCTTTCATGTAGCAATGTAAACAATAAATCCCAAGCAAAGTGTACTGTTAAATTATCTTACATTTATTTTAAGAAATGATTCTACGGGTGTTTCAACAAATAAAGTGATACATTTTTATGACATTCATATCGCTGAAATTTGAGTACACTACCATATAATATTTAGGATGCATACGAAAAATAGAAAAGGAAACCAACAGAACAGCAAGAACCAGAATTCAACGGAAAACAGAAAAAAAACATAAAAACATTAAACACAGAGAGTGAGTAACACAAACCTAATAAAAACCATGTAGTGTCTAAAGCGGTCAAGACCGTACAAATCAAAGGTTATACCTTTGGAAACCTGTTCCATATATGTCTTGTAGTGTTTTATCCTGAAGCCATCGGGGACATATACAAGGACGAGGAATTATTTATGGGGTCAAATGGTCAGTCCAACACGTTGTAGTTCGGCAATAACCATGTGAACTTGTTAAGTTTTTCTGTACACACCTATACACAGAGCTGTATGACTTGTTAACCAAACGACCATGATTGAGAAAAGTAATCAAGTCACAATATAGTTATTATTTGATATTAAGGTAACTCCTGGGTACAAATTTTTTGAAGGATATTTGAAAAAAGTTGATCGGCGAGTCTAGAAAACTTTGGATGGCTAACAAATGCTTAGATTCCCGGAGCTTCCGGGGGGGGGGTGGCTTCGCACCCTTGGACCCCCTACTCTACCCCTCGCCGAACTTTAACGCATCCCCTTACGAAAATTCCTGAATCCGCCCCTGAACTCGCATCCTCAGTGTTGACAGACCACCTGTGTCTCTTAAATAGTATAAAACTAAAAATATAGGATACTAAATAAACCAACGTATATTGTGTGAAGTACTTGATACTATACACAAAAATATACTTATGAATTAATATCATTTTCCTTTTTATATTTCTTGTATATTTAAATTAAGTCAGTTGCATTTAAGATAAGTTTGAGACTATATTTGAGTTAACAAAATACTTATTACTAATTCTAATGCAGTTCTTGATGTAACGTCAATTCTGATTGGATAACGTGAATAATTTCATGGAATCAATTCCACGATTGAAGCCGTCAGATTTTAACGCAAGCGCAGACGTAATTTCCGGCAAATAAAAAATTCAAATTTTAATCAGTTAATTTTGTTTTATATTGCCGTAGCATTAGAATGGAGATAACTTATCGTATTTGAAGATTTGCCGGCATCAATTGGTGATTTGATGGTCGGAAATATCCGTTTACTGGCTCCGCTTACGCTTCGCCAATAAACTCAATTTCCGGTTTAACATACTAAAAGTTCGTGCTATTACTGTTATTTTAATTGAAAATAGCAATAACAAAACTAATAGAATATATGCATTAAATAACTGTACACGAGTCAACATTCCAACAAGAAATGTATCAGTAATTGTATGTTATATAACAAATAAGGACTTTAAATTCAGTCAATACACTTTATATGGAACTTGTAGAAAGATATTGACCTACGACTTCGTGCAATATCACTTGTAATCAAAACGTCAGTCGGGTCACGATAAATCGCAACAGTAATAAAATTACATATTATTCCGTTGCATAGTTATCAAGCGAAATCCGATATCGACCTGATTTTTATGTTTTAGCCAATAAGAATAGCCATCCAAACAAATTCATTAGTCCAATCAAATGGATTGTATTAATTGTATTGAACACTATTTATTAACGTCTGCTACACATACATTGTGCGTGTCAACAACAAATGGAGAGTCGTTAGCTCTGCGATATATTGATATGAAAATGCAGTATTATATAAAAAATCTTAAGGGTAACTAGCCTTACAACAATTACAAAATGAGCGGGTGCTCCAGGCATCCTGTTTTTCTGATCAAGGGAGATGTTTGTTCTATTCATGTGATAAAATAATTAACCACTTTGATATATGGTCGCTATCACGATTTATCAGCCCGCAAAAATGTACATTAGACTCGCCTAGCGGCTCGATGATCATTACATTTTCTCTGGCTGATAAATCCTGATAGCGACCTATATAAAAGTCATTAATTGTATAATATTATTTTTAAAAATAAATATTCACTTTAAAAGTCTCTTCCGCAGCAAAAGAATGACCTATCTTAGGGACGGACCATTTAACTTGAAAAGGGGGGGGGGGGGGCTTGGTCTTTGTTTTGGTCAGAAAATTTATAAATATTTATTTCTTGAAGGCGTCGCGACAGAATTTTTTTTTCATTATTAGCATTATTTTATATAGCAGAAATCCTTCTTCAGAATATTTTTTTTTCTTACCCTCTGCTTCCAAAATATTTTTTTCATCAAAAATCATTTTCAAAATATTTTTTGGGGAAAAAAACCAAGGCCCCGCTTGCTAGTTAAATGGTTAGTCCCTTAGAACTGAAAAAATGGATATTTACCATGATAACACAATGTGCATGATTAAACATGCATGCATATAAAACACACTAATATATTAAAGAGACCAAGAAGTAAAGTGAAAATTTACAGTGAAATATAATAAAACAATTATGGCACCTCAGCGCATCAATATCATGTTTTATGGGACACTTAAAGGCAATATCGACCTCGGCTCTGTTCCAAAAAACATTATATCGCATTCACTAAGCTGCCATAATTATATAATATCTTTTACGTCTACATGTAGTGATGAACTATAGACCAGTATAAACGTGTCCTGTTATGACCTCGGGTCATAAGTTGACCATCATAAGTAACTTCCGTTACTGTCCATCAATCTTTAAATATGTAGTTCACCGGTACATATCAGCGGTACATAATGATTTCCTATTGTTTAACATCAATCTGTTGCCATTTTACCATCTATTTTATTCATATTTTCTTTAAGCATGAAGTTTTAAGTTCTGATTTTGTAAATAAAACTAATCATCCATTTTATAAGTACAAGGCTACTTAGAGTGCGTTACATTTTATGAGCACTCGTCTTGCCGTGGACATGAGTAATATAAATACTATAAATAAATAATATAAATACATTGTCCTCTGTGGCCATGTGGTTAAGGTGGTTTTTCATTTTATAATTGGTTACGTGCCTGTAAACACTGATGTTGAAGATTCAGGTCTGACTGCAGGCATAGTGTGCTCAACTTGACCCTAAATTGACAAGGATTGCCAGTTTTGTTACCGCAGTTTTTTATGTGTACTACAGCTTCCTCCCCCAATAAAATCTGGACGCAACGATATAGCTGAAAAGAGGCGTTAATAACCATTCAAATAAGCAAGCAAACATACTTCAAATGCAAACTATTGGGACAACGTTATACTCACAGCAAATGTGTATTACCCTCAGAAGTTTATCACGTGCTTGCTGATGTTGCTTCTTTCTATTCGATTTGGACTGAACCATATATATAACTTACAAAAACACGACAAGTGTAGTCGAAAACTCCTACTCACCAATAGCACATGGTTTAGTTGATGGGAAACGCTTACCCATTCGGACACATGGGGTAGTTGATGGGAAACGCTTACCTATTCGGACACATGGTTTAGTTGATGGAAAACGCTTACCCATTCGGACACATGGTTTAGTTGATGGGAAACGCTTACCCATTCGGACACATGGTTTAGTTGATGGGAAACGCTTACCCATTCGGACACATGGTTTAGTTGATGGGAAACGCTTACCCATTCGGACACATGGTGTAGTTGATGGGAAACGCTTACCCATTCTAGCACATGGTGTAGTTGATGGGAAATGTTTACCCATTCGGACACATGGTGTAGTTGATGGGAAACGCTTACCCATTCTGGCACATGGTGTAGTTGATGGGAAACGCTTACCCATTCGGACACATGGGGTAGTTGATGGGAAACGCTTACCCATTCGGACACATGGTGTAGTTGATGGGAAACGCTTACCCATTCGGACACATGGTGTAGTTGATGGGAAACGCTTACCCATTCGGACACATGGTGTAGTTGATGGGAAACGCTTACCCATTCGGACACATGGTGTAGTTGATGGGAAACGCTTACCCATTCGGACACATGGTGTAGTTGATGGGAAACGCTTACCCATTCGGGCACATGGTGTAGTTGATGGGAAACGCTTACCCATTCGGTCACATGGTGTAGTTGATGGGAAACGCTTACCCATTCGGACACATGGTGTAGTTGATGGGAAACGCTTACCCATTCGGGCACATGGTGTAGTTGATGGGAAACGCTTACCCATTCGGACACATGGTGTAGTTGATGGGAAAAGCTTACCCATTCGGACACATGGTTTAGTTGATGGGAAACGCTTACCCATTCGGACACATGGTGTAGTTGATGGGAAACGCTTACCAACTCGGACACATGGTGTAGTTGATGGGAAACGCTTACCCATTCGGACACATGGTGTAGTTGATGGGAAACGCTTACCCATTCGGACACATGGTGTAGTTGATGGGAAACGCTTACCCATTCGGACACATGGTGTAGTTGATGGGAAACGCTTACCCATTCGGACACATGGTTTAGTTGATGGGAAACGCTTACCCATTCGGACACATGGTTAAGTTGATGGGAAACGCTTACCCGTTCGGACACATGGTGTAGTTGATGGGAAACGTTTACCCATTCGGACACATGGTGTAGTTGATGGGAAACGCTTACCCATTCGGACACATGGTGTAGTTGATGGGAAACGCTTACCCATTCGGACACATGGTGTAGTTGATGGGAAACGCTTACCCATTCGGACACATGGTGTAGTTGATGGGAAACGCTTACCCATTCGGACACATGGTTTAGTTGATGGGAAACGCTTACCCATTCGGACACATGGTTAAGTTGATGGGAAACGCTTACCCATTCGGACACATGGTGTAGTTGATGGGAAACGCTTACCCATTCGGACACATGGTGTAGTTGATGGGAAACGCTTACCAATTCGGACACATGGTTTAGTTGATGGGAAACGCTTACCCATTCGGACACATGGTGTAGTTGATGGGAAACGCTTACCCATTCGGACACATGGTGTAGTTGATGGGAAACGCTTACCCATTCGGACACATGGTTTAGTTGATGGGAAACGCTTACCCATTCGGACACATGGTGTAGTTGATGGGAAACGCTTACCCATTCGGACACATGGTGTAGTTGATGGGAAACGCTTACCCATTCGGACACATGGTGTAGTTGATGGGAAACGCTTACCAATTCGGACACATGGTTTAGTTGATGGGAAACGCTTACCCATTCGGACACATGGTTTAGTTGATGGGAAACGCTTACCCATTCGGTCACATGCTAAAGTTAATAGGGAAAACAATCCTTTTCCGGAGAACTTGGTATTAACCTTCGTTTTATTAGTTTTACCAATTCATTTTTTGCCTGCTCATCTGATTGTTAGGCTTGAAAAATTCATTTTAATTATGTTACTAGTATTTGTCTTGTTTTTGACGTGGTAAAAGGCAAAACCGGGATGGTGGAAGGAATGATGAAGAAGACGTGGAGAACTAAGAGATATTTCTTCATCGGACACTCTGGCTTATATGCGGCTTCATATAAGGGACAGACCATTTAACTTAAAGGGGGGCCTTGGTTTTAAGTTTTGGTCAGTAAATTTTTTTCTGCGCACAGCGCGGACAAAATATTTATGTTTTGAAGGCATCGCGACAGAATATGTTTTTTCATTACTAGCATTAATTTATATAGCAGAAATCCTTCTTCAGAATATTTTGTTTCTTACCCTCTGCTTCCATAATATTTTTTTCATCAAGAATCATTTTCAAAATGTTATTTTAGGAAAAAACCAAGCCCCCCCCCCCCCTTTGCAAGTTAAATGGTCATATTGGTATATTTCAAGCCCTTTAACATTTGATCATTCTGGGATCTAAGGAACAATCGATGGAAATTATTGTTGTACAATATGTAAATTATGGCAGACATGTTTGTTTGAAATAAATTATTGCTGAAATGTGTTGTGTCATCTTCATAATTGTATGTTGTATATACACAATATTCTTTTAAATGTTATGCTTGCTTGACAAATCTCGGTCAATGTCTGCTTCGTCGTGAAACAGCTGTGATCTCACGACCAGTCTTGTACACACCACCTGATCAAGTATTAAAAACGTGAATGAACACGGCTGGTAAGAAGGTTGAATGAAATATGTGACAGTTATTTCAATATGGTGAGTGGAAAGTATGCCTCATTGTTTAAGATAACTCATTACATTGTAGCTACACCCTACTAAATGTTTAAAGACTTACGCAGGTGTCGTCTCCCTTGTACAGCCCGATCCTAACCCCCTCACAAACATTCGCACATTAACAAAAACACAACACACACATGTGAAGTCAGAACACTTATATTTTGATATTATGTTTATCATGCAATCAATTGTATGATGTTAACACTCACATTGTCTATAATTTTGTGATTTTTATTGATTTTAAAATGACTTTAAAAATTCAAACCCCTATCCATATTACGCATTGTTAAGTGGCATCAGATTTTTTGTGATAAAATTCAAATTAGAGTTCAAATTCTTTATTTCTAATCATGGTCCCGTAATAGGCAAATAAAAACAAATGTGATAAACTGTCACTGTATACACAAAAGCTGTAGAAGTAACACGTCCATGCATTTATTCGTGACTGATTTCTCTGTGCATAACAACAAGACATTCAAGTTAACTGTCATAGGGTAATATTTGTGATTTAAAACAAAAACTTTCATTCATTTTTTTCCTGATTTCCTGCCAATTAAAATAGGCCCTAATTTTTTATAATACCTTTTTATAAGTTGTTAATTTATTCATTGGGCCTCGCTGGCCGAGTTGTTAAGGTAGATCGCCTACTATTGATCACGTGGTCTGTCAACGCTGAGATTGCGGGTTCGATTCTCACTGCAGGCAGGGTGTACTAGACTTTTTAATTGACAAGGATTGCCAGTTTTCCTACCACATGTCGGGGTTTTATCCGGGTACTCCTCCCCCTCTACGCCACGATATATCTGAAAAATTGCTGAAAGTTGCGTTAAACATCATTCAAACAAACTAACAAAACAAATAATTTATTCATAAATTCAGAGTATCTAAACGTCTATTGCAGATTCTATGTATCTGCCACCTTCTATCTGCCACCAACTACCTGTCACCTACTGTGTGTGTCCGATTAAATTATTAAAATAAGACCGACAGCTTTTGATGCAATGGCTTTGAAGTTCTTGGTGTTTTAAATAGTATGGCATTAAGATGAACCGTTATTTAGATTTGAAGTTTAGTTTTAAAATATTATATTTGTTTTATACTGCAAAAAGGATAAGAAACTTATGCAGATTTCTTCTTATAAAAATGTTTATAAAAATATATATTAATCAAGCGAATTATATACAATAAAATACTGATTACCCCAATTGTATGAAGTTCGGTGTGGGCAGGGTTTGTTCATTAATTTACAAAATTGCTAGTTTACCCAATGTGTGTGTGGATCTTTGCACCAATAAATGTCTATAAATACTCGTAGTATACAGCATATATATTTAGACAATGATGCAGAATCTGTCAGCTATTTTATAAAACCTCTAGAAAAGAATCATTTTAATTTCTTGTGAAAGTATTTGTAAATGATTATATATTAATAATATTTATTATTCAGTGTAAAAACTTAATCTAGATCGTGGACAAATCAATTGCTTACTTCGATCTCTAACATGGTACGTTTATTGGTCACTGATCGGTCATACACAATCGTTGACCTGTTGGTATATAATCAGATTATGTTTGCCTATGTTGTTTGTCATATACACTAATGTTTACAAATCACCCCTATAATTGAAATCGTCGTGTTTGGAATTCCCATCCTACTTGTCCATATAACAGGTCATTAAGAAATAAAAATATTTACATAGAACAACAACATATTTGAATACAAGCAAAAACAACTCCTGTCCACATCTCAACAGACTGTTTTGTAGTAACTTGATTTTTCACTTGGTTGAATGAAATGTGGAGATTTAGCAGGATTTGAAAACTCTTTAGCAATGTTATTTAAACTCGATGTGTGTGTTTTTGAATAGAAAGCCATTTTCATTTAGTTAGGCAAGTGAAATTGGGATATATGCCCTTTTCCAGTATATGTGAAATCTAATTATATTTGTTGAAAGAAATCATTTCAGAATTGTATATATTTTTATAGTAATTCTTTAAAAAAAAAGTTGCTTAGAATTTTAAAAGTGATATTTTATTTCTTCAAATGTTAACAAGCATTTTTCTATATCAAGATTCTTTTGTACTCTAGAATCTTTAATAACTGTGGAAAATTGTTAAAAAAATTTCTTGTGAATCAAAGTCCTTACACAATGTCTTTAGGACGACAATTTTAAGTTGCAATCCTGTGTCTGATCTATTTGTTGCCTTTTCGAACAATAAAATGAAATTACAAATAGAATAAAAATAAATTTAAATAAATTTAAAAAATGAAGAACGAATTTATGTTTTCATTCTTAAAGATAAATATAAGATGTCCTCAGTTGTTTTAATTTATATCTTTCATATTTGTTGCCCCCAGCACGTCTTTCTGGCAAGATTCTTGTCTATATTTTGAAATCTATCAATAACTTTGTTTAAGGATTTGTCTGCCTTTTGCTTTAAGATTAGATAGATATGATATTTATGTAAAACATGCTTAATATAGTAATTAAAGTGATACAAAAAACCCTTCTTTTCTTATGTCTATATTACAACCCGAGGGCTGTCCAAATTTTGCGATATTGTCATCAGCAACATGAACTATTCTGTTTATTGCATTGAACAATCGTAACATTGATAAATTTGTGCATATAATTTTAACTATTTTTCTTTTTCTTTCTTTCTTCTGTTTTGGATAAAAGATCTGTTTGTCCTTCATATTTATTTTTCTGTGTCGATTTTTTACTAGCCATTTTATTGAAAAAAGGAAGGGAAATAACTCTAACAAATATTCCATTGCTATCGGCCCAATTTTCTGATATGAACTGTTAGCTATCAGTCCATATCAGAAAATTGGACCGCTGGCAGGGCCGTAACTAGGGTCAGAAAATAGAGAAGGCAGGGGCTTGGGGCCGCCGAATGAGGCCCCCAAGAATAGGGGCTGCCCCACGGGATGAAAATTAAGCAAAAATTAACGTATTTACACATTACCCCGCTTATTTTAACCATGTTGAATTAAAACAATCAGTTTTGGAGTATTTCCTTATTTTGTTGCTGATTCTTTGTGTACTTTATTTCATTTTTCAAAGTAAAATACACACTTAATTTTTTTGTTGTAAACCTAGAGGAGGCAGTTGCCACCGTTGCCTCAATGGTAGTTACGGCCCTGGCTGGCGTTTATCTTATATTTCTTTATGTCAGGTAATCTGTTGTTACATGTAGCCAATCAAATGTAATAATTTATTACTGATATGCAATAATTTTTTATTATTGAACGTTACTATATTTTGTTATTGTTGAAAGTTAAATATATTTTTTATTATTGAACGTTACTATATTTTTTTATTATTGAAGGTTACTATATTTTGTATTATTATTGAACGTTACTATATATATGGTTCTACACATTAATTCTTTCGCGTTATTAACTGTTGTAGTTTCACACCATATCTCATCATATTTTATAAATATTATTAATGTTCATACTGCAAATTTTACTCTAGTTGGAAAGCACTTCCAAATGTGGAGCATGATCTTTTTAATCTTGTGGAGCACGCGATTTCACCATAACCTTTTAGCGGCATTCGTACTTCTTGTCTGTTTTTTTTAATTTTGCCGTCGTGGAGCACGTGCATGTGAGCGCGTGATTTCACCCAAAAGTGTTAATGGTATTCGTACTTCTCGTCTGTTTTTACAGTCAACTAAAAACTCTCTTGAATGTTTGAACACTAACAATGCGCGGCATTGTAGTCCAAACAAATGTTTATAGCAACATGAATATTAATATATGTTGTTCAAGTGACTGATCTCAATTTTGGACAAAATAGTTGATTGACCTTAACGCTAAAGCCTCAGGAAATACTCTTTATATAATCCATCTTTGCGGAAATAAATGAGTGATGTCTCTGTCAAAATATAAATACTAAAAGTCCTTCCACTAGAAAAAAAAAAACAATCGCGAATTGCCTTTGAGCAGTTTTAAAATATTCTGAAATGCTCAAATATAAAATAGCAGAAATATGAACCAAGGATTTTGATCACTTTTCATAATGAAGTAACGTTACGCTGAACTTAATTTGAACCATCAGTTCAAAAAGTACAATAGATTAGACAACTTAATCAACAAAGCTGATGTAAACTGAACGTGAACCTTTCACCTTAATCTATCGAACCTAAAATTTCAATATAACCTCGGATATGGCCGTTCGTTGTCTTTTTTATTTGTTTGTTCTGTTTACAGTAGAGGTTACAATTATGATTAGAAAATGCATCTCACGTAGAGCTTCCTTTAACTTACATGTACGTATATGCGTTTTTTAACCACAATGTATATTTAAAATAATCAATCATTGGCTTTTTAAAAATGATATAAACCGAAGTCGTTATTCAATATCTTTCTACAAGATACATAAATCGTGTTGATCGAATTATAAGACCTTAACTGCTATATTTTATATGAAACCCAATTCTGAAATTGCAATAACTGTTATAGTTATCGTGTATATTGTTTATATTGTTTATATAGTTGAAATTTAAAAGGCTCAAATATGCGAATATCCGAATACGTCATAGCGTCAATATCTGTGAAAAGAAGAAACAAGGCATACACAGATGATAATCTGTAAATCACTGTGATTGTTCACACAAATATGTAATATTGAATAATATACAGGAATACAGGTTGCTTTATTGCAGTCAAATTTGAGTTCAACTTTTCACATTAACAAAAAAAAAAAAAAAAAAAAAAAAAAAAAAACAAACAAACAAATGAACACAATATCAAATATAATTTTAGAATGTCACTATAAGGCAAGTAAAATATTTAATGTCGGAATTAATATTTATGAGAATTTAAAAAAATTATTCTGAGTAAAAATACAATATTTACTACAATGACAAAATCCAAATCTTATCTATTTGTATTCCTTTATATTGCAAGACAGTTTTGTAGCTTAGTTTTACGAAATCCCCTTTTGAAATTTCGTAGTATAGAAACATATCTTAAAGATGCAGTTTACTCACATCAATGATAATTGAGAAAAGAAATAATATTTGGGTGTCATCCTTGCTTTAGTAGTAAAATCCTGAGACTGTAAGTATGTCCTTTACTCAAAGTCTACAGAGTGATAGAGCAGATCGTGACCCCCGGGCATTAATCGTCAACAAACAACAATGTGCTATTTATATATTGACCACATCACTAGGTTTAATATAGAATTTCAAAAACAAAATAATTATACTTTTCAAATAGATAATGAATCAAACGAAAATAATAAACTTTTTGAAATACTGTCACTATCGGATCATTTGCAATACCTTATTCCATTGATTAAAAAATCACTTATACTAAGAAAAATGGAAACTTCCTTTGCATGATTCACCACTGACAGTAATTTTGATGGTATTGTTATATTCTTTATATAATTTGCATGCTGTTTACATGTTTTGTGACCTTTTTGTATTTATATTTGTTTGTATGCTTTCAACCCTTCGGGGTATAAACTTGCATTAATAAAGACATATTTTAATATTGACTCAAGCATGAGTTTATTAATGTAAGAGAGGATTATATATCAACAATATTGCGAGCTGTGTGTAGGTTTAATACAAGCAAAAAATATAATGTCAGCAATTGTATATACCGGTTTGTTCTATTCACCTCAATTAAAATCTTTATATCATTTGTGCGTTTGCATATGTGCTAAACACAAAATATGATTATTTATTTATGTTTATTGAAGTTGTGTCAACACCGAGTTTGCAGATTCGAGTAGTCACTGCGGGCAGGGTATACTCGACTCCAGTCTTAACTGACAAGGATTGCCATTTTCCGACGGAAGTTCGGGGGTTTCCCCTGGGTACTTCCTCCCCCCAAAAAACTGGACGCCATTATAAAGCTGAAAATTTTCTGAAAGTGGCGTTAAGCTTCATTGAAAGAAACAAACAAACAGCATCAAAGTGTATTATGCAGTTGGTCCATCACTACGGAATTTCCGAATTAACACCATAGGGATATATGTTATGTACAGACAACAGAGTTCACTATTCCCAGATTTACATGAATTCGTACAAACGGTGTTAATAGCAAACCAGAAGATGTTTGCTTACTACTTACGTTGGGTTTGTTACGTTTTCCCGCCTTTGTGAACTTTGATTTTGGACTTTGATTCTCGAATATATTGATGATTTTCTACTAGTTTTTCCATTTTAAAGAATAAAAATAACAAGGAGACTTTTTGGAATTGTTATTGTTTGTATTTACACAAAATGTATTAGATACAACACAAAGGTAGTGTTTCGTATCTATGGCATACAGCTAGAATATATGACGTAGACACATATAGCTAGAATATATGACGTAGACACATACAGCTAGAATATATGACGTAGACACATATAGCTAGAATATATGACGTAGACACATACAGCTAGAATATATGACGTAGACACATATAAATTTTTCTTGTTGAGCTGACTAAAGCAGATTTGATTCCCATTGTGATATGGCGATGAACTTTTTATTAACTATGGTATTTTAAAGGCATTCCCATTTATTAATTAAGAAAACAATCAAATAAATATTTGTTATTGACGTCAACGCAGATGGCAAACTGTGTGGTTTATTTTAACTGGCATTTAAAAGAATAACTCTCCAGGGTTTTGAATACATTTGAAAAAACGTGATAAACATCCTCATATGTACGGTCTGGTTTAGTTTCGATCGTGCTGTTATAGCGATTCTAGCAATTACGCCTTTGTAATTTTGATTTTGGCATCGTTTTGATCTTGTTTTCTTGTTTACAAAAAAAAAACGTTTCCCAAGAAAGGAGCCATTAAATAACTTACACAAAATAGCTTTTGTATGTTATAATGACTATATATATTCTCCATTTGAGGCCTTATTGAAGTCTTTACGGCAAGTTTCACACTATAAGGCAACTTGTTTTGTGTTATGATATCGGAACATTTATATCAGCAAATAAAAAAGAGTCGTTTGTCTTGGCCTATAAACTTTTGTTACAAATAAGCTTTTTTTCACTTGCCGATATAACTATGCACTTAGTTCAAGTACAAAGCATTCTGTCATGCACGGACGTCTTTTACTAACGACCGTCTAAGAATGGGGGTTATGAACGTACTAGACAGGCAAAATGAACACCATTGTTCGGAAGTCCAGACTTAAAGATGCTTGGACAAATAATTTGCCTTGAATATGTCCTTCCAGTGACAGGGTAGCCAAGACTGATGTTTTAACTCTGTAGTATTGTTGTACCTTACATAGTGCCCCATTCAGATTTACCATATTAAGAAGCCGTTTTATGTATTGATTGAATGTTTGCTTAACATCTAGCGAGCAATACTTCAGCTATATTCAGGAGAAGAAGTTAACAATTAATACATCAACGGGGGAAGGTATGGACCAACCAAGGTTGGTCTTTCCCCCGTTGACCAAGGTATGCTTATATACGTTACCAACGTTATTCGGATGAGTACACGAAATTCGGGTCCATGTGATGATCATGCTATGGTTTTTGTCAATTCATGTAGTGGCGGATAATGCAGGCTAAATGTTTTGTGTTACTGTAGCAGTCAGAATTGACATCTTGCTGAGTTATTAATCTCATGTTTTCAACAATACCTACCTAGTGATTAATTGTTTTAAATGGTTGAAAATTGAGTTAAAATGTCGTGTTTTACTAATAACCAATTATTTACGATACTAACACATAAATTTGTTATAAGCTTCTATTGTCATAAGGCAGCAACTAAATAACTTAACTATGAGGGAAAAGTTCCAAATTAATTTGATATGTTAATGCTATGTTTACCAATTTAATAAAAAAATATGATATAAAATAAGCAGAAAGCGTGTTTGAATAGAGCTAACAACTAACCGTGAGCTATGCTCCCTGGTGATGAATAGAGCTAACAACTAACCGTGAGCTATGCTCCCTGGTGATGAATAGAGCTAACAACTAACCGTGAGCTATGCTCCCTGGTGATGAATAGAGCTAACAACTAACCGTGAGCTATGCTCCCTGGTGATACCCGAGTCGCAATACTTCTTGAAATAAATCCAACAATATGGCCTGACCAAAAAAGGCTATTGAGAAAATTTCAGTATTGTACAGTTTATCATTGTTGAAAAAACTTTGAAGAAAAATGGATACGGCTGGAATGCACACAGACCAAAAACAGTGTACCTTTTCTCCTTTGGGCATAAAAGGATATACACAAACAGTGAACATAGACAATATAAACGAAACGAACTGAAAAATGTCATACACGAATCTTTTAGAAGGTTTGTTTAAACTGTGTTTTTTTTTTTTTTTTTTTTGTAAGTAGCTCATAGTTCTTGTAAGGATGATCGATCAACGTCTAGCGAGCAGTATTGCTATATAAGGACGAGGCAACAAATCATTTGGGGATAAAGGATATGACAATGAATTTTGACTGCCGTCGTCAATGTGTGGAGACATAGGTCTAAGAATGAACCCTATTGTAGCAGCTACAATGCGCCTACTCCTTTACGAAATCTGCAAAACGGATTTGAAGGTCAATATCCAAACACGTCAGCCACTTTTTCCCGCTACGAGCCGTACCATAATATAACATGTCAACCCACTACTGGCTTCCTTTATCGACCGCATGGGGAATTGATGGGCAGATCTACGAACAGCCTTGGGAAGTCTGCAGGCTACTTGATCCAAATGAAATACATTCAGAGAGTACGAGTCTGTCACCACAAAATAGGTTTGTTATTAAGTAGGTAGATAAAAAGTACTGGTTATTTCATGATATTTGACTTTGGATTATACCATTATTTCTATCCTAAATCATAACATGAAAAAAAAAACGTTTCACTCTTCAGCGAATGACCCAAAAGTTGTGAGTCTCCTTCAGACGAACGATGGCTGTATGTCTGTACACAACTATGAGGTATTCCGAAAAGCTCGATCAAATTTCTAAACACTGCAGTTTCTTATAGAGATAGTGGTAGAAAACATAATATTATCTTTTAATATATAGTAATATTTTTTCGCCATTGTATTTCATATAGCAATAAAGTGCAGTATATTTTCATATTTTACACTGAATCTCTGCCTTTTATGTAATTTCCGGGAAAAGTACAGATGTCTTCCAAACATCCGCTTTATATTTTACTGTTGTTTGGCAATCAAACATGGCCGAAAGTGACACGCATGATCTGCTCTCGAGGGGAAAACTAGCAGAACCGCTTGAACTGAACAAATGGAAGTGAATTCGATTGTAGATAAAAGTAAATTTCATAGACAAACAAAGGAAAAATCAAGTGCAAACTGTAAAAAACGGTATTTAAATATCGTGTACGTGGCTCGTTTCAAAGCAGGAATTTATGCTAGTAGTAGTACACTCGAATTTCGGCGATGAAAGTGTGTCGCTTTAACGGCGTTAATTTCACTGAAACGCATTGTATTTTATTATTTAGGAGTCATTTGGTTAGAGCAATAAATGCAAGATTTTTTAGAAGTAATTTAGCCTTGCGATCATTGTTTACATTGCCGAATAAAGGATAATCGCCAAATTTCGAGTATGGACAGAATTCGAGTGTGTGGCCATATATTCACAAAAATAAGGAGCAACAAATAAAAACACAAAATTGAAAAAAAAATCTGTTTTTATTATATGTAAATCTACACCAAAATATATATCTGTAATATTGACCAAGTGAAAATATGATAATATTGGACCTAGTAAAATATTACAAAATAGCAAAGATAATGAATAATCACTTAAAAGCACAAAAGAATTATTATTACTATGTAATAAAAGGGTTATTGCATGAAAAATGGAAAATATTGTCCCTCGCAACATGCTACATTGCACTCGCAAGCTCGTGCAATATAACACTTGCTTGGGACAATATTTCCCAATATTCATGCAATAACCCTATAATATTCTACCTTACAAACAGCGGTTTTATTATGTAATTATCGTTATATACATGTCCCGATCTCACACATTTACCATTCTACAACAGCTGTTCGAATTTCAGTTGTCTAGATATGTAATGCTTTCTGTTTGCCAGTTTGTATTCCATTTGACTAAGTAGGAAAGCTACTTTTAGATATTTATATTTATTTTATTACAGAAAACAACCATAACTGAGAACTAATGTCTCTGATGATAATGATAACCCGGCTCTAAAACTTCAGAGGTCTGAAAATAACTCCCACAACGTGGCATGATGACCCAATTTCAATATTGAATCATTTATCATTGCTGTGATGAAACAAAGGTTACGGACGGCGACACACAACCAATATACTACGGAAAGCCCGAGGTATCTTCATACTTCTGACTTCATACTTCAATATTAAAACTTCTCGTTGCATACTTCTGACTTCATACTTCTAAGTTCAAAGCTCAGACTTCAGAATTCAGACTTCTCACTTCGGGACTTCAGGGTTCTGTTAATTATATAAGCATATATTTTCGCGGCAATCAGATTTTCGCGTCAATTTATTTCTGAACGGAGAACATTTTTATTTATATCAATCCACATGGAGTTGTTTGTTTTATACGGCCGAAAACAATTTTATGCAAATAATTAGGATTTTCATAACAACAAACGCGGATTTGATTTTTAATTCTAAGATATAAAATGGAGACAAATGGCAGTTTTTAAATTACATAAATATTTTTTTCTTATAGGTTCTTATCTGATGCCCTTTCATACACTTGGATTGGTTTTTTTTTACCTTGGATAATATGCCAAAAACAAAAAAAGTAACCATCTCAAGCTAGAACTAAATATTGAGTTTTTCAATTCCTTATTCTACTATTATTGACAGTCTGTGGTAAGACGACTCTGTGTTTTCCAATTTATGATTGGCGCGAAAATATATGCTTATATAACTAACAGAACTCTGAAGTCCGAAGTGAGAAGTCAAAATTCTAAAGTCTGAGCTTTGAGCTATAGAAGTATGAAGTCAGAAGTATGAACTAAGTATTCAGAAGTATTAAGTATGAAGATACCTCGCGCTTTCCGTAGTATACCCCTATCGTTATTTGGGAGCGGGTGTATATCTATGAGATTTTGATCAGTTATCGAGGTTTTTCGTATTCGTAGTTTTGGAAAACCAATATTATGGTTCTCAAATGTATTTTTCACGTGTGCATTTTTTTTCAAACCATTACTTTTTTACAAAAAGATACGATTTCTTTGCTTTATTTAATTCCATATTTGGGTCAATCTAATGATATTTTAACTTATATGAAAAAACCTTCAACAAAAGACGCTTTTTGATTATATAGTCGTTTTAGATAAAAACACATAAAATACTATTGATAAATCAATCATAATATCTGTATAGGCATTAATCATCAATTACCAAGATACATTTCTGAAGCATCTGGTCTACAATTTTTGTTTTAACAATGACACGTGGATTGACACACATTGACGTGACGCTCCTTGAATGATAATTTGATTTTTTAAACTTAAGATTAAAAGCACGATCGATGTGTACAAGCATGGAGCGAAGCACATTTTGTATTAAGTGCGTTATTTATTTAACAAGCAAATACATAATATTGATTTATTTGACTTTATCATCGTTGGAGGACTGGGTCTCTTCAACACTCCCTGTGCTGTTACAAGCCACAACAAACACTTGTTTATTTATGGATGTTTATTAGCCTCCTCCAACGAGGGTCAAAAACTACAAAAACAAAAAAACAATGGCTCAGAACAATAAAGAGTGTGTGAAATAACAACATAGTAATACAATACATGACATTAATTACGTATAATGTAATTATAGCTGTACACGTTGTGTGTAAATTCTATTAAATAATGCTGATAAAGTATGGCTTATATAGTGTGAAATTAGTGTTAATTATCTTCATACACTAAGGTATACATGCATTTTAAATGTTTAATAGCTTATATGTTCACAATAAATGTTGTTTTGAGAATAAAGTTACATAAAAATGTAAATGTGATTTGTTCGTTGTCACCTACTTCGCTTCGATACAGATTTTTACAAATATATTAAAATATAGCAAAATATATTGTTACAAGGCTTATACGCATTACTTGGGTAGTTGAATTATGCATGAAAACTTACTCTGTGATATGTCAGACTAACAAAAACAACAGAAATAGGGCAATTTGTACTACAATTTTGCAGCGTCGTTTTGGCGGAAGTGACCAAACAAAAAAAAAGCAATAAAACTCGGACAAATTACGGAAATAATTTCCGGAACATAACACTCCCCTTCTGATTTAAATCATAAATCACCACAAACTTACAAATTTTACTTAAACACAATTTAAAATCAATATGCTTCAAGGATCAGTATTCAAAATAAGAAAAACTAGCACATTTTCTTAGTGTGCAAAACTTTAAACTTCAAAATTCAAGTTGGGTTGATAATAAACATAAAATACACATGTCTCTAAGTAAGAAAAAAGTACATGTACAACTCGATATACATAGTAACAACTGATGTCATTTTTCAACCTCAACAAGCTGAACAATTTCGGAAATCGGCCTGACAAATTGTTTACGGAGTCCATCTTCAACAACAGATAGTTCAACTTTTCTGATCTTTCCATCATCACTTTCGAAAACTCTATTGATAACTGCCATAGGCCAATCACATCTTCGTGATTCTTTATTACGAATAAGAACTACATCTCCAGAGGAAAATTTTACTCCATTTGACTTCCACTTTGAGCGGTTTTGCAGACTATGAATATATTCAGAATGCCAACGGTCCCAAAACTCGGAAGCTAATTTTTGCACAAGTTTCCACTGACTCCTAATGGCATCCTTTGTACCGAAATTAGATTCTTCACAATTTTCCATGAATTGAGTTGGTTTTTGTGTCAATACAAGTGATGGTGAAAGTACTGAAGGGTTCTCAGGATCATTAGATATAGGAATAAGTGGCCTAGAGTTGATAATAGCACAAATTTCACTAAGAAGAGTTGCAAGTACTTCATGAGTCATTTCTCTGTATTTATTTTCTAGCAGTAGAGCATCTAGTATACGTCGACATGAGCCAATCATCCTCTCCCATACTCCACCAAAGTGTGAGGCATGTGGGGGGTTGAATATCCATGCAATTTTATTTTCCATAAGGTAAGTAGCAACTGGGCCATACTCAATAAAGTTAGCATCAATGTTTAACTCATTTACTCCACCTACGAAGTTAGTGCCCCTATCGGAACGAAATTGGCGGACAGGTCCTCTTATTGCTATGAATCTTCGAAGTGCATTGATGAAAGATGCACTGCTGAGCTCTTCAATAATTTCCACATGGACAGCTCTAGAAACCAGACATGTCAGCAACAATCCCCAACGTTTATTGGAGGCAGACACACCCCTTGTTCGGCGAATAACTACTGGCCACGGGCCAAACACATCCACTCCTACGTACGAGAAAGGTGGATCAGCACAAAGTCTGTCTTCGGGTAAGTCGGCCATTTGGGTCCATCCTAGTTTGCCACGCAATTTGCGACAGAGAACACATTTCCATACTACGGAGTTGATCATCCTCTTAACACCAAGTATCCAAAAACCTGCAGAACGTATTGTAGCTTCGGTCATGCTTCTTCCTTGGTGATGACAACATGCGTGATAGTGTTTAATAAGCAATAATGACACATGATGACCTTTAGGGAGAATGATTGGGTGGGCGTCAAGTAATCTATTTGAATCCTTGATGTGCTTCAGACGACCTCCGACACGTAGTAACCCATGTTCATCAAGAATTGGATTCAAGGAAAGTAATGGACTATTCCTGGGTGGCGTTTTCCTGTTCTGAATAGCACAAATTTCCTCGGCAAATTCATCAAGCTGTACCTGCTTGACAATGAACTGTTCGGTTTCTTCCCTAGTAAGGGGTTTAGAATCTGGTGAGTACTTGGTCCTGAGCATGTTTTTTATTACATGAAATATTTTGACTAGCCGTTTCCACTCCGACACTTGATCAAAGTACTGCGAGACTCCTAGGTAAGTATTTGATTGATCAGATTGATTGATGTCTACTTTGGCTGACTGGACCAAAGGTCGAACTTCTTTATCAATTTCCGGCAGGACAAGCGGAAAATCTGTTGTCTCATGTGTGGGTGTTTCATCATTTTTAAGAAATGGCGGACCCAAAAGCCAAGTACTGGTTGGTAAATCAATAGCAGACAATCCACGAGTTGAAACATCTGCAGGATTATGTTCAGTTGAGATAAAGTGCCACTGATGTGGACCACTGAATGATCTAATTCTACTTACTCGGTTGGCAACATACACATGAAATCGTTTTATGTCGTTAGAAATGTATCCAAGTACGATCTGACTGTCAGAGTAGAATTTAAAGCAACTCTTGTCTATATTAAGTTGTGTTTTAAGTGTCTCTGCAATCTCTGTGGCTAAAAGAGCACTTCATAATTCCAAACGTGGAATGGTATGTCCGTGTAATGGGGCAACCTTTGCCTTGCCCATTAAGAAACCAACATCAGATTTATTACCACAAAAAACTTTAAGATATGCCACTGCAGCGATGGCTTCTTTGGAAGCATCACAGAATATGTAAACCTCAACACGATCTGATTCGCAAACTGACAGAGAACAATACATTTTAGGTATATGTATGGTTTCAAGGTCTTTGAGTGAAATTAACCACTTATCCCACTTATCTCGAAGAGACTTATCAAGTAAACTATCCCAGTCCGTGCATTTTGATGTTGACATAAGGTTACGAAGCAACAACTTCCCCTCTAGTGTCACCGGAGCAGTGAAGCCAACTGGATCAAATAAACTGTTAATACAAGATAATATACCTCGACGAGTATATGGTTTTGTGTCTGAAGAAACAGTAAACGTAAATGTATCTCTGTTTATGTCCCACTGCACACCTAAACTTCTCTGCATAGGTAGACTATCATGACTTAGATCTATGTTTGATAGGTCTTTGCTCAGATCATTAGCATCAAAATGTTTCAAGACATCCTTTGAATTCGAGGCAATCTTATGTAAACGTAACTGACCTCCATCAAATAACTCCCGTTGGGTTTCCTTAACTAGATCCACAGCTTTCTGTACGCTCGGACAACTAACAAGTCCATCATCCACGTAGAATTCATTGGAGACAAAACTTCGTATTTCTGGTCTAGCAGATTCAACAGCTCTGCGGAGGCCATACGTGGCCACGGCTGGGCTCGGCGAATTTCCAAAAACATGGACAGTCATGCGGAATTCTTGCAACGGTTTATCTAGGTCGCTGTTTGGGTGCCACAAAAATCTTAGATAGTCTCTGTGATCCTCTTTCACACGAAAGTTATGAAACATCTGTTCAACATCCCCTGTGATGGCAATGCGTTCTTGACGAAATCTTAAATGTATTCCCTGCAAGCTGTTTGCAAGGTCTGGGCCTTTCATGAGCACATCGTTGAGAGACATACCATTATGACGTGAAGATGAATCAAACACTATTCTGATAGAGTTAGGTTTCTTGGGGTGGTAAACCCCGAACATAGGAAGGTACCATCTCTCTTTGTCACATGGGATGCTTGGAGCAATTTCAGCATGTCCTCGGTCAAAGATTTTATCCATGAAGAGCTTAACATGATCATACTTGAGTTTATTCTTTAGTAGACTTTGATCAAATGACTTGGCACGCTTCAAGGCTTGAGATCTATTATCGGGCAATCTAGGTCTGTCCTTTCTGAAGGGTAAAGGAGCAGTCCAGAATCCATCCTTATCACGCTTAAATCCATAGTCCATAAGTTTGAGAAATTCTTTGTCTTCAACTGAGAAGGCTAATTTTTCGTCATCTGGGGTCTTTTTGAACACACTTTCATTTTCTTCGACAAGTATCTCACTAGAGCACGGCTCTAAGAGAGATGGACGGCCATTATGCAAGACAAATGTTTTGTTGACATTGACGCTCACTGTATGTGCGGTCCCTAAGCATACTTGTCCAATAATCACCCAGCCTAAGGGCAATTTCTGAGCAAATAGAAGAGTTGCAGAATCTGTCCTCTGGTCCAGAACAAAATGGGCAATTGAGATGTCTCTACCTATCAACATTTCTATATCCGCATTGTCAATTGGTTTAGGAATCAATGAAGCTATTGGCTTCAAATATTCATACCTTAACGCAACATCAGGAGTTGGTATTTCATCCCGATTCCTTGGGATATCATTACATTCAATTATGGTAGGCAAACGAAACATGCAAGATCCATCTAGTGACTTCACAACATAACCTGATCCCTTTCTCCCACTTGTTGACATCTTACCAGCACACGATATGAGTGAATATTCAATGTCTGGACCAAAATCATTGAACGCATCAAATAAACTTGAAGTAGCTAATGAGTGGGAGCTCTGATCGTCAATCATAGCGTAAACAGTACGTTGCATGTTCGGGTTGTCATCTTTATAAACTTGCACAGGTACAATTTTTGCACAGGATTTACTTGTGCCGTCTGGCTTGCCACATAATTGAGTACATGAAACTGCCACTTTATCACTTATCTCCCCTTCATACTTTCCTGAACCAAAATGAAGTGCTGACGGATGAGTGTCACTGTTACAAATTGTACATTTGACAGTAGTTTTACAGTTCTTAGCTCGGTGTTTTACTGTGCCGCAACACTTAAAACATATTCCAGATTTTAAGATGAACCTCTTTCTATCACTTATAGGTCTCTTTTGGAAATCAACACACTCATTTAATGAATGATTTGTATTGTGGATTGGACATCTATCTGTCTCATATTATACTGCAGATCTTGTCTGTGACACATTTCCTACTTCAGTCTTTCGTGTACTGACTGAAGTGCTTGTAGACTTGCCTTTAACGTTTTGGCTTGGTTTGCTCTCGTAACTGGTAAAATGATCATTTCTCATCTCGGCTGTGTTTTGTATAAACTTATCAAAGAATTCAAAAGGAGGGTATGCTGTTCTATGTTCTCGTTTATACCTGCTAGCTTCAATTGTCCATTTTTCTTGAATGTTTCTTGGCAACTTTGATGCAAGAATGTTAACACCTGAGGAGGAATCAAAATATGCAAAAACAGTCGCATATTGTTTCTGTGATTTAACTGCACTTATCTCACAAACTAAATCAGCAAAGTCATACAAACGAGAAGTCTCATAGGCAGTAATATTTTGGAAAGAAGTTATACGTCGCTTGAGATAATTTTCTACTATTTCAGGTGCACCATATCTCTGCTCCAACCGTTCCCAAATCTTCATTACAGTCACTTCAGAGTTGCCTGCATAACATGCTCGCAACACTGATGCTTGTCTAGATGAGTCTGAACCAAGATATCTAATCAATAAATCAAGTTCCTCAACTGGAGTAGCACTGAGCTCATTATGCTTCTAAAACTTAGTTTCCAAGACATGAAATGCATCGGGTTATCATCATACTTATTAAGACGAGACATAATAAGGTCTTCCTTGATAAGAAATTGGCTAAACTGGTTTTGCACATTATTATTAATGTCATGACTTTGTTGCACTGACTGAGTCCACTGACCAGAATGCAGGTCATATTTCTTATGACATTTAGATTGCGAGTCACTATCACTTGACGGGACAAACAGTGGAGCATCAAATCTCAATGGAATCGTCCTAGGTTGACTAGACAGTGGTTTACTGCTTCTTGGTGGACTTGACCACTTGGCCTGTAAGTCGATTTGACTTGAAACTTGACATGTGTCTCGCACAAGTGGTTTACTTACTGATTTCGCTTCTGGTGTGCTATTTGAAAACTTTACAGTCTCATTTTCAAACATTGTAAAAATTACCCGGTTGGATAATTGAAGATGAGTCTAGTGTAACTCCTTCCTTCGAGTTCATAATCACTGATAGTTCATGTTCACACATTTCTAATTCACATTGGGCACGTTTCATTTTCAGCAAAGTGTCAAGTTCTGAAATCTGTTTTTCAATATTTCTTTCTTCTTCAAGAAATTTTAATTTTATTTTACTGGCTGCAATATTTGCTTGCTTCAAAATCAAGTCACTTTGTAAATTGCATGTTGGCAAACTTAGCTTTTCATTTGAAGTAGACAGCTGTGAGTTCCTTTGCAGCTTATGGGATATTGAATTCTCAATTTCTTCAATAATTTTGTTAATATCCGTAATTCCTTTGTCAATGAATTTGTCATAACTCTCTTGGCATGCTCCTAGTTCCTGTAGTTTAAACCTGGGACCTTCATGTAAGCCTTTACTATTCATGACGATTGGAGATTTTAGACTGTGCTGTTACAAGCCACAACAAACTTTTGTTTATTTATGGATGTTTATTAGCCTCCTCCAACGAGGGTCAAAAACTACAAAAACAAAAAAAAACAATGGCTCAGAACAATAAAGAGTGTGTGAAATAACAACATAGTAATACAATACATGACATTAATTACGTATAATGTAATTATAGCTGTACACGTTGTGTGTAAATTCTATTAAATAATGCTGATAAAGTATGGCTTATATAGTGTGAAATTAGTGTTAATTATCTTCATACACTAAGGTATACATGCATTTTAAATGTTTAATAGCTTATATGTTCACAATAAATGTTGTTTTGAGAATAAAGTTACATAAAAATGTAAATGTGATTTGTTCGTTGTCACCTACTTCGCTTCGATACAGATTTTTACAAATATATTAAAATATAGCAAAATATATTGTTACAAGGCTTATACGCATTACTTGGGTAGTTGAATTATGCATGAAAACTTACTCTGTGATATGTCAGACTAACAAAAACAACAGAAATAGGGCAATTTGTACTACAATTTTGCAGCGTCGTTTTGGCGGAAGTGACCAAACAAAAAAAAGCAATAAAACACGGACAAATTACGGAAATAATTTCCGGAACATAACACTCCCCCAGTGGACTCTATTGGGGACGGTTCTCTTCTGCTTAGCCTATGTCTAACCTGTTGCATTTATTTACCCCTTGTGCATCTTCTTCAGATTTGATCTGGTCTTCTAGCCCTCCTCTTGTCTTGCGGATTCCATTGTAACGCTAGTCTGGTGACATTTGCAGGGTCTTTTTGGAGGGTGGTGTGGTCGATCCAGCCCCATTTTTATGTCCTGATTACTTGGTCAATGGGGGTCTGCTTCGTTTTTCCCATAGTCTGACATTGGAGATCTTTTAAGGCCATCTGATAGTTTCTGAGTTTCTATTACGTAATAATTAAAGATAATTTCGTAAGAATTGTGCACAATGCATTCTTTGTTGGTTTAAACAACCACACTTCTTGTGTACAGGAGTCGTCGTCATGGAATTAGTTCCTCTTGACTTCAAGTCAGTTTTCCATTGACCGGAAGAATTCTTAACCAACCAAAGCCTAGGGATGATTTGTATAAGGAATGTAACTACATGCAATATAAACAAGAGGCACACAATTAAAAGTGAAAAAATATTCGGTTTGTGAGTCAATATTGAGTCAATAGAACACAAAAGTAAGGTACGAAATTTCCAATGAGGATACAATGTTCCAGGATGGAAAATACCTCCGAATCTGAGGTCGCTTTTCTTTTCTATTAGTTTGGAAACACTTGTTAAGACCTTTACATATGTGTAAAAGACATATTTACATATATTTTTAGTGGCCTGTTCTAACTCATCATGTTGACTGTAAAAACTGTTCATCAGCTAGTCATGTCGGCAATTTTTTAATACAACATAGAGTTAAGAGTCTATTGTACATGTAAAATACCACACATGCTTTCATTATAATCCTGTTCTAGCTATTCTTCAGGTTAAGCATACTTTACTAAATATTATCGGGTTGTTTTTCGTTTGGTATGAAAACACGAATATGTCGTCTTTATGCAAATCCATATATATATAGCGAAAACAAGGTAACATTCAAGAAATAAAATCAAACTCTTTAAAAGAATAACTAGGTTTTTTTTAGTTTTTCATAAACTGTATGCATTGTGGTCTTCAGGGAATCGGAGTCCATTATATTGCATTGCGGAAAGTAGAACGAATAATCGTACTCTCGCCGTTTTTTGGCGTTTATCCGACAAATCACAAAATTAACTTCGGATTATAACGACAGTAAAATTCGTCCTATGCGAAACGGTGATAAAGCCATGTAAGCTGCCAGAATTTTTTTTTAATGGTGTTTAACGACATTTTCAGCTGTTTTCGGCAATATCACAGAGGTTCAGTTTTTACTTGGGAAGGGGGGGGGGGAGGAAGCCGGACAACCAGGAGGAGACCCCAACCGCAATTCACCAATTGTGTATCATGTGTTATACGCTGATCAGGTCAAATAGTTGCAATTACAATTCATTAGCACAAATGAAGGTAATAACGAAATACCGAACACAATCTACAAATCAAAGTCCGACAAACCAACAACCAAAAATATAGCAACTACTGCAATGGTCCTAACTTGGTACAGGCATTTCAAAAGAAATGGTTGGTCAAACAAGGTTTTATGTCATGCCAAACCTCTTTATTTTTGTAACTTGACATTATAAAAGAAAAGAGATCAACACACAAACTGTTAGTTTTCCGCGGAGTAATTTATGACATAAAAGGGTGAGTGTCTCCATGACAATAATTTTGTTCCATCTTCTGATAGAAAATATTTTCCAGCCAATCAAATTTGCGCAAAATTTATTCATTATAGGATTAAACACCGTTTTCAATGGATTTATCGGTATATCAACAAGACCAACTCACTCACGATATGTTTGTGAGTGAGTTGGTCTTGTTGATATACCGATAAATCCATTGAAAACGGTGTTTAATCCTTAAAATTCTTTAAAATTGCATGAAGAAATTAATTTATCTAGCGTGTTTCTCAACTTCATATTTCTTGTGTATTTGGTAGCGGGATTGACTGACTGTATGAATATTTTGTTTATTTTTAAGTACGATTATTCGATAAACCATTTTCTGATTTTAAAAAACACAATTAAGTTTTACATCAATCTAATACCTTATTTTCTGTATCGAACACAAGGGAAGTTTTAAATTTAACAAATCATTAATGATATTTCATCAAACAAATAGTTTGTAAGTTGATCGCTACTTTCGATATTGAAAGCCACCATCTTTGTTTACGTTGGTAACGGTAAAAATAGTTGGGTCAAAGTCATTTATCCAAAAATAAATTAGGTCAACTTCATTTATCAAAAAAAAATTTTTGTTGAAAACCTCAACCGGAAGTAATCTCAACCAATGAAATAAACGTATTTCTAAATATGCAAATCATATTAGAATTATATACATTTAGCTAAGATTATCTTACATCCTCTCTTTCCAGGACAATAAGGAATGTATGTGCGCACTCAATGTAACAAGTGTCTATGCAGTGCAGCTTTAAGAAAATCCTCCTTAACCAAAGCTTGTTCACCATTGGGATTTTAACAATAGCAAGAATCTCTGTTTAGCGAAGATCTAGACTGATAATCTTGGTAAATAGGTCGAGTTTTATTCGTCTTGTAATCAAGTATTTTTATCTCGAGGACATTAATACAGAATTACAAGAACAATATGTTTTGCTGCGATCAATTTTATATGTGTTATTCAAAGATGTCTGTAACCAACATTTAATCCTGGTCTTACTTGGTGGATTCCTAGCAAAAATTGGCTGATAGAAGAGCACCTCTTGCTGGAAAGCTTGACCAGAGTGTGAAACATTTTTAGAGAATGCTTCTTGCATAAAAAAGGAACCATTTCATAATTTTTGAAGTGTATGCGCTACAAATTGCTAACATGTGCCCAACACAATGACATAACTAAAACATATTTAACGTGACGATAAACCCCATTAAACAATCAAACTAATATATGCTGTATATAACATATTGTTAAAATAAATTTGATATTTGATTGATGTTTGTATTGAATTATATAAAAATAAAAAAACAACAAAGTTCCTAGCACTAAAGATTACTACGCCTGATGCGCATCGGAGGCGCTCTACCGACAAGATTGAAAATGCCAAACACTATATTAATATGAAGGGCATATAGCAATAAAACCAAAATATGCCTAACTGGAAACCAAATGAAATTTATGCCACATAATATCAAAAAGATCAAACAAAATATGATATTATGTTTTTAAAGTTTGTTCTTACCTTCTAATAGTAAGGTAATTTCTACATTTCATGCAAAACGTTAAAGCTCGTTTTAATTTATATATGGGAATGTGTTAGAAAACCATCTTATGCAAGTTCACTGAACAAACTGTTAGAATATTTTCTTTGTTTTAATGATAAGAGTATACAATGTTTACAAGACTAGTGTTAGTAGTTCAATACTCACTGCTGGCACGGTGTGGTCAACTTCAATCTTAATTAACAAGCATGGCCAGTTTTCCTACTGAAGTTCCAGGGTTTTCTTCGGGTACTCCGGCTTCCTCCCACAATAAAATCTGGACGCCACGATATAGCTGATAAATTGCTGAAAATGGCTTTAAACTCTGTTAAAACAAACAGACAATCAATATATCAATACAGTAATACGGATTAATATAATTGACAGAAATTAAATATTGTGTGAAGTTTGAAAAGGTAGACCAAGGATTGGTCGGTAAGGAGTTAGAAAAAGGTGTCAGCCTAGTGCTGGGATAGGAGGGATGTATTGCTCAGAATCAAGTGTCTACAATTCACGGCAGTGCTAGGAAAGTAATGGTTATAAAATTTCGTACACTTCAGGATAGCATTCAAACTCCGTACCGCTCTTCAACAGTTCCTGTGCACAGAAGCGTTACCCAGACAGCTATATTCAGAACCTCATAAAAGATAAAAATCACCTGTCGCTTTTAAACGTAGTGAGGGGTATTTTGATAAAAAAGATATAGGTCTTACTTCTGTAGAGCAGCTGTAATGTCGAGGTGCTACACATCCGGTTTTGTTTAATGCCAGATTGTTTTTTATCAATGTACACACACACTATTTACACAGCCTTATGTTATAACTGGGACAAGGCGTTTTCCTCAAGGTCGTGTTCTCTCAATGACATAGATGTACACAAATTGTTCACTAGTCTTTAAACAGCAAACACAAAGCTAAGAAAGAAAAAGGAGTAGCCATTCATAAAATATATGATGACCTCTATGAAGTGTTTCACTTTCGTGCTTTTTATATGTACATCTCAAACAGTATTTCCTATCGACATAGAATTCCAACCTAATTTTGTAATTTATTACAAGAAAAAGCTATGTATTAAAACTAATTATCTATTCTTAAAATTATTTAATAAATTAACCATATTTTTCAACTCATATTTAGCTACGTGACTGAATTCGTTAAAAGTGCCGTCTACGACATTCGATTTCTGAGAAATACTACAAGTTGTTGCGTTGAGAGTAATAAATTAGTTCAAACCATTTAACCGAAATAAAAAATCAGTGGTTATTTAATAACACTAGAATATGATGATATATGTTACACTACCAAATTTATCAGAAAAATATCGAGTATCTAATGTTTTCCTCGGAATCGGAATGTGTCTGCCGACAGTGCAGATAAAAAATACGAGGAGAGACTGGTCGGTCAATAGACGACTGACAGTACTGTTGGATGGTCAGGGTATTTCTGTAGCTGCTCTCTCGACTGCTTTAGGAACATTTCTGTCCCTATCAGCTTTACAAAAACAGTTCTATGCTTAAACTCTAGAAGGTTAAGAGTATCTAGTTTATGTGCTGTTATACTTAAGAGAAATGTGACCTTAGACCTGCTCAATCACAGGTCAAGTTCGATGGCAGATTGTTTTTATCACAGAGCAACCACTATTTACGCAGATTAAAGGTATTTACAGGGGAAAAAACAAACGCATCATTGTAAGCATAAAACTTAAGCAGAGTTATAAGACACTCCTGACTTGTCGTTAAATAGAATACACATATCCACGGTCAAGAAAACTGCTGATGCCAAACACTTTCTTTGAACTTTTTTAAAACTTTGTACTCTTCAATTACATTACAAACCTCTGTTCATGTATCAAACAGTTGTACTGTAGACATAGCAATGATGATATAGAATTACAACAGTCTGACGTCATAACCCGGAATGATTGGTGACAAAGTGTTTGATAAAACTCGTTCTATTTATCAGCAAAATAATACAATAAATTAACCTTAATTTTCCAACGGCAATTAAGCTACGTGACGGAATTCGTTATAAGTGCTCAAAACGACATTTGATTTCTACGAAATACTAAAAGCTTTATACAATTTGGCGTTTTAAAAGTAAATTGTCAATAAAAATTAATGTATTCATTACTTATCAAATTAGTATGATGCTGATACGTTGTACATTTAATGGTTTTTTTTTACACTTCTATTTAATCACTTTAATAAACACCTTCATTGGTAAAACATGCCTTTTGAACACGTAATGATAAAACAATCAACCTATTTGTAACTAAGTTTCAAACCCTAAAACAATTTTAACAGTTTCACGTCTGACACAAGTTTGTTTGCGGTTTAGCGCCACTTTAGCAAGAAAGATATTCTACACATTAGGGGTTAAAGTATGATTTATTTCAATATTTGAATGGAATGTTAAAACAAAAATTTAATTCATGCTGTAATTTATATATATTACATGGGATGGGATAAAAACACTTTAATTACTAATATCAGATAATTTATAAATCAGCATTTTTCTGTTAGCGGACTAATTTCAGTATGTAATGTTATCAAGATGGCGTCCTCCTAGCGTATCAGAAGGGAGAGGGGACAATGTTTTCTGCCGCAATGATTTTCTATTAAATCAATTAAGATTTTAAAATAAAATAAAATAAAATTGTTGTTCTTTCTATTAATATTAATACAGAAGCGAGATTCCTTTGGTACTATGTTTTGCATATTCCTACCTTTTTGAGTTCTAGATGGGTTTCGGTAATCGTTTTTGCAGCTTTGAAAATTTCAACGATTATTTCAAAGGATTCTTACTATTAAACACGGTGTTTGAGGAAGTTATCATTGTGTAAACTCAGACGACTCCTTCCCAAACTTGACACAAAGTCCTTCAGATGGACTTTATTTAGCTTGTGAGTGAGTCGCCGGAGTTTACACATTGATAATTTACTAAAACCCTAAAGTTTTAATCCTATAGCTATGAATTTCATGCAGAAAAGTAATAACCAGACCAGACAAGCCATTGAAGACCTACTGAAGACAGTAAAAAAAACGTACTCTGAACCTGTATAGCAATGTCGCACGATCATCAGGGCTTGAAGACAGTCATGCAAGGCACTGCTTAAAACCGAAGAAAATAAGATAGGCGGAAAAATAGATGAGAGGAACGCATTTCAGACTAAAATGGCTTCTTCACAATGTGATGCACACTGTGGAAGTTCGTGTTAAGTAAAGGGATGGATGAAGCTGTCTGCCAAATCGTCAGTGGTCTTGACGACTAAAGACACACAGATAGATAGAAGGCAGCAGTCTAGAATTACTTATATTTAGCAGGCCTTTTTTGAAAACCTGTTATGTCTATGTAGTTTTACAGTTATTCAAAAGGTACCTACATTTTTAAGATACAAATTGACGATGCTATTTAATTCAATTATTGAATGTAAGAAATAAATGAAGGTTTTTTGGAAAACTTCAAAAAGTTAGTTATCTTTACATCTCTCTGATGTTTCATAGTATCTTGTTCTTGTCATAACATAAATAAAAACCATCAACGAATATACAAAGTTATTTTTATGTTTATTGATACCAATCAATACATGGAGATCTTGTACCTGTCTTTAAACATTATAGGAATATTTATTGTGCTTTTCTAGTTTATTGTGCCAAGTGTCGAATAGATATTCGGAAAATACAAGGAAAAATTTTATTTCAGAGCAGACAACGGCATATCGATTTTATCTGTTTCAAATAAGGATGAAAAGTAATACACTAATTAGTCTGACATATTCCGCCTCTTCGCTTTAAGAAATATCTTTTTGCACTCGTGTGTGTGTCTATCGACCTAAAAACTAATTCCTCAATGCTCTATTTATATAGTTTATGAGACAAAATGTTGACTCAGCAGTTATATTTATTAAGGGGAATCATTCTTGTTGGTATTAGAAAATGGTGTTGAAGTAAACTATAATATTGGTTTATTTCCTTGTACTTTTTAATCCTTAAAAATCGTGTAATTAAATAGATTTAAACAAATGTTTGGTACATGTCTTCGTCACGAATAGTTCTGCAAGAGATCGATTGAAGTTATCAGTCAGTTCAAGATCGATTCTAATAGGTATGTCGAGCCGGAAAATGGGACCTGAACCCTATTTGCTACATGCGAATGTGGAATAAACGTGTTCTTTAGACTAAGTTTCTACACGACGGTTATCATGTTACGGAGTTTGTCATCATAGCCTGCAACGATAGATTTATTTTCTTGTTAAAAAAGCTTCAATAAAATGTATAGACACGTTCTCTCTTTAATAACCAAAAAGTTATTTATAGCTGGCGGATTTTCCAAAATATCATGAGTCCAGAACCATTAACTCGGAACAAAATTGTATACTCCTTATGGATTCAGTCGAGTTTTATGTCAGATCATGGCAAATTGTGAAGAGAACGTAGACACGGGTGAAGGCAACAAGATTGTAAATACAAAGAAGCACCAAAAGCCCCTCAAGTCGAAGATCACTTATCTAACATTTGGCAAATATGTTGTTATACAGGCTGACAAGGCCCCTAACACTGTTATGTTTGTATGCAAAACATAAAATTAAGCACTTAATAACAAAATTAGATATTGACAATGCAGGCTGCAACCTAACATATACCCCGACAACACTTACAAAACAAGACCCTGGACAACATAAATTCACTTGCACTTTCAACCAACGCTGAGAAACTGGATCTCCTATTACTCTATTTAATTTCTAAGCGATAAAAGTGTCCTTAAAATGTCATATTGCTGGGTCTGCTAATTACTCCACTTAACCTCTTTTAAACTGATGACATCTATTTTGTAAGAACAGAATTGCTATTGGCAATTTTTCGGCTAAATAATGAAGTCCATTGTTTATTGAAGGAGGATGCCACACAGAAATTCATCAGTGTAACAATGTTTCATTTTCATGTAATGTTTGAGTGGATGACAAATTGATCGAAGTCATGCTCACAACCCCAGCTTCAGAAAAAACTAAAAAGTGTAACTATAGTTATTGATTGTTATTTTTGCAAGTTTTTATAGTTTGAAGATTCCGTTCCTTGTGGATATTTAGCATGGAATGAAAAATATACGCGAGCGATTCTTTTCAATTAAGATGACAAAACTAGCATTGTCTTGTAGTTAAATTACGTGCGCATTGACAGTTAATGTTAGTATATATGATTTTATTTTATCAATTGTTATTTTAATTTCCAGAAGGTTTGCAGTAAGAGTAGTTTCATTGTAGCCGCTACAAAAGGCTCAATTTCTCGCCTCTACTCATTCACAATACTTTAAAGTGGAAGTTAAAAAAATTGTCCTTTGTTACATCGTTTTCGAATTGATATAATGTTTGTAATATGTTCCCGTTCTTAAATACTGCTCATTGGACGTTAAGCATACCCAATCAATCAATTTATTTATCCAGAAAGCAAAATCAGTAGCAAGACGAAATATTAAGCAATCATTCGTACAGTGTTTTCATGGACTTATCGCGGATTTTATCTTTGGTTATTGGGCCCTTGCTAAGAAAGCTAGGACCTAGGCAACATGGAAAAAGTAATATTTAAAGTACTAATGGGGAATATTTTACAGTAGTGTGATTGCATCGATTCAAAAGCCCGCATAAAGTACAAGAATGCAGCATTAGTAAATTAAGATTTATATTGATTCATACATTTGCGTCCTGAGATAGAATATTACGTGTTCGGGCAAATTTTTGGATATGTCGCAGAACATTTTTGATTTGTGCATTAACCTCGAGCGTGTCTTAAACTTAAAACCGTGATAGATAATCCCATTATAGTTGTCAAGAAAATTCACTATCTGTTGACAAAGCACCGGAAACACATGATTTGACATGTTTGTATATTCCTTTCCTTTCTAGACTAATGTGTTATCATTTATCTCATCTTCAATTTGTCATTGTTAAAGATAAAATAAGAGAGTGTTCGTGACTTTGTGTGATATTTTGTGAAATGACTGCTACAAGACGAAATACCTCTAGATGCTAGAAAAGCGCAAGAAGCTCTTTATCGTATGATTTGATAAAGGATTTGACCAGCTCCGAATTGCACTTAGAAAGCTAGAGATGGAACATGTGTGAGGAAAAGCAAGAAGACTCAATCTGCTAATGCTGTTGTATCATCATTATGAGAAGAAGCAAGCAGAGGAATTAAGCAGTATTATCGCAAAATAAAATGGGAAATTTTAAAACATTGAACGAAAAAAATCAATGAAATATTAGCCTGAAACAACAAAAAAAAAACAAATTGGAGAAGTTATGGAGCTTAAGCTTCAGCATCGGGTGATTGAATTAGCCTGTTATACATGCAGTCCAAAGGAAAAGGGAAAGTGTCTATTCCAATCTACCGAACGAATCCCAATTTTTAAACTCCAAACATCTATTTGCAACAGACGAAATAAACATGAAAAGCATAACTTGAGAAGATGATGAAAGGACACATACAAATTGTTGATTCCAATGCAATTTTTACGTGCTATAGAATATAATTGTCGTTACTATATATTTTAATACTAATTTTATTATTAAAATCAACGTGTAAATTAATTTAAAGAAAAAGTATATTAAGACTCTTGCCACCAAAACTAAGTTTTAATTATATTTCAAAAATAGAAAAGCATAGATACCAAAAAAGGGTCTAGCTTTTGTTCTATGCTGATCAAAGAGCCATATAACGTCATTGTTTTGCGTAGCAGTTTTCAGTAATTTTTTTGTATATGAAGAGTTATTTTTGAGAAGCAATTTGTAAAATAAATTCATTTTAATTGACGATAAACGTATTATATTTGAAGTTAACTAACATCAATTATTTTAAATTGTTGTTGAGCAGCAACTAAGATTTATAACTGCTCAATGATTTCGCAACATTAGAGTTGTTTTTCCGACGCAGTCGGTATTATATTCACTTTTTACCCTTTGACCTCATGACACTTCACCTCTCGAAAAGCAAGTAACGTGATCCTAATTCTGTTTCTTGATTTGTCAAAAACCAATTTGGACGGGGGTTCGAAACAGGGTAATGAATTGGACAGGGGTTCGGAACAGGATGGTAAATTGGAAATTCTCCTTCCAAATTGCGTACGATTATTATTACAATTTGCCGTCTGTTTGTTTATAAAATTATTTCGTTGTGCAATTTAAGTATTAAGAACGATCGAGATGAGCTGCAGTTTGTAAAATTTTATATTAAACGACTTGTACAAAAATGTTAAATATTTTTTATTTGAAGTACAGCGCAAATTAAAACGCATATTAACACCCTGGATTTTTCCGGGATTTTATGGAGTGTAAAAGAGACGAAGAGAAGAATTTTTAATTAATTTCTTTAAAAAAATTGTTGTTGAGCAGCAACTAAGATTTATAACTGCTCAATGATTTCGCAACATTAGAGTTGTTTTTTTAAATATGTTTTCATTCGGCTTGGGTCATACTAATATCTGATGAGTATATATAAAGATTATGAGCGACGTGTATTTAGGTGATTTCTTCTACCACTCTCTGCTGCTATTGTTTAAACAAAATTTTTATAGAGGCGGCTACACAATTTTCATCAAACTTCATAACTATATATGATGCTCTGTATAATGCAGGTCGCTCGCTTTTTAAAAATTATCTAACAAGCATATGATAAACACGTAATATGCTATTTTATACTTTATTATAAACATTTACAAATTTCAAGTACACAAGGCGGTTTAAGTATATATACATAAAGAATAATAACTACATGTGATAAATATATTGCCAGTAGGGTCGAGTAATACAATCACAGATTCCACTTTCTTCAGCATAAGTGACTTTTTTGATAAAAGGAGAAACATTTTGCAAGTGATTCGACAAAGACAATATTTTCACAAGATTTATTTGTATCATTTTTATTTTCCAATTTGAAAGTATTAATATTTTTATTTTCGAATTCATCTTTAATAACATTTTATTTAAAACATTTGAAGAAGAAAGGAAACTCGTCTTCAACGTCACTTGTATAACAGTACTGACATTCTATTTTCTCGCTTAATTAGTTTATATTTTCCTTTTACAGTTTCTTTAAAGTGATCACTTGTTTGCATTTTGCGTGTATTTTTTTCTATTTTTGAAATTAGTTTTCACAATGAAGCTTTAACATTGTACTAGTTTTCATGTTTTTACCCTGTATCTAACTGACATTGATTTGTGCAACTTCGATCATGTGATGTGTGCAGGTTTGATATAACATGTCACAATTAAATATTTGAAGAGATGAATAATCGCGATGTAAAGATCGTAGTACAAGCTAAAATAGCGACACAGCAAAAAGAGAAATAAATCACTTATTGATCATTTATTTCTATTTATAGAACATTATCCTTGATCATTTATATAAGGAGAAATTTCAACCGGCTGCACGTGTTGTAAACAGACGGTGTACTTGTTACCTGTTAATGAAGTTTTTAAATTGTCACGAAACATTTTATATACAATAAGGAGAGATATTAACAAAAAGGGGAAATTTCTTTCAAGATATTTTGTGTGGTGTTCATGGTAATCTGAATTGGTTACGTTTTGCATGATCGTGTTTTCGGGCTAATCATATTTACACACAGAGCAGAATAATTCGAATAATTTGGCGAATTTACAACAAACAGAATACTGACACACCATACGATTGTTTCACTAACGAGAGCTCGACATGAATGTATACAAGTGATAATATAAAGTATATGTAAAACGCAAGAATTAAATATGTTCTTTCAATCTCAATTGTCTCATGTGTAATACGATTGGATATATTATTATTATTCCATCATTCATCATACGTGTCTTTAAACGTTATCTTGGGCAAACTCATCCATGAAAGTTATATTTATAAATATAAACAAATAGGGTCTTCGGTAGATGTAATATTTCGTTGCCAAAATGCATTATTTGCCAAACAATAACATCTCAAATTAGCAAGGTAATACATTTGATTTATTGTATGGTATTCTGTATAACTTGTCATCAAATGTCGCCTCGTTTGTATTTGTATTATTAAGAAAGCGATGTTCTTGTACCTATATGTCATATTTGACAAGGTTTGTCGTTTGTAAGTTCTACTTGTTCCAAAATACACACGTATATGATAAACAGTAGTAATACAGGATTGGCTTACTCGTTATATTTAACCCTAAATGACATGTCAGGATGAATTGTGGTTTATATGTTTTTTTACATTCAAAATAAACTGTCTGCCAATAGGAGGGCCTCGGTGGTTATGGTAGTTCGTATACTAATTGATCACGTGGTTTGTCAACTGCAGGCAGAGTACGCTCGACTCCAAGGACTGCCAGTTTTCCAACCGAAGGTTAGGTTGTTTTCTCTTGGTACTCTGGCCTCCTATCCAATAAAAACTGGACGCCATGATATAGCTGACAAATTGTTGAAAGTGGCGTTTGCTCAATTCAAACAAACAAAACAAACAAACTATATGCCAATACACCGACCGTTTTATTTGATTTTTTAATATGTATACGCTCAATTAAAATAATTATTTGACAAACTATTTAAATGAAATATTTTTAATTTCATCTAATAATGGATTCAATAATTAATAATCAAAAATGTTTGTTTAAAGGATAGAGGTAAGTTTAGTTTAAACATATTTTATTGTCTAAGTAACAAATGGATTGGGCACAAGTTATAACAACTTACAATGCCTCTCCATAGCAATAATATTATGTAGCTACACAAGATGACAGCAAGTTCAAAATACTATAAATAAGTACAAGGAACAATAATACATAATATAATAACAATAATGAAGAACGTACATGCAAGTTAATGTGATAGTAAATAGAATATACAAAGTATAAAGGAATACAGGATGCGAGTACATATATTCGAAGATTATTTGTTTTTAGTAACAAAACTAAAAAAAAATTTTATTTACAGAAACGTCTGGTTTTATTTATATAACTATGAACACTTCTAAATATGATGATATTATGTTCATCACTGAGTAAGGGTGATCCGAATAAAATGATTTCAATTGATACCACTGTAATAGGCTGAAGTACTCTAAAAAGGTTAACTCTCTGATTTAGGTAAAGGGGGCATTCTAGAAAATAATGGATTGCATCTTCCAATGGATGTCCACAAGAACAGCCAGGTTCGTTCACCAGGTTAACTCTTAATAGGTCAGCTCTTAAAGAGCTACAACTATGTCTTAGTTTAGTATGTAAAATATTTGTATTGCGATCACCAATAAGAAAGTATTATTGTACATGTAAAGTTAAATTTTGACGTCTTAAAAGATTTTTAAAATCAGTTTTGGACTGAGCAGATCTAATATGCATATTTAATGAGTTCCAAGAGCGGATTGTAGAAGGGAAAAACGACTTTGAAAAGGTTTCTAGTCTACATCTTGGCATTCTGTACTGAGGGACGTTTCTAAGCATACTAGTATATGCGCCTTCTGAATAAAATTCAGATAGACAGCCCCTCAGGTACTCTGGGGTTTTGTCGTTAAGTATATTATAAAATAAACATAATTGCCTACGATTTCGTCTAGAACATAAGGATTCCCACCCTGTTTCATAAAATAAAGATTCTTTACTAGCGTATCGGGGCAAACCAGTAATAATTCGTGCTGCTTCGAGTTGAAGCTTATCCATTTTATCACTATCTCTTATATTACACCCGTTCCACAGTTCACATGCATATTCAAATAGAGGAAGTATATAAGTAAAGTATATCCTATTAAGGTTTTGTCTACTAAGAATATATTTCATCTTCCTCAGAACATATATTTTTTTGCTGATACTGCAACATATATTTTCAATATGCCTTGTCCATTTGCAGTCATCAGAAAAGGTTACCCCTAAGTGTTTATGAGATTGTACTCTTTGTAATTGTTCATTATTAAAAGACAGATTGATTTGTGGAATATTGTTACCATTGGAGAAGATCATGAATTCCGTCTTTTGGGGGTTAAAATCAACTAGCCAGCGTTTTGCCCATCGATTAAGTAATTCTAAGTCTGAATTTAACGTCTCTGAATTTCTAAGTGATCATTAAGTGAATACATTAATGAAGTATCGTCAGCAAACAATCTCATCATACAATTAATATTATCTGCAATATCATTAATGTAAAGCACAAATAATAAAGGACCGAGCACGGAACCCTGAGGAACACCTGCTTTTAAAACCCCATATGATGATGAATCATCCCTAATAATAACTCGCTGTTTTCTTTCGGATAGATAATTTTCTATCCAACTGATTAATTTCCCTTTGATACCATAAGATCTTAGTTTTAATATAAGACCTTTATGCCATATACGGTCAAATGCCTTAGAAATATCACAAAAAACTACGCATGTAGTTTGTCTGTGCTCTAAGGCCAAGCAGATTTTGTGATACAATTCAATAAGCTGGTGATATGTAGAGTGAGCGGGAACAAAACCTGACTGAAACTTGAAGAGCAATTTGTGGTCTAGGATAAAATTATATATATGCTTAGATACTATTCTTTCAAAAACCTTTCCGACACAGCTCAGTAACGCAATAGGACGATAATTAGAAGCGAGTGATTTGTCACCTTTTTTTATAAAACGCAAAAACATTGGCAATTTTCCAGCAATTAGGAAATACAGAAACACGAAAAGACAAATTAAATATAAATGACAGAGGAAAACACACACTAGCTGCAGTATATTTTAACATGTGGTGACTGATATAGTCACTGCCGGAGGCTTTTCCTAACTTAAGAGAACTTAATACGTCCTTTATCTCTTCCTCCGTCAATTCATCTATGTCCAAAGAGTGGGCCGTTCTTGGTAAGACATCTGGTAAATCAATATTATTCTCATTTAAATTAGAAATATTGCAAAAATAAGTATTAAGCAAATTAGCTTTATCAAAATCATTAACGATGATTTCCTTAGACGTTAGGTCAATAACGGAGGAATAGACGAGGAACGGTTACTTCCCATATTTTTCTTTACAAGGGACCAAAACGTCTTTGGACAGGCCGAATTTTCATCCAAAAGCCCATTGGCATTAAGAAAAAATTGTTCTTTAGCGTTGATAATCATATTGTTTACTTTGTTTCGCTGAATTTTGAATTTACTGAGATTAAGAGAAGACCCACATTTTTTTGCCCTGTTATGTAACCTGTTACGAAGCCTAATTTGATTTCTTATTTCAGAGTTAAACCACGGTTTATCTGTTGGTCGTATCGGGATAGTTTTTGTCGGAATACACTTTTTAGCTAATTCAATAAATTTTTCAGTAAAAAAAGTCGCCACAGCATTAACGTCATCACCAAAGTTGGAGAATGAGCCAACCCAATCAAAGTTATTAATGTCCGCATTAAACTGGTTAAAATCTGTGTGCTTGTATAGCCAAATCAGACGCTTATATGATTCTTGATTATAATGAGGGACCTTTACGTAGACTGTAGTGGCATTTTGATCACTTTTACTTCTGTCAATATCAATGACCTCTGAGAAGGTTACATCACAGTCTGCGGATACTAAAATAGGGTCTAGCAGCGTAGCTCGATTCGAAACTGGGTCTATCATTGTAGGCTCATTAGAGGTAAGTAAGTAATACGCGAAGGTTTATAATAAGCTTTTTGGGGGAATACTTTCAAAATTACTGTACTGTTTAAAACAAATGACACTGATTTTGTTGTTTGTTTTTAAATATGTGTGTACGAATACCAAAACCAATTACAATAAAAGAAAGGCAAAGCAAGGAATAAACCGGCGAGACCTTGAATTTCCAAAAGGTTTACATTTTAACTTAGGCCTGCTTCTAAAATAGACTCGGGAAAACTACAAAACTGGATTCTACGACAGTAGTGACGACAGCAACATTCCAGCATCTCCAGCGTTTAGTGTGTACATTTCACAATTTATACGTTATAATAGATCCTGCGATCGGTATTTCGATTTCGACCGCTCAGTTTGTTTGACTGCTAAGCAAGTGGTTTATGTTCTTATATTGATGTTATTCTTTTAGAAGTCCTAAGGTGCTATCAATGACTTAAATGATCGTTGTCGCAAATACGATCGGAAATTTTCGCTGAGTCATATGTATGACAAAATATGTTACACGACGGGTTTCTAATTAGATGCAGGCTCTGCCTACTAGTCCGCAATACCTTAGTGCGCCCATGGTTTTTACTTGGTTTCCATTCTTTGTTTCTTTTGTCTTTGTTTTTTGTTTCTGTTGTATATTCTTCTCTCTATACAGATTTGTAATTGTCCCTTGACGTTTTCGGCTCTTGTTGTTGTGCATGTCGCTTTCCTTGCTATTTATCTTTTCACTTCATATAAAATCTAATTTAGAAATAATCTCTGCTACCCACATATTGACTTACTTAATGAATGTTTTTTATTCGTATTCTTCTCATTTGCTCTAGAAATAAGCAATAAACAACTTTAAATGCGAATTGCTGAAAAGAATAGACAATTTTCAAAGATTGGTTAATAATACTCTCTTCAAGGAGTGTTATCCGACTTGTCGTAATGACCCAATCATATGATGTTAATCAGGTTGTTGACCTGTTCGTGTGATATCTATAACTAAGCGGACATGTTGATCGATTTTAAAGGACGATGTTTCCTATAGTTACTGATATTGATGTTCTAATATATTTCCCGTTAAACACGGAAAATTTCATAACACAAAATCTTAGTTAGGCAATAAAGAAAACACTCATTTGTATTTAGAACAATCAAAGCTTTTGTGATATTTATATAAAGTATGTATAAAACCCCACATTAAACAGTAATGAATTTATCTGGTGCAGTATTATTTTTTCTTGTTTTTCCCATTAGTTCACCCGGTAAACACCACGAATTAAGTTATCATCTTTGGATACAAATGATAGGTTTATAGGTATCTTGTAAACATGTCATGATGAATTATTATAACATCCACTTCTGTTCACGAATGCATCGAAAAATTGAACTCATGTTTATTGACAAGTTCATTTCATTTCAAACTTTTAGGAAGTACTTTTACAACGAAATATGTTTGTTTGATGGAATACTATATTACCCATTTCTAGCATTTTCAGCTGTATCATAACATCGAGGTTAAAACACAGTTTCAAACTCGCGATGAAAGTGTTAAAACCCCGGTGCTCAATTTAAAATAGCTGACAGTTGAGAGATCTTGCTCAGTTACGTAGTGGACCAGTATTCTGTAAGGTTTCTTTGGGGACCATACTTAAATGAAAAAAAGCTTTGGTCAATAAAACCTGGAATTGATACTTTTTTAATGCAGGACGTCACGTTATTGAGATCACAAAGTTCGCTTGTACAAGCTGCTAAACAATTTTAAAGATTAAACAATCAGTGTTTTTGTAGCAGGATTTAGCAATCCTTTTTTATTTTGGGGTTATCATTTTTGACGTGTCCTATTGCGTCTTATGGAACTGAATTGTACACATCTATGAGAGGCCCTTCGTGTCATAATTACGGTATTTCAAAGTATCACGATACCTTTTAAAAGTAGCGCGATACTTTATTTGAAAGCAACGCGTTTCTTTTGTCTTTCATTTGTAACGCGATAATTCGGCTGCATTTATCATGAATCAATCAGAAGAAACCTTATAAGTTTAATTCGGTTATAGTCAAATTTTGACACACATATTTATATAATTTTGGGGGTAGCACTAATGCTAGTGAAAATACATAAAAATAAACCGAATTTCACTATAACATATATATCACACATTTCGTTTCAAGATGACTCGAGTTTCACAGTCGGATAACTCGGATAACATAGAGTTTGCTGTAAAAACTTATCTTTGTCTGCGCTACTGATAAGAGGGTAAATCTCGTTCGGTCACAATCGTTAGATGTATTTTGATTGGTTCGTTCTCAAGAAAACTTCTGATGCACAGCATCCATTCGCCCCCGATTTATTCTGCATTCTGCTCGTGTTTGTCTGAATGCATGACACTAATTTTACAGGACGCATTTTTATCTTACAGAGATTATTTCATGTTCTATGCAGTTATAATATCGAAGGGTTTAATGCCTCAAAGCTTTAAGTCAATATTTAACATGAAAAGCATGTACTTCAGACCCAATAGTGTCATTAGTTGTACCTTTAATGCGTGGCTTAGAGACTGTATTATAATCAAACGTTTCGAACCTTGAAGATGTTTTTTCCTTTTTTACATTTGCTTCAATCCCAAAGACAGATCAAATCGACAATATGGGAAAATTAAGAGAAGATAATCTCAATTTTAGATTGGATTAAAACAAATGTACGTGTAGAGGACAAGATAAGCATAAATAATCACAGTATGTTTTTATGTAACATAAAAGCTTGCGAAGCCGGCATCTGGGATTTTTGATTGAACCAAAAAGGTATTTTTGATGAACATTCGCTTAAAATCAGCATGCAATTTCTAAAAAGAAGGCATTTGAACTTTTCCCCATAAGGTCCATAAGAGCCAATTCCTGCAGTTGAAGCTGCTTTTAATTACCTGTTTATTAAATTTGAGCACATGTTATCTTTTGTCATATATTAAATTATAAACATACTTGAATTAAACCTAATGTTCACGTGGTTCAATTAATTAAATTATTGACATTGAATTTATTTATTGTATCTTATTGTATACCCAAAATAACATTTATTCTGGTTTTCAATTTTTCATCCGAAAATTGTATACACAAAATAGCCTTTTTCTTATGATTTTCAAAGCTACGCTCTTCGATAGCGCTATCACCGAAAGACATAGGATACCATACCGGGATAAAAATGGTTTCCATCAATTATTAACTTTCGAAAATAGAATACGGAAAATATTTATTATTACAAGAAACTTTGATATTACACAAGCATTTCTGCAGTCAAACATCATGAATGATCTTGATTTTTCACTTTAGTTTAATGATTGACATTCTTGTGTCAAAATCCTGTTCATTCATGGTAACTAAGTGTTCATCGAAATATTTTCTACTTTATCCTAAACAAGGAAAGTGAATAAAAAAATCGTCGCCAAATGAATAACAATAACAGAAGTAATGCGTTTCTTTTAAAAAGTATCGCGATAATTCTTAAAAGTTACGTGATACTTTGAAGAAGGTTAAAATTATCGCGATACTTTTTAAAAAGTAATTTGATAAAAATAACACAATTAAGTCAGAACAAAATATTTCAGACTTAATCCCCCACCAGAAATTATATTAAATTTATCAATAATATCTTCTTAATGAAGTGCGTTTTGGATTTCTGAAACACGTTTCAATAATAAATGTAACTTCATTTATACATTTAATTCTTTATTTATTTTTACGATCATTTTCATTGATGAAAGGCAAAATCGCTATCATTTTCATTTCATGAATGAGATTACATACGCGGCATTAGATTGGCTTACAAAGGTTAGAACGTTATGTCAATGTAATTACTTTACTTTAAACCCGATGTCACCTTCTGGACATACAACGCGTGTTCCAAGCCCCATAAGATCCGTCAAGGTTATGTAACCACCTGCGTCTAGTCCTGTACCGGTATGTGCTCTTCGTAAATAAATAAATAGGTCAAATGGAAATACTATGTGGTCGGCAAAAATCAAATTACTTGAGTCAGCGAAAAATATTGTACCCTTTGCCCCACTTTCTCGATGACATAGTGTTGCTAATCAACACAAAACAAATAAAAAAAATATAACTTGTATAATTAAAACTGAAACATAAATCTGCTGTATTACTTAAGAAATTAAGATTTGATTAATCAAATGATAAAACCAAAAATAACCACGTTTTTTAAAACTATTTTGTACTGCTGTCATTAGCTACAGTATAACAGTAAATGACATGTAGGAATAAATTGTGGTTTATATGTTGATATTGCAAAACTTCAGGTCACACATAACATTTTCCCAAAATTTCATATTGATTGGACATTGCATCTTAGAGAAACTGTGCGGAAAGAAAACAAAAGTAGAACAAAATTAAGACACCTGACAAAAACAATATATATCCAAAACCTTCGTTTGGAAGACGTTACTAAAAATTCGGCGTAACAGATTGAAATCGTAATCAAAAATGTACTTCTATACGTATTATTTTGTAAAGAATAAGTGTATTTGACAAGATCCTTGCTATCAGTCTAGAAAACATTAACGAATATTAATAATTATAAGCCATTTAAGTTATTAGATTGAGGAAGAAATTAACAGCAACATATCAACATCACAACCTTCTGTACAATGGAGCATTATGTAGCATCAGATATAAACAAAGAAACTTATGTTCTGAAACGTTGATTATCACTTGAATTTATCTTATTTTGAATATGAGTATTTTTTTCATGGCAGCTATTAACAAAAAATATTGATACTTTTGCTGTTTTATTGGTTACAAAATTCTTTGCCATTTATGTGGTCTGATAATCGTATTATGCTTTATATGTATTTACTATATGTATTTATATATAGTTTTATGGAAGTACACGTAAAAATATTGAAGTTTTAAAAATGCCAAAAACTCTGATTTTACGGTTTGTGCCCTATTCTGTGCAATGTCAACTTAAAGCCTTGAATTTAGAAAATGGTTTAAATTGTAACGTGTAGCTGGATAAGGAATAACGTTTAGAAATTTTGACAATAAAAGCTATACACAATCTATTTGAATTTATATATTGTTTGTGGTTTGACGCCATTGATAAGTCCCAATTAAACAAAACGCGCGTCGGGTGAAGTAAATTTATCATTGGTATCCTTGATGACTTTTATATTTGTTTCGTTAATACAGGTCGGAGTTATTAGTTTTATATGCATGAATCTTTAAAAGTTACAGACACAAGACATCGCAGACCTTTATTTACGAAAATATTCTTTAAGATCTGAAATGAGTCCATTTTTAGCCCTTATTGCCACTTGTCCTTCGATAGTAGTATTCCAACAACCACCAAAAACACCTGTGTATGGTGTGAACATTTGATAAATCATACCTATGATTCCGATTGTTTTAACCATTGTTCAACCCTTCATCAATTGAGAAGTCTAACGGTTTTCACCACGGCTTACTTGAACGCTGTAGAGGTTATATTTCAGATATCCGATTTAACATTTTTAGAATCAATTGGTAGCCTTTCAGCAATACGACTGAACGGCGGTCACTGCTTACTCGACGGAGTACCTAAAAGTGCACCAATGTTTTATTAGGCCTGTTTTTCGGTTTTCGTTGTGCTTGGTTCGTTCTTATGTCTATTATTTGTGACAATCATCTTGTCACTGACTTATGGTCATAGACTCGTTGGCCAGTCTGTTTTCTTACTTTTTCTTGTGACAAGAATCTTAACAAAACTATTATCGCCCACTTTGTATACATTCACCAAAAGAAATTCATATCTTCCCGTTTGCTTTTCATATCCTCCAGACTGTCAGTTAATAATAACTTTGGTTTAATTTTGTTTGAGAAATCGGAACTTATAATATGAAATTATATGTCCTACGACAAGTTAATGATACTAAAATATTTTTCCTTCTCGTTTCATGGATCAAATTTGAAAATGATAGTTCTTCAAAATGTTATGGTAAGAAATTCTTAGAATAAGGCTTAATGTTCAAAGAGACTAGAAAATTCATTGTTAAAATCATCCCGAAACTGTTTATGACAGACTGTTGAACGATAATGTCAAACTTGAAGACATTAAGACGTTTTCCAAGGACAGAAATAGAAAATACATTAAGCATCATTACCGATAAAACTAATATAAATACAATTTGTTCATTGTGTGACTAAAACGAATTGGAGATAAATAAAGTGTCAACCATCTGACAAAAGCATACAACTCATTACTAAAAATTATTACTCTAGGCCGAACACAAACTCAATTTTATAGTTCTTACTTTAATTCATAGACTTTATAGATGTATAGACAATATTAAAGCTTACAAAGGATAGAACGTTATGTCAATGTTATTACTTTACTATAAACCCTGCACATACGATGTCACCTTGAGGACATACAACGCGTGTTCCGAGTTGCGAGGTTCGTCGAGGTTATGTAACAACCAGTGTCTAGTCCTGTAATAGGTATGTGACATCCGTAAATAAATAAATAGTTCAAATGGAATTACTAAGCTATGTGTTCGGCAAAAATCAAATTACAGGAGTCAGCGAAAAAAATGTACCCGTTGGCCCCGCTTTCTCAATGACATTTGAAATGAAATTTAGATCCGAGTGTTGCTAATCAGCACAACAGAAATAAAAAATATATTACTTTTATTATTAAAACTGCAACATAAATATGATGTATCATTAAGAAATTATGGTTTGATAAATCAAATGATAAAACCAAATATAACAACGTTTCTATACACAATTTTGTTTAACCACAAACAGGGTAAGTACTGTTGATAGTCTTGATGTTCTGGCTTAATCCACTGAGAAGGATAAAAATCTTGATGAATACAATCAATCAACCAAATCATTGAACAGTCTTTGCCAGTTAGTCTAAATAAAAGATTTATAGCTCACAGTATATTAACATCATATTCAAGTAATACGCACACACCAGTGTTTAAGCAATAACTTTACCACTTACATATCAGTGTTTAAACAATAACTTTAACTTGAATAAAAACCTCCGATGATTCGATCGCTGATATTAGAATGATGTATATTTAATTGTTTATCTGTACTTTTATTTTCTCCAAAAGCATCGACTGTCTTTTTAAATATTCTGAGAATCTTTAGAGCATCTTGACAATACGGTCGAAATAAAATTAAAGAAAAGGGATTTTGTTAAAGTTATAATATCAAACCCTAAATATATTTATTATCGTGATAAACAAACTAACATCTGCTTGGAGAGGCTAAATATAGGTTTGGTCCTGCTATCCAATCAAATTCGTGTCTTTCATGAATAAAATATGTTTAAATCAAATCAATTCATCGTTTTCTTTAAATGTTGTCATGCAAAGACAAAGACGACGTAAATAGGACGAGAGTGCCAGAAAGACACCACAAAATAATAAATATTAACAGTCATGCATATAATGTAACAATCATCCACAATCCCTAGGTCCAACGTTTTTTGTTAAAAACGAATCCTTAACTAAGATTAAAATTTTTATTTTTATTAGAGAGTACTAGTTTTTCGTGTTGCTTTGGACCACAGAAGTAAGCCAAACGAAAACGTTGATTATCTCTTGAATTTAGCATGTGCTGAATATAAGTATTTTTTCATGGCACTATAAACAAAAAATATTGATAATTTTGTTGTTTTATTAGTTACAAAATGTTTTGCAATTTATGTGGTCTGATAATCGTATAATACTTTATATGTATTTATATGTATTGATAAGACCTAATTACACGAAACGTGAATCTAGTGAATTAAATTTTATATGCATTAATCTTTAAACAAGACATCGTAGACCTTCATATATGAAAATATTCATAAGATCTCAGAAGAGGCCATTTTCCGATTTCCTAGACGAGACAGTGCTGCTTAACACTTCATCCCTTGATAAGTCTTATGGTTTTCACCATAACTTACTTGATCGTAATACAGGATTTATTTCAGAAATACGATTAAACATTTTTTTAATCAATAGGTAGATACGACTGAACGGCGGCAACTGCTTACTCGACGGAGTACCTATAAGTGCACTAATATTTTTATTATGTTTGGGTTTCGGTTTTCGTTGTCTTTGGCTTGTACTTATGTCTGGTTTTTGTGACAATTATGATAGTTGTACTGACCTATGGTCATAGACTCGTTGGCCAGTCTGTTTTTTTTCTAATGACACGTTTAAATCTTAACAAAACTATTATCGCCCACTTTGTATACATTCACCAAAAGAAATTCATGTCTTCCTGTTTGCCTTTCATACCCCTAGAACTGTAAGATAATAATAAGTTTGGTTTAAATGTTTGAACTTTTTTTAATAAATAGATACTGATAATATGCAATTTTATGTCCTTTAACAAAGATTATGATACTAATGTTTTTCATTTTTCTTTCATGGATTTAATTCGTAAAGGATATTTTAGATAAGCGTTTATTATTTTCTTCGAAATGTTATCGTAAGAAATTTTTGCAAGAAGGCTTAATGTTCTGAGACCAAAAGATTCATTGTCAAAATCATCCCTTTAGCTTGTTTATGATAGACTGTTTACATTAAGCATCATTACTTATAAAACTATTAAAAACTTCTTTGTGTCTTACAAAAGCGCCGCGAAGAGAAGCACATTTAATTAAAAAAAATATAGTAATATTAAGGTGCAATTCTTTTCTTTTTTTTTACATATTGGGTGACCGGACGAGTAAGGAGTGCCTGTCTCTAATTAGACACCTGTCGATATAGTCAATACGTTTTTTGTATTTTTAAAATTTAGTTCATAGTGATTGTGATGCGATGATCATTAGATACACCTTTTCATGACAAGTGGTGTATGATGCATCACCTATCCATAACTAGTGGTGTATGATACATCACACATTCATGACAAGTGGTGTATGATACATCACCTATCCATAACTAGTGGTGTATGATACATCACCTATTCATGACAAGTGGTGTATGATACATCACCTATTCATGACTAGTAGTGTATGATACATCACCTATTCATGACAAGTGGTGTATGATACATCACCTATTAATGACAAGAGGTGTATGATACATCACCTATTCATGACAAGTGGTGTATGATACATCAGCTATTCATGACAAGTGGTGTATGATACATCACCTATTAATGACAAGTGGTGTATGATACATCACCTATTCATGACAAGTGGTGTATGATACATCACCTATCCATAACTAGTGGTGTATGATACATCACCTATTCATGACAAGTGGTGTATGATACATCACCTATCCATAATTAGTGGTGTATGATACATCACATTTTCATGACAAGTGGTGGATGATACATCACCTATTCATGACAAGTGGTGTATGATACATTACCTATCCATAACTAGTGGTGTATGATACATCACCTATCCATAACTAGTGGTGTATGATACATCACCTATTCATGACAAGTGGTGTATGATACATCACCTATTCATGACTAGTGGTGTATGATACATCACCTATTCATGACAAGTGGTGTATGATACATCACTTATTAATGACTAGTGGTGTATGATACATCACCTATCCATGACTAGTGGTGTATGATACATCACCTATCCATAACTAGTGGTGTATGATACATCACCTATTCATGACAAGTGGTGTATGATACATCACCTATTCATGACTAGTGGTGTATGATACATCACCTATTCATGACAAGTGGTGTATGATACATCACCTATTCATGACAAGTGGTGTATGATACATCACCTATTCATGTCTAGTGGTGTATGATACACCACCTATTCATGACAAGTGGTGTATGATACATCACCTATTCATGACTAGTGGTGTATGATACACCACCTATTCATGACAAGTGGTGTATGATACATCACCTATTCACGACTAGTGGTGTATGATACATCACCTATTCATGACAAGTGGTGTATGATACATCACCTATTCATGACTAGTGGTGTATGATACACCACCTATTCATGACAAGTGGTGTATGATATATCACCTATTCATGACTAGTGGTGTATGATACACCACCTATTCATGACAAGTGGTGTATGATACATCACCTATTCATGACTAGTGGTGTATGATACATCACCTATTCGTGACTAGTGGTGTATGATACACCACCTATCCATGACTAGTGGTGTATGATGCACCACCTATCCATGACTAGTGGTGTATGATACATCACCAATCCATGACTAGTGGTGTATGATACATCACCTATTCGTGACTAGTGGTGTATGATACATCACCTATTGATGACTAGTGGTGTATGATACATCACCTATTCATTACTAGTGGTGTATGATACACCACCTATTCAGGACTAGTGGTGTATGATACATCACCAATCCATGACTAGTGGTGTATGATACATCACCTATTCGTGACTAGTGGTGTATGATACACCACCTATTCATGACAAGTGGTGTATGATACATCACCTATTCGTGACTAGTGGTGTATGATACACCACCTATTCATGACTAGTCGTGTATGATACATCACCTATTCGTGACTAGTGGTGTATGATACACCACCTATCCATGACTAGTGGTGTATGATACACCACCTATCCATGACTAGTGGTGTATGATACATCACCTATCCATGACTAGTGGTGTATGATACATCACCTATTCGTGACTAGTGGTGTATGATACACCACCTATACATGACTAGTGGTGTATGATACATCACCTATTCGTGACTAGTGGTGTAAGATACACCACCTATCCATGACTAGTGGTGTATGATACACCACCTATCCATGACTAGTGGTGTATGATACATCACCTATTCGTGACTAGTGGTGTATGATACACCACCTATCCATGACTAGTGGTGTATGATACATCACCTATCCATGACTAGTGGTGTATGATACATCACCTATTCGTGACTAGGGGTGTATGATACACCACCTATACATGACTAGTGGTGTATGATACATCACCTATTCGTGACTAGTGGTGTAAGATACACCACCTATCCATGACTAGTGGTGTATGATACATCACTTATCCATGACTAGTGGTGTATGATACATCACCTATTCATGACTAGTGGTGTATGATACATAACCTATTCATGACAAGTGGGGTAGGATACATCACATATTACTGACTAGTGGTGTATGATACATCACCTTTTCATGACTAGTGGTGTATGATACATCACCTATTCATGACAAGTGGTGTATGATACATCACCTATTCATGACAAGTGGTGTATGATACATCACCTATTCATGACTAATGGTGTATGATACATCACCTATTACTGACTAGTGGTGTATGATACATCACCTATTCATGACAAGTGGTGTATGATACATCACCTATTCATGACAAGTGGTGTATGATACATCACCTATCCATGACAAGTGGTGTATGATACATCACCTATTTATGACTAGTGGTGTATGATACATCACCTATTACTGACTAGTGGTGTATGATACATCACCTATCCATGACTAGTGGTGTATGATACATCACCTATTCATGAGTAGTGGTGTATGATACATCACCTATTACTGACTAGTGGTGTATGATACATCACCTATTACTGACTAGTGGTGTATGATACATCACCTATTACTGACTAGTGGTGTATGATACATCACTTATTCATGACAAGTGGTGTATGATACATCACCTATCCATGACTAGTGGTGTATGATGCATCACCTATTCATGACTAGTGGTGTATGATACATCACCTATTCATGACAAGTGGTGTATGATACATCACCTATTCATGACTAGTGGTGTATGATACATCACCTATTCATGACTAGTTGTGTATGATACATCACCTATTCATGAGTAGTGGTGTATGATACATCACCTATTCATGACTAGTGGGGTATGATACATCACCTATTACTGACTAGTGGTGTATGATACATCACCTATTCATGACTAGTGGTGTATGATACATCACCTATTCATGAGTAGTGGTGTATGATACATCACCTATTCATGACTAGTGGGGTATGATACATCACCTATTACTGACTAGTGGTGTATGATACATCACCTATTCATGACTAGTGGTGTATGATACATCACCTATCCATGACTAGTGGTGTATGATACATCACCTATTCATGACAAGTGGTGTATGATACATCACCTATCCATGACTAGTGGTGTATGATACATCACCTATTCATGACTAGTGGTGTATGATACATCACCTATTCATGACTAGTGGTGTATGATACATCACCTATTCATGACTAGTGGTGTATGATACATCACCTATTCATGACTAGTTGTGTATGATACATCACCTATTCATGAGTAGTGGTGTATGATACATCACCTATTCATGACTAGTGGGGTATGATACATCACCTATTACTGACTAGTGGTGTATGATACATCACCTATCCATGACTAGTGGTGTATGATACATCACCTATTCATGACAAGTGGTGTATGATACATCACCTATCCATGACTAGTGGTGTATGATACATCACCTATTCATGACTAGTTGTGTATGATACATCACCTATACATGACTAGTGGTGTATGATGCATCACCTATTCATGACTAGTGGTGTATGATACATCACCTATTCATGACTAGTGGTGTATGATACATCACATATTTATGACTAGTGGTGTATGATACATCACCTATTCATGACTAGTGGTGTATGATACATCACCTATTCATGACTAGTTGTGTATGATACATCACATATTTATGACTAGTGGTGTATGATACATCACCTATTCATGACAAGTGGTGTATGATACATCACATATTTATGACTAGTGGTGTATGATACATCACCTATTCATGACTAGTGGTGTATGATACATCACCTATTCATGACTAGTGGTGTATGATACATCACCTATTAATGACAAGTGGTGTATGATACATCACCTATTACTGACTAGTGGTGTATGATACATCACATATTTATGACTAGTGGTGTATGATACATCACCTATTCATGACTAGTGGTGTATGATACATCACCTATTCATGACTAGTGGTGTATGATACATCACATATTTATGACTAGTGGTGTATGATACATCACCTATTCATGACAAGTGGTGTATGATACATCACCTATCCATGACTAGTGGTGTATGATACATCACCTATCCATGACTAGTTGTGTATGATACATCACCTATTCATGACTAGTTGTGTATGATACATCACCTGTTCATGACTAATGGTGTATGATACATCACCATTTTCATCAACACAACAACTGACACACTAGCTGAAATCGGGTATTAAACCTGGTCTGTTTATCCCACAACTTCTTTTTGCAATGATTGTGCTGGGGGGGGGGAGGGGGGGCATTGCTGTCGTTTCTTTATTTTTGAATTTTGTTTCTCGAGTTTGCCAGTTTCTCGGACTTTGATTTGTGGATTGTTTTTGACAGCTTCTTTTTGTTTTGTATTATATTTCATTCATGTACAATGACACACATTTTCAAATGATAATATACAGTAACGACCTTTAAAAACGAGACAAATGTAGTCTGTAGACCTTTTTCTGGTTATTGACTCCCATATCTTTTCAATATAGTTTACAGAAGTCATTCTTTTCTAGACAGCGTTTAATTCAGCCAAAGCTATTGTTTTTCTTGTTTTAAAACGACTTCAGCATTTTCAATGACATATAAAACCTGATCAATGACCTTTACGACTGGCATCAGACAACTAATAGTCAGAGAACTGCTTTATTAATAGCCAGGAGATGCAGAACAAAGATCTTTGACTTTTAAAAAAGGATTACATGTACATTTCAAATGGAAAAGGAAAGCAAATTATTGCCAATACGACTTTGTTTAATACAGTGTTATCAAAACTTATAGCCGATACTAAAACATTATTTGCAGCAAACATACATAATTAGAGTTAAAAAATATAATGTAAACAAACTATTTCCTACACAAAAGGTATAATGACTGTGTATACACAAAGACATAGAAATGCAACATGAATATTTCTCCATTGCACAACTCAAACATTGCTGTTATAACTTTAAAGACATAATCACTGAGTAACACAGCCCGTGTTACTATCTATAGTTATATATGTGTGAAGGAAATAGTACTATCTATAGGCATGATACCTGAATCAAATGATCTAGTTACAATGCAGTGACGAACTAAAGGGTAGACGTTAAAATGGCGGAAACTACAGACCGTAACATTGTATGACAGTACACTCGAATTTCGGCGATGAACATGTCTTGAAAATGCATCGCTTTAATGGACAAATTTTTTTCTGAAACACCTGTGTATCATTTTTGATAAATCATTTGTTTAGAGAAATAAATGCACTATATTTTAACAGCACAATTTACTTTAGATTCTTTGTTTATATTGCTGTATTAGGCAAAATCGCCGAAATTCGAGTGTGGACGAAATTCGAGTATGTGACCATAAATAAACTATCAACACTAATATAAATATATTCATGTTCGTACTTTAATAATTATTCAAACAAATAAGTCAGAAAGGAAGATAAAATTATTGTACAAAATGTGTTTGTTGGTGTTTGCACGAACAAAAAAGGTTCTGCGGATTTTTCATTGAATTAAATATTAGTATAAAAGAGGATTGTGGGTAAACCATAAATGAATGTACAAAGCTTCTGACAATTAGGTTTGCATTGGAACCCAATAAAAAGTATCCATAGGACTGTAAGGAAGTTTATTATTCTTGTCTCTATTAATTTCCGATGAAATATGTACATTCGTGACCTTGGAAAAATCCGCAAATAACTTTAAACAGTGAATTAATACCAATCCTTGTAACTTATTTGTCTTCATATCCAGAATGTTAAGACAGAAATCGCATACTGAAAATCCGTTTATTACACATTCGCATTCATCTTTAATGATTCCTATTACTATCTAGAATACTGTGTATACGCTGTCAACAACTTTCAAAATGATTCATTAAACAATTAGGCTTGAATTCAAACAAAAAAAACCAGTTATCTATTTAAAAGTATCATATTTATGATTAAAGACAAATTTTACAATCCGAAACAAAACATATTTTAAACCACGATATAGTTTGAAGTCAATAGGAAGATACATTAGCGATATCACAAGCACAAAAAGTACGTAACAGAAAACTCTAAACACAAGCAGCACAAACAGTAGAAGTTACGTAGGACAGACCTCATTTCTTCTGTCAGAATTCCTTGTCCTATCAGCCTTCCGGTAAAAAGCTTTGACTTATATACTCTATACTTGGGTGCTACAGGAAAATAAAAACGAAAACATGGGTAATATGTCATGTTAAATTGAAAATTGAAGTCGTGACGCTTGTTGGATGATTTTTAGTATAACCGACCTTCGTTGTCGACTGCAAGATAAAAATCTAACGCAGCAGACTGCTTTATTTTGTCTTAATCTGAATCTCATTTTGTTTGAATGCGATTCAAAATTCCTTAGAACGCATAGTGTTTAATTGTCTTTTAAAAATCCAGCATTTTATTGAAACTTTGTCAGTATACTTAGTCGACCAAAGGCCTTTATCTAAGCATTAAGCATTCATCAGTCAGGGACAGTACAGAAATTAGTCAAAATGTTGTTACCATCAAGCAAGGGATAACCTGTCGTGCTTTGTATTGCAGGCGGAGTTAAGTTACAGAGATATGCTGGTGTCGAATTGTGCTTTATATTATATAACATGTGTAACTTTCTGCGTTTCCGGTGCTCATCTAAAGACTCCCACCTAATTTCAGTATAAATATTGATTACATTAGAAAAACTTTGTATGCCCGAGACAATTCGAGCAGCCTCAAGTTTAATTGTTAAAGATTATTGCACTAGCCTATCCATGTTTTCCCAAACTTCACATGCATATTAAAAAATTGACGTATAAACACTAAATAAAATTGTTCTATGTTTTTTGAGTAAATTTATATTTCAATTTCCCGAGTACGGTCACTTTTGAAGGTAACACCTAGATGGTTATGGAGATTAGTAATTGATATATTTATGTCATTAATTGTAAATCTCATATCTGGTGGTATTGTATTTAAAAATAAAATAACTTCACTTTTTCGGTTTAAATTACATTAACCATTTTTGACTAGTCGTTAAGCTCTTTCAAATTAAGCTCATGAAGATATATTTTGGTGGACGAGAATGGAGTGCTTAGATCACTTGCTTGCTTCTGTGATGTATGGAAGTCGTTATTTTGATTCACAAAAAAACTATAGCACCCACTCTTTCGAAATTCGCGTGCATCAATTTAATCAGAAATATAACGAGTCATGCACATTAACCATGAAATAGAATTGTTTTCCAAAAGCAGATGATTGATTGAAATAGATGGCATACTTTATATAAAATCGACATTTGTAATGCGTTATGATTAAACTGCAATGTACAAACTGTATTAGGATGTCCTAGTTAGGTGACTTTTGTTTTGATGGTTTGAAAGAGTCAGTAAGTCAAGTCAACGTCTGAATTTATTAATATTTTTGCAAATATATTTATTCATTGTTTTAGCGTTGACAATGTAGACTTTCTACAAATCCATTTGATTTTTTTTCTATAAGAGAACTATCCATGTTTATTATACTATCCACATAAAGGTAGGCGATCTTGATAGTAAAAATGTAACGGACTTGTGGCCAGCAAAGATTTCATTTGGCACCACGTATTTTACAGGGTGGAGTCTTGGTATGGAGTCGTAGAGTCTTTAATCCAAAACTGATTCTAAATTTCTCTCCAGACTCAACTTTATGACTCCAAGCCAAGCCAAGAATCCAATCTGTAAAATACACATGTTGCCAGTACATTGTATCTCGAAATCCCGTGCATCGTCGAGTCACTGTGTTGACATCATTGGATATTGGCTGTACTTTCCACTAATATACTTTTTGTGCGGGGGGTATGCCTCGGTATCCGAATGGGTAATGTAGTTATCTACTAAAAATCCAGTGGTTTGTCAACAATGAGGTTGTGGGTTCTAGTAGTGTGTACTCGACTCCAATGTAATTGATTGATTGATTGATTGATTGATTGATTGATTGATTGATTGATTGATTGATTGATTGATTGATTGATTGATTGATTGATTGATTGATTGATTGATTTTTAACGTCCAGCAAGCAATATTTCAGTCACACCAGGATAGTGTGTACTCGACTCCAATGTAATTGATTGATTGATTGATTGATTGATTGATTGATTTTTAACGTCCAGCAAGCAATATTTCAGCTATATTCAGGACGTGAAAACCATAATTTTTAGTAGAACGCCATGCCTCCTTATACTAAAACGTGATCTCATACAATAATATGGGAATATACACAGATAAAAATGGTAGTTAAAACAATAAAAAATATGAAGTATCTTGTAATTGAAAAGGGTGGCCAGTTTTCCTAACGAAGGTCCGGTGTTTTTTTCCTCCAATAAAAACTGAACGCCATGATATTGCTGAAAGATGGCGTTAAACGCCATTCAAACAAACAAACAAAACATTTTTTTTGAAAGCTTGAAATACGTTGGCTTGATTTAGCACAGAAACATTTTTAATATAAAATATGGATTTAATAGCATGTTTTTATCTATAGTTTAAGGGTGCTATGTGTATCTTCAATGAATTATATTTCATGTATATATACATATAACCTGATGCAGAGATGTAACCGTTTTGATACTACTAAATTTCTTAACTGTTTTATTTTTTCAATTCATTAACGATAAAAAGGTAACACAGTACAGTATTGCACTAATGTCATTGACCTAACAGACACTGACTGACGCCGCAAACATATTTGTGTATAAATTTTAACAAGTATAGCGATAGACAAAACAAGTCAATTGTGATCGGCCACTGATATATAACATATTGAGTTGGAACAGAAAAAAAGGAATTCCAAAAAAGCCATGCATTTACAAAAATGTCTCTTAAATTGTAAACAAACAATTATATATAATTTGCATAAAGTGCAATTTGAGTGTTATTACACTTGTATGTTGTCATTTATATTGATATATCACATACTGTATATTTTATGTAACGTCTTGTGTGTGGTAACAAGCATTTTGTGTGTTTTAATCAAATAAAAGTTCTTTTACTACAAAGCGTTGGTTGTTTGCTCAAAATAGAATTATGTGTTGGCTGACCTAGGTTAAATATTTGACCTTAGGTTAGTTGGAGTCAATGAACTCTTATTTAATACAAAAAAAAAATGTATTACCTGCGTCATGATGCAGGTGCTTGGCGCGATTATAAAGCATGAATTACACGCGTGCATATTCACATATTCTTTGAATTATCCATAGTTTACGCTAAGGCAATAAAACACTTGTTTAAAGAAAAATGTTAGAGTCGTTTTTGGACAAAAAAAGGGGGGGTTGAACACTTTAATATTAGTCTTTCTCGTGAACGATGAAAAGAATTGAAACAATAATATAAACTTGTTTTCTTTTCATACGGATGCATTATTTCCTGAGTTGTTATACTATAAAAAGAAAATGACGTTTCGGATTTTGTTCTTGAAAGCGTATAATATTTGTTTCCGGACAATTTATAAACACATTAAGGGACAATAATTGTCCATACATCCAGTTACGACAGTTTTATTATTTTATACTTTTTACAAACATTTTCCATTGATCGCTGTCAATATCTATCCAAGGTTACATTGACCGAGAAGTCAACGAACTCTTTCAAACGAGATGTTAATTACGCTGGTTTCGGTTGGATCGGGGGTTCACAATCAATCTTTCTCATTTAAATTTTAAATTGGTGATGTTTTATTTTTATGGCATATTTATCATATTTTGCACTACGAGATGTTGCGTTTATACAAAAATTAAAAAATTAAATTAAATTATATATCATTTAAATGTTTTAATGTAATCACTATGTTATGATATGAAATTCTTTAAGTAGATACCATATTTACAAAAATATTGTCATTATTTTCATCAGCTGATATTACAGTTCTCACAAAATTAGCAAAATTTTTATATAAACTGTTGCATCAAATGGCGTCTCTTCTACATATCTCAAGTTAGGATTTTCATCACACATGCATTGTTACCTATGTGTAAATGTATATAATTTCTCTGTAACAAAATCTTTATGAAGAATAAAGTATTCACATTTGTATCTGGAAAGTCAATAACAATATTTTCATTTTTTATCCCTTTATTGTTTTTTAAGTTATCTCTGTAATACAACTTGTGTACAAACAATTTATATTGGGACAACTAATAATTAATTCGTTAACTTCATTTTAAGATTCGCCTGAATATAGCTGAAATATTGCTGCTCAGGCGTTAACACCATTAATCAATCAATCAATCAATCAATCAATCATTTTAAGGTTGAATGTAATGTTTAGTTTGAGTAAAAAAATATTTTAAACCCCTTATTAACGTATTAGTATATTTTAATATAATATTATAGTTATAATGTAATATTATTTATTTATTTTATACCATAATTAAAAAAAAATGTAAAACAAGTTGGAATGAATTTTTTGTAAATTCTTATAATTGAAAGCAATTATTTCTATTCACAAATATATACTGCGATTTAAACTAGCTGACATTTAGGTTGTTTTTAATCATCAACATAGATACATGTAATTGTCCTTGTATTTTGTCTGTTAAAACAAAAGGTTTGGAGTAAATCTTATAACATCTTTAATTTTTGTTATTTGTAATAAACTGTAAACAGCATATTTTTCAATCAGAATAAAAAGTATAAAGTCATAGGAATTAAACTGGATATAACCGAAGAGTCAATGAACTTCGGTGCATTTTTTGTTATTATCTTAATGGTGATGAAGATATATATTTCATTTGAAATAATGCACATGAACTACACATGGCAGTTGTAATCTTCATTATCTCAGAGTATTACTGCAGAGAAATAATAGTTGTCATGGTATGACAATGAAAATAATGTATACATTAAAATGTTTGCACAGTATTAGCAGGTTATCGTAACCCAGAACTAATATTGACCGACAGGCCATCGAACTTTTATTAGGATTTTGTGTACGTCACAAGTTGAATTTCTTATCATAATATATCGTAATAGGTCAAATTCGTACAGTGTGATTGGTGTGTCGTGTATTAACAGGATTTAATGTTATCTCATTTATTACGGTGCATGTTTGTTCTTTAACTAAGTTAACCTCAAAAGTAAACGGAGGAAACTTTGTGCACGAATTAACATTTTCGTAAACAGTAGATATATATCAGTTAAGATATGTAAATTGGTACCGATTCTGAAAGTCCCTTTGAATTTTTTGCTACTAGAGAGATATATATTGCATCATTTCATATTCTTTCTTATATAGATAATGTAACTCTGTAATAACAAAAAATTCAAAGCGACTTGTGGCAAGTTATTCTAAAGCAGTTGTGAATTATAGGTTTTAAGATCTATAATAACTAACAAAAAGTGTATAAAGGCATTAATCATTTCTTATAATGTCGTCAAATTTACTTGATGTAAAATAAGTAATTTATCTACATTAAACTATAAAGGGTTTTTAGCTTTTTAAAGAAATATGTGTATAGTTCCAAAACAATAAAATTGTTTTATACAAAACTGTGCAGTTGATAATTGACGAAAGAAAGCTGATTACATACAAATATTAAGGTATGAAATTTTGAGTGTACACTCTGAATACACATAAATAAAATTATGATTCTTAAATATTGCTCGAGATCTACCCTATACCAGACAATCAATCAATTATTGTATGGTTATGTTTCACGTTTAGACTAACCGACATAAAGGGAGACAACTCGTTAGTCTTAACTTTTAATAAATCATAATCATATATTTGTTCGGTTTCAGTTAAATTATTTTTTTTTCATTTATTTAAATACTAAAGTATGCAAATGCAGCGCCAAGATTTTAATGTCTAAAGCGGATTTATTTGAGAAATGCAAAATAGTATTATAATAGGCACTGTGTGTTTTACAGAGTAGAGTGTTGGAGTGGAGTCATAGAAAGGAGTCTGGAGTGAAATTTGGAGTGATATTAATTTTTTATAAATCAATAATTTTAATTTGAATAAAATCTCGACCATTAATAGACTAATCTTTAAACAGTTTTAAACCCAAAAATCCGGATTTATCAGTATCATTTGTCAACACAAGCTGTATGACCAATTAACATCATGTAAATAACATCAAGAATTGCTAAAACTCGTATTATTCAGTTAGAACGAAGAGCAGAATCATACCTCTTGTGTAAACAGATGACACTGATATACTGATAAAACTAGTATTTTGATGCTTATTTTGGGGTTTAGAAATGTAAGACTGTCTAAAGATTATTGTGTTATATTTAATCTACTAATGGCTGAGATTTAACCGAAATTTAATTCGGTGATTTATAAAAATGAATATCACTCCAAAATTCTCTCCAGACTCCACTGTATGACTCTACTCCTATAAAATAGTTATAATTTAATATTATAAAATTTAAGAGGAAAAAAGGTTAAACAAAATCTGAATTGATAACAACGTGGGAATGACAAAGTTGTCTGTACCAACAAAGCTGCAGTCACACACAACCAATTGATTAATTAAAAAATATACTTTACTTTACAACCAAACAATATATCAACGTGTATATCACGTAAAAAAGATAATATCTTTTTTTCAAACGAGGTAACAAAACAAAATTTAGTTAAATTAAACAATTTTTATCATTATTATTATTATTAATAATTTATATGTAATACACAAACACACGAAGGATGAACGTCTATCTTTATTTGTGTAAACTATAACATTGACACATGACCTCGTCAGAAAAAATAACTGATCAGTCATTGAACTCCATCCGGACACTTTACTGATTTGTGCAATTGATTTTTATAGTCACATGAATGAATTTTCCGCGTCAGCTTATCTATTACATTATTTTGCCTTCCAGGAATACGAAAGTCAATATCGTCTATGGAACAATAGTAGAAAACAATGTCGTTCACGTCACCTCCTAGAACTGACGTACGTTATCGAAGTTCAATGAACTCGCGACTCGGAGGAAAATGAAATCGTTCTGGGTAAAACCTGATTGTTTTCTACAAATATAGTAACAAGTGACTGGTGAAACTAACAATATATAAATATAACTTAAGATAATAAAAGTAGTGTACCTTCTAGATAGACTTCGCAACAGTAAAATAAATTTAACATTACTTCACTGTCTTGGTCGTTTCCTGGAAAAAAACACTGAAAATTAATTTTAATATGAACAAGAATAGAGATTATATAAGAGTAAACGGTCTGTATACTGTAAAGGGTCGTATGCCCAAAGGTAGTACACTACACCTTGTAAAAAGCGTTATTTTTATCAAATTTCAATCCAATTTTTTTTTTAAGGATGAAAACGTTACTTTAACGTCCGCCCACGTGCGTCCGCCATTGCGTTGACAAAGTACCTAAAAATCCATCATTTCAAACTAAGACCGCGGATAAATTCGTTGTATACGTTCATATCCGTAGAAATTGATATTTTGACACCTTCAGCGCACTGGAACACACTTCGGCTTCGCCTCAGGGCGTACTTGGGGCACTTCAGGTGTAAAAGTCTCCATATCTACGGATATGAACGTATATAACTAGTATTAATATGAATATAGGCACAGCCTAAATGCGAGCATCGCATATTTTATGGTTCATGATGTTTATTCAGAGCACCCTAAGAGTTCCTCTGCATTGCTTTTGGAACGTATTTAATGTGTTGGTGACGTCACAAAAAATGTTAAAAAATAAATAAAGCGTTTTTGAGATTGCAAAAAAAATTTCCGGACATTTTTGTTGTTATTTAAAAAATAAACACTTTAATTTTATCGATGTAAAGTTTATTTCTGTCTACTTTTAAATTATTTTTTGTGTGCTCGTCCACATTATTTTCTTCTAACACCTCAGCTACCATCCGAAAAGTGTTTGTTCATATGGATTGCATGACCTTATTTACACACACGCATGCAATCGCAAAGCTCGCATCTGCGATGCTCACTATTCCGCATATCTACCATTCTTTCTCTGAAAATGGAATAAATTACTGTAATATTATACAGTACTTACATTGATATCGGTCGCTATCGGGATTTTTCAGGCAGAGAAAATGAAATATTCACCGAGCCGCTAGGCTATCAGTGGACATTCATGTCACAATTGTGATGTTTCTATCGGCTAGCATTTTGTCACGCGATACTTGTTAAAAGCGATGAAAAAATATGCATAAAATAAAATAAAGCATCGCGCTACTTTTTAAAAGTATAAGCGATGCTTTTTTTTATTGCATCGCGATGCTTTTTTATTTTATGCATGTTTTTTTTTCATCGCGATGCTGTTAACAAGTATCGCGATATTAAAAAGCAAGCCGATAGAAAAATCACAATTGTGACACGATCGGTCAGGTAGATAAAAAAAGCACGTCGATGCTTTTTAAAAGAAATGCGATATAGTTTTTACATTCATAAAGTTTTTTCCATCGCGATGCTTTTAACAAGTATCGCGATAGAAAAATGCAAGCCGATAGAAACATCACAGATGTAACATGAACGGTCACGTGTCTTTGGGGGTTAACCTAGATATTCGCAATTTATTGATTATCTGTTTCACTGATAGAACTTGTTTTACCCTTTCAAATGGGTGCATGCATGTAAATTTCCTCTGAAAAACAGTTATTATTTTTTTGTTACATCTATTGCGTGTTTAGACATGTTGTAAAACAAGGGTAGGAGTCTGGCTGGGGTTCTGAATTACGTAGTTTTGTGTTATTGATTAAAGTTTGATTAATACTTTTGTTTTTAAAGTTTTGGTGCTACCAACACAAATGATGTCATATCCATGCTCTTTATAAGTCTTTAATCAAAATCCACACTTAGTCGTAGTCGAAGCAATGTTGCATACTGGAAGTCAAGAAGAAGATGCTGAATTTGTTATATGGTCTGTAGGATTGTCAACCTATAACGAGTAAGCATAATAACAAAAAGAAATATATATAAATATACGTCTACAAATTAAGCCCAACACTGTTAGAATTAGATTTTTTTAACAATGTCAAATTTTTGCTTACCCTCAGCGGGATTCGAACTCACACCGTTGTGACACTGTGGCACCAAATCGCCTGCACTCTGTCCTGCGGTCTTGACCCCTCTGCCAAATCCGCTATATAAAAATATAGCTTCATTAACCAGGATGAATCGTAGACATAGACATAGTACATGTGTACTATCGTGTGACGATGGAATTTTCGTAACCAATACGTATTAATCTGACAGTAATCTAATTCAGCATTTTTGTATATATTATATAGGATGACGAAGTGAGTTGTCATACAGTCACAGTAAGTAAATTATATACAAACGTCTAAGTATTGTGACAACCATATAATCCAGCGGATTTCTGAAACATCAGAAATACAGGGTTAATATCAAATATTTGTCTACAAAATTAGAATTGATTTTAAACATTGTCAAATTTTTGCTTCCCCTCAGCGGGATTCGAACTCACACCGTTGTGACACTGTGGAACCAATTCGCCTGCACTATTTCCAGTGGTCTAGACCCCCCCCCCCGGCCAAATCCGCTATATAAAAATATAGCTTCATTAACCGGGTGAATCGTAGACATAGTACATGTGTACTAGCGTGTGACGATG